>JBAMHW010000008.1:16201281-16236479 GCA_037177495.1 Rhadinocentrus ornatus
CTTTTTGGAGGCCGGTATGATCAATAGTGATTGCAATCCTTAAATCAACGGTCACAAGACCATTCAAGTCTGCATGTGGTAATTTTAATGCTGCTTTAACAAAATGTTACAATTCCTTCCTTTCTGGACCAACTTATGTTTTGTTAAAAAGTGTCTGACTTTTCTGAAATAAAGCCTTTTAATGCTCTTTCATGGTGCAAATATGGTTTCTGTTTCCACAATGATTTAAAGAATAAATATCTGTTGTCTCCTGTCTAAAGTAACTTAAGTAAAAAAATAGTAGATAAAAAGACAAAATTAGAGCTCCATTTCCATAGAGAATAGAGAATGCTACGTAAAGAGCAGCAACATGAAATGCAATAATTTACGAACTATTTCATTCTGTATTTTTAAAATAATTAAAAATAATTACAAGTTTAAAAAAAAATCAAAACTTGGTTTGTTGTCTTTGTACTATGTTTAATTCAATGAAGAGATTATTAATTTACAAACTTTCATAGAAAAAGTGTTTGATTAGAACCAGTTTTAAAAATAACTTTAAACACTTGCAATCTGAAATTGCATGGATACAATAAATATTATGCAACCATATTATAGTGTGAAGGTCAAAAAGTGATGATGCAATTGGTAAATCGCTATGGAATAAGGTTCAATACAATATTATAACTTATGACTAAAAAGTAAATAGCTCATGTTCATGTCATATGTCCACGGTGAGAAAATAATTCACAATTTCCTTTTAGATAAGTTTTTTCCAGTCAATATGATTGTACATAAATGCACCATAAAGCTCTTTTTTTACGTGCACCTTGTTTACACTGATAAAATACTCACTACAATATTCCTTTAGTACTAAAATCCTGTAGTATCAACACTTTATACATAGGAAATGTACAATAGTTGGACTTATTATGGATAATTTATTCACCCTGTCAAAGCTTGGGTAAATTGACAAAAACTGTCTAATTGACTGAGGTTACAAACACGGCCATAATTTTAATTACTGAATAACAATAATAATAAAAAATAATAATAATTATTATTATTATTATGTCATTTCAAAGAGAGGTTGAGGACTCTCCTGACCCTATGTGCTTGGGTTACTTTAGAAATGACATATTCATTATTGGGGTGATTTTTAAGGACTGTGGTGGCATCATTACTGTCTTGATGTCTAGATGGTTTTGCTCAGCTGTCATGGAAATTCTACAATCTCATTTTTTTTTCACAATGTAGGCGTCTCATAGAGAGGTGTGAAGGTTTCTGAATGAACCCTTAAACATACCCAAGTCTGCTTGGACTTTTTAAAGTTAATTTAGAACAGCTCTTTGGAGCAGAAATATTCTGTTTTTCTCTGTATCTTTACACTTGGTAGTGTACATGCAATGAATTGTGCTAAACAAAATAAAAATGTCATTGCTTTGTACAGTCTATGACTTTCTTCCAGTTTATATTTTCTCCAATGTAAGATGACTATGAGGCTTATTTGATCAGATGATTCATGCTCCTGTATCACATGATCAGGGCTACGGCATCCAATTTTTATTTCCCCGGAAGTTGACCATGCGACTTGGAGGCGCACCGGCTCCATACAGCAGAAACATCGCATTATGGCCTCTGCCTGAGCCTCCTCACACGACACTTGTGTACATACCCAACCGGCAATCCGTCACCATCGACGCCTTGAACATGGACCTCCGGTCCAGAGGCTTATTTCGGGGCCATCGGAATTGTCAATAGTACTCCTGAAGAACTATATTATTAGATTTTAAGCACTGTCACTTTTGGACGTCCTGGGATTTAAACCGGAGTGACAGTAGTAGCACTCACCCCATCTGCCGGTTAGCTTACTAGCTCGCTAAGCCAATAGCTAAGAAGGGCATAACTTCTCTGTTGGAGTAAAGGACAAGAAAACTACAACATTTTCATTAACAGAAGACTGATCAGTGGCAGATACTCCGACGTCCAACCCTACAACACTGTCACAATTTATACCTGGTAAGAAAAGAAAAAAAGCATCGACGGCGGCAATGCTAGCTCTAAGTACACCCGAGTTGGACTTTATTTTTTGTCAAAGGCATGCGGGCTGAACAGGCCCTGCCGACTGTCATTCTTCACAACAGAATATGAAGCAAGTTATTACAATAAATATAAGAATATGTTAAACTAAATTAATATAATTTTAACGGTACTTCATTGGCTGCTTAAACGTTGTGATCTATTTAAGAGCTAATTACTTAAGAGTTAACTTGACGATAGACTGACAGCTCGTGGCTAAATCTCCCTGGTTATCGTTATTAGCTCTAATGCTTATGTGCTAAGAGTAAACTTGGTTTGTGTTCTGAGACGGCTTCTTGTTGGTACAGTTAAGTCTGAACTTAATTTTGTTTACATAAAATGTGTTCAATGTAACGTTGAATGTCTGGTTGATGCTTTCATTTGATCGTGGAGCCTGCTGGGCCTGCAATGAAATACTTTTGATAGCATAGGGCAGGGCTAATCTGCTAGCCAACATTCACCAACAATAGCTAAATTGTAAACCTAATCAGTCGCAAGTGTGGCAACACTATTGTCAGATCCAGATTAATTGCCGTTCGTGAGTTTTGGAAGTAAACGTATAGTCCAGTAGCAGTAGCTACCAAAATTAGCTCTGTCTACGTTAAGGTTAAATATGGTCACAGCCACGTAGCGTAACTACATAGAATGTCTATGTGGTAGCGGGACACGTAATGTTAGCCGGCTGTTGGCTAACAATTTAACCTGCTTTGGCCGGGAATGCTGCCACGCTAGCGGGCCAGCAAAATCTATTTTGCCCTATATCCATGTTAAGACATCATAATCTTTACGTTAAGCACCTACCATCTTTAATCACGGTTCACAAGCGGGTTAGCAATCGCTGCAAACAAAACCATATGGCAGCATTGTACAATAATGCTGTAAAGCATGGCACTAGCTTGCAGCTAACGATAGTTGTGTCAGCAGGTGGATGCTGTATGACACGTCTGTCAATTGCATATATACTTTTTAAAAATTAATTAATGCCAGTGTTAAATGTTTGGAACGTCCAAACAGTGATTTTTTTTTATACTTGGTTGAAAATTTACTGGTAGTTATGACATTGATAAGTTATTTGAATAGGTTATTTGCACATGTTGCTAGCATAAGGGAACATTGAAGTCACTGTTAAAACAGTAAATGAACTTTGACCCGAGGTATCCATTTTCTTAAAATTACTGTAAACAAGAACATTCCACGTAGTTTTGTGGTAGATACTTAAAAAAGGTTGAACTAATCCATTACTGTCACTCATTACAACATGTCTCCTGTTTGAATTTGTTAAAGTACATTTAAAATTAATTTTTTTTATCCTAGTAAAATCTACACAACTGACAAACTTTTTAGTGTTAGGCAAAGCACGATTCTATAAGGTGATTTGTACAAGAAAATCACTGGAGTCACAAATTCATTTAAATTAACTATGCAATATGCAAGTCAACAAAATTTGGGGAGGTGGTGGCGTTATCATAGGCATAACCAAAGACCACACCCTCACTGCTGCTTTAGATGTTGCCACACTAAAGGTGTCCCCATACGTTTTTTGTTTTTTTTTTACCAAGTTTGGCTGCAAGTATGTTGATTCAAGATTTGCTATGCTGTACAAGTATTTATTATGACATATCTTCTAAAAAATAAACTCAATTGTCTTCATACCTGGTTTATACTGTGTTTTTAAATGTTCTGAATTTTGGAATTTCCTATTCCTTTTCCCTTCAGAAAGGCTGGCAATACACCGCCACCCTAATGCAGACCCATAAAAGAACGTGAAATGAACAAACCGCCACAGCCTATAACGGGACCTACTTCTGTCCCAAACCCCTCCCCTTCTCCTGGACTTACACAGGTGAGACCCTTTCACCATGTGGAATTTAATGAATTTGTCAATTTGATGTTTACTAACATGTTTTTTTTTTTTGTTTTGTTTTTTCTTGTGTTGTTGCATCTGTTCTCCCTTGTCAAGGCTGCCTACGGGCCTGGCCAGCCGCCTTCTCTTGTTTTTGCCACCCCTCCTCCACAAATGAACTCTGCACAACAGCCAAGACAGGTATTTATCACAGTATGTTTTGGGTTTTTTCCCCTCTGCAAGGGTTTTTGCGTTCAGTGTCTTACTATGCGATATGTATGAGAACTCCTTAACTTTTGACTCCATCACATAGATTTCTAACATGGCTTCTTCTGCTGTAATGCTTTGGCTAAATGTGTGTGTTACAGCCTGTCTTTCTCCTTGATTGTTCTTGAATGTTGAATGTTCTTTCCTCTCTTCTGCTGTCCCCCAGTTTGCTACAGGGCCCCGTACATTGCACCAACAGGTACTAACTCCCCTCACTTTTCCTTACATCCCCTCAATTTCCTTAGTGTAGTACATGTTTTCAGATCAACATGTTGGAAAATTAGATCAAAAGAAAAAAACAACAACAACTCTTTAGTGTTTAAATAATGTTTTTTAAGGCCAGTATGTCTTTCTTGAAATGTTTTTCTTCATAGCAGTCTTTATCATTTTTCACCACTGGATGTTTAAAAAGCAGTTTCAATGACTTATTTCTGTAATTATCTTGCATTGATTTATTTTTTCCCTCCCCCTAAAACTTTTTAAAATATTATTCCAAAACCAGTGTAATAACTTTAGTTTGTGTTTAGTGATGTTATTTCCCGTTAAAATCCGAAAAAAAAGTTGTTTCTTCTTGAAATCTAAAATTACTTTAGCCAGTATTATTATCATCAGTCAGTGCTGTATACGTTGGACAATAATCGTCCTCACATTGCTAGATTTCGTTCCTTAAATTGTTTTTGGTGTTTGAGTTTCGCATGTTGTCCAGGGTCGCTAAGGGTGTGTTCGCACTCATGTTTCAGTTCAATGTTCCAGACCAAAGTGGAAATTGTCCGAGTCAACTTTGCTATTTTGGGTTACTGGACTGTTCATTTTGCCAATTTTCCCATCAAACCAGCAGATGCCCAAAGACCTATAACATAGTTGTCAACAGGACTTAGAAATCAAAGTACAGCTAATTTGTTAGGAAAAAAAAAAATATATTTTTTTTTATCAGTGGGGATTTCCCAAAGAACTTAAGAAATAAATAGTCAAAATAGAGTTAAGAGGTGCTGCGTTGGACGCACAAGGGAACATATGGTGCACAGAACAGTTTATCCAATATCTGTATTGAACTATAAGCAACACAGCTCCTAAGATTAGATAAATGAGGTTAAGCTTGACATAAAGAATCGGGTACTGTATGTTTATAAGTATTTTATTTAACTGCTAGTTTTTCAGGAAGCATATTGATATCCACCTTTTACACCTGTTTGGTGTACACTAGGACTTCTGTGACAGTGTTAATACTTCAAATGTCCCACACTGGTTAAGCAACTGCTCCAAAACTTGTTTTATCTTATAAGACCTCCTGAGTGTGACCACATTCTAGAGCTCCATACTGGCCCCATATCACATTGTGCAAAATATTACCTCTATTTTGAGTTGAGCACCATAGATTTTATACCTTATTCCTCTCCTTTCAACTTGCTTCTCTGAGAAGCCCAAACTGGCATGGTGTAAAGGAGCCTTGAAAAGTTCCAGCATAATAGTTTAATAGTGGATTAATCTTGGGTACCTTCTTAGAACATAAGATGATCTATACAGAGTTGCATGCGCATTCATGGGTGAGCTCACTGCTCATGGCTGTGAGACGCATTGCTGCCTCTCATAACCCTCACTCTTAAGGCAGATCTATGCTTGCGTGCAGCCGGGTACGGCGTAGCTGACGATGGTGAGTTTGCTTTTGCGCGCGAGCGTAGGGGGTGCGGCCGTTTTGGTGTCATGTTGCAGTTTCTCCTCCTAGCCTGAAGGTGGCAGCAGGGGTGGTATCGGCCGGTAAACTCACCAGGTCGGAGTTCTTTTGATGATTAACCTTCTGTTGTAAAACAACAATGGCGTCCAGTTAGGTTAAGCGTCTTTATTAGTTTGTGGAATAAAATGAATAAATAATTTGATCAGTATCTCATTAACTGGATCCTCTGGTTATTGTTTTTAGAAGCAAGAACCAGTCTGGTTAAACAATAATAGGTCTGGAAAAGGTGCGCATTGAGCCTCTGCGGAGCTACGCCGAGCCTACGGCGGTTATGCGGACGCAGACGCCGTGCAAGCATAAATCTGCCTTTACACCTTTTAATATCAGCATTTCTCGTCTTCAGTCTTCATTTTCACCTTAATCTCACTCCCTCTCTTGCTTTCTGCTCGTGTTGCGCGGCTGAAGGGTGGATACAGAGCATTGCAGGTAACAGCTTTTCTCTTCGTACCTCCCCTCTTAACTTGAGCTAACCTCAGTGTGGCAGGAAAACATGACTGTCAGTGCAGTGTAGATTACATGTTGCCCAAAAACTGAACTTTATATACATGGTAGCAGCTGCAGTAAGTGCATTGCTTCAAAATCCGGTTGTGTGTGTGTGTGTGACTGGACACTAGCAAAATGCTTCAACACTGTAACTCCTGGGTTGTTTGAGACACTAAAGGCACATTCAGAGCAAGTAGTTTGCCCCCCTACTATATCCTTTGTTCTCTCCAGGGTTACTATCAGAATCGACCTGCAATGGCTGCTAGTGCTCCAAGGGTACAGGCAAATAGTGGCCCTCGACCTGTTGGACCTACACATGTCTACCAACCCAGCTCCCAGATGATGATGATTCCCCAACAGCAGCTGCCCCCTTTCGCTGGCTCTCCTCAGGGCTACTTCATCCCCCCTGGACAGGTTTGCTCACATTAGTAATTACTTCTCACATGGTGTCTCTTGGCCCAGTAACCTGCTTACATAATGCAGAGTTCATGCTCATATTACCATGGTAGCATAGTTGTAAGACAGGACTCTCGACAACAGCCAAGATAAGACAAGCTAAAGTTTTGCATTAAGTTTTGCATTTGAATTAAAATGGAAAAACAGTCAAGATTCATGAGTTTGTATTCAGGTAGGCTCATTTAATACATATTCTTCAGTACATATTGATTAATGTTTTTTTTTTTGTTAATTTCAGTTTTAAAAAGCTTTACTTGTTTTCAAAGGATAGTCCGTAACAACAAAGAACTTAAGCAAAGCTTGGTTGTGTTGCTGTTTGAGTAGCTTCTTATTGCTTGATTTATTTTTTTCAGAGACAGATATTTTTAGCGGAAGCAATAGTCTATATTGGCAAGCTGTCAGCATCTTAAGTAGTGTTGATTTTTATTCTCATCTCTGACTCGATGCTTTGCTTGCTACTGACTTTTGGGCTCGACACACAGGGGGGCGACCAACGACAGCGATAGGCGAAATCGTTGCCACCCAGGTGAAAGCAAACACAGGGAAAGCGACAGTAGCGACTGCGGCAGTGTGGCGCATCACACTCTCCGATTGCTTTTCTCCAAGAAATTTGATTGGTTATGATATTTGATGATATCATCATTTGATGGCGGACCTCAAGGCTGATCCAGATAACTCCAGGAACTACGTTTGGACACATTCAACCAGGCGCCACACGGCTGCCTGTTTATTTATATCTCTATAATCTTTGTGTGAAGTTTCGTAAAGTATGTCAGAAAGTCAGACACAGCTAAGATGTTCAGTTCCTCCATGTTGAAAGTGTTTGCTGACTGCACTGTCTAGCCTGTGCTTAGCTCATTCGTCAATCAATGAAACCCCTCGCTGGTTGGTTGGTTGTAGTGCCATGCGCCAGCAACAAAAATATTCTTGTTACGTCACAAGCCCCCGTGTGCACATCTACGTGATCGAGCGCAACATTTCACATGTGTGAATGTCACTTGGCTGGAGGAGGGCAGCGATTTTCACCTCACTGCTCTTGTTTCTGTACTTGACAAACCCTGTTAAAACAAACCACACATAGGTTCTGGATACTGTGTATGGAAAAGGGTTGATTTTGTATCGGGTGTAGTTTATTACTATGTATTTACAAGAAGTTGGCGTAGATCTTTGTTATTCGTCATTTACTGTTATGTATGTTGTTGCAGTACCGGGCGCCATATATGACACCTACCCAGCAGTATCCTGTGACCAGTGGTACTGGCTTCTACCCAGGAACTAGCCCTGCTGAGTACTCCGGTTATGGTAAGAGTTTTTACCTGAGACCAGCAACAACCAAGCACAACCATTAACATATTGATTAACATTTTAAAAGGGTAAACATCCCAAACACAAGAGTCCATACAACTCTGCTTTTTCAAAAGCTGAATCCATTTTAGAATTTTACTGCTTAGTTCAAAAGTTATTATTGAATGTGTCATGGTTTTGCTTGGCCGGTTGGAGTCTTTAATGCTTGTGTGGGTCAAAACAGTGGTACATGTGTTGAACTGCCAGTTGCATGCGGTCTGGCTTGATTCTGCTTTGGCCTTTGTTTTTTCTATCTGCAGGCTCACCTGACACTGCCTTACAGGTTCCACGAAATGACTTTGAGGCTGTCATTTTGGTGTGTTAACATATAGGATTTTCTGGTGGTATTTGATGTTACTAAGAACCTAATTTGAATATTCAATGAGTCCTAGTTGTGAAATAGTCTCAGTTGCACTGTATATTACCATCCAGACACACCTCTGGCCTGTGTTATAATACAGATGTCGTGAGTATTGGCTTGTGCTCACGCTTTAGGAAGAACTAATAACATTTAAGAAAGGAGTTATGTATAGAAAGGAGATATATTTCTACATAATAAGATGCAGCCAAGAACAAGACGAGCACACTAAAGCCTTTGCTCATTTCCTGGGACCTTCTTAACACCCTGCTTTCTCTGGATCCTCTCATTAACTCATTCTGCATCTGTCTCTTCTTGCCCTCTTTCCTTCTTTCCTCCCTCTCCCGTCCCTCACTCCCTTCCTCTTCCTTGCTGCGTTGGGTCAGAGCCCTCTCTTGCTGCGAGGGAGAGGCGGGGTGGTGGGGGGAGAGGGAGCGGGCGAGAGAACGGCCGTCTCTCTCTCCATGGTGCTCCTCTTACCTCCCAGCGCTACCCCGGTGAGTAGTGTGTGTGCTTGTGTGGTGGTCAGCAAGCTTCAGTGGCAAAAATCTCCATGGCTCTTCCTGTCTCTAATCATATCTTGTATGTGTACTTTTTCTTATGGGAACACTCATTGATGACATAATGTCTCACCTAAACAAAACCATAGCTGGTAACTGTTATTTTAAAATAAATGATAATCTAAGTGATCACATATATATTCTTTGTCTGTAAAAGATCTTGTGAAGTGTTGGAATAGAATTTACTCTTTTGTTCCATTAATTGTATTCTGCAAATATACCAAAAGCCCACTAATCCTGCACAAGATTCAGTTATAGAAGCATATTTATTTATAAGAGGCGAAGGAAAGGTAATCTTTAAGGCCCATTTTTTGTAGAATCTATAGAAACATTGAGTCTTCCTAAATTAAATTTTAGTACTCCCTAGATTTTTTGGGTGAAAAAACTAATATAAATAGATTTTCTATGGATTCAACAAGTAAACTTGTCATTTTAACCTATGGTCTGGGTACTGCAGGGACAGAACTTTTCCACTTTAAAAGAGCAAGTCTTTTTGTTGAAAGGTTTGTCTCCACTTACTGTGAATATTTGGATTGTGGAGAGGTGTAGAAATATTTTGACCTAGATTTTTACCCTCAAGAAAATATAATGATGTAGGCGAAGTCTTTGACCCTACTTTGGAAACCAAACTAATGGGAAAACATGTCATCTGGACGTTGCACGTGTAAACATGTGAGCCAAGTAATTTTAATTTGTTTAAAATTGCATCTTGTGTTCAAGGATCCTACAAACTTAGAATGCAGAGTTTTCAGTAATGCATATTCCTGTGATGTGAGAGCATCGCTACAAAACACAGCATGTCAGCTGTCAGTTTAACCTATGGCTCTATGCAAAACCTTAAATTGTCTGTTGGGTGATTTGATTATAAATAGGCTGCTTTAATTACTTTAGTTTGCAGTTTGGCCCCAGGGGATCAAATGTGAACGGATATCAGTTTCCTTCTGTGAATAAAAAGAATCCTATTTGCAAAAAACAAATGCCATAGTCTTGCACTGATGTTGTTTTAGAGACCTGCAGTCATGTAGCTCACAATCTTGGATCTGACTTACTACCCCCAACTTACTGATATAGCCCAAAGACCGCAATCCTTTCATTACATGCAGTTGCTCATTGGTGCATAACCTTTCTGCCTGTTGGTAGAATTTAAAATCTTTTTAAAAATTAGAGGATGATAGGAGGCATGGGTATCTGACCTGATGCAAGACTTTTTTTTCTTTTTTGGGTGTTTGTTTTTCCCGGTGGTGGAAGGCACCGCTGTTGGATAGGTGGTCCTTCAATGAGAGATGGGAAACATCTGTGTTCACACTGCTTAAGCAACTATTTCAAGTTGTTATGGTTAATTTGACTTAAAACTCCAAAATTTTGGTCAATCGAACATAATACATGCAGTTGTAAGGGTTTTTATTATGGGTTTTTAATACTTACACATTTACATGTTTTAGTTTGTTTATATTCTGATCAACACACTTATTATGTTATTGTTGGCTCTGTAATTGTATAAGTGATTTTGTGTGTGCAAAAGCAAATGTAAAGTTGCACTTTTATTTTGCACCATTATCACCATTTATAATATGACCATATTAGGAATAAGGTCATGCCAGTTTGGAATGAATTTTGTTTTCATGTCAAGTCATTAATTTCAATATTGTATTTTATTCAGAGCATCCCGTTTTGTTTTGTCTTTTACAGCAGGAGCATACTATCCAGCTCCATCGCAGTACTCTGCATCTGTCCAGCCTCAAACGGTCATTATCAGCCCCGCCCAGCAACAGCAACAAGCCCCGCCTCCTCAGCAACCACCGGCACAGTCACAAGGCCCACCAAAGAGGGAACGCAAACAGGTAGTGTGTCCCAACAAAAGGACAGTTCAGCTCTGGTCCAATGAAAAAAAAAAAGACAAAAAAAACTTTTGAATGGAGAGAGTATTGTCTTTTCAATGTGGAAAGTTCCCTTTTGGCTAAAAATAACAATAGCATTTATCATGATGGGTCGCAGCTA
The DNA here is from genome assembly GCA_037177495.1 of Rhadinocentrus ornatus. Lineage (NCBI taxonomy): Eukaryota > Metazoa > Chordata > Actinopteri > Atheriniformes > Melanotaeniidae > Rhadinocentrus > Rhadinocentrus ornatus. Next base: position 16,212,381 of record JBAMHW010000008.1, read on the forward strand.
TAGATCAGTAGTGGCCGGATAGTTGCATACAGTTTGTTGAATATATGTTTGATAATATTTTTATGTTAGATATGAGTTCTGTGGAAAGCTAAAAAAATATTTTCTGTCTCTGACAGATAAGAATACGAGACCCCAACCAGGGTGGGCGCGATATCACAGAAGAGATCATGTCAGGTGGAAGATCCACTACCACACCGACTCCACCACAGGTAAGACGTTGGGCAGTCTAGTTTGTATTGAGTAAGTTTAAACAAAGATAAAATAGAGGTATAACTTTTGTCTGCTGTTCTGTACTGGATTCGTATGCTGTGTGTGAGAAATGAAGTAAATTAAAAACAGCTAAGGGCAGGATTTGATTTTTTTCGTAAAACTCAAGCTGTAAATGAAACGTCTTTTTTTTCTTTCTAAAAACTGTATGTTAAATAATGTGAATGCTAAAGATAGTGTTTTGTGTTTTTATATATTTATTTTTTAAAGAAAGGACACGTTTGAGTTTGAACAAAGAACTAATTGTGGACATACCAGCCCCACTTAGGGCTGGACAATATTTCAATATCTATATACCACAATATACTTTTATTCAATAACGGTGATATGAGTTTTGAACATATTTTTGATATACATACAGTATATGATTACAGCGTGTCACTGACTGGCGTTCAAGCCCGACCGGAAGTGGTTTGGCTCAGTGTCGCCAACTTCACTTTGTCGCAATATTTAGTGAGTTTTCACTCCCTTCTAGCGACTTTTTTATTTTTTAAGCAACAAGCGACAGATTTGACAATTTCTTCTGGTAGTATTGGAGACTTTTGAAGACTGACGTAAATGTAGTTTACTTTTCTCAATGAGGAGCGGGTGCTGGCAGGCCCCTCCCTCTTCCAAAAGCACTCATAGGAGACTTGGTCCTCACGCAGCAGCTGCATCAGAGCAGGAGATCAGCTCTGTTTGATCACCAGGCTGGAAATTAAACGTAAAAAATTGCTGCTGGATGATCCCGCGCTGGGTTACCATCAGATGTTAATGTCTATTAATGAAAAGTGTGGACAAAAATATCTGAAAAGTTAAGTGTTGTGACATGTTACAGACTTGTAATTAAAAAACAAATTACACTTAATAAAATTAAACTAAAAAACAAAGAAAATATTGACTGAAGAATTAAATTAAATTTTATTATGTTTCGCTCATCAGATGACGTGATTTAACAACATTTAGGGTCTAGAACTTTTAGGACAGCCAATAGCTACTTTTCTTATTGAAGAGTTTGCAACAGTGTGTCTGAAGCATTTCCACTCGTAGAATATGCTGAGTCAGAAGATGAAGGACCAATTTTTGCTCACTCTTTGTTTATTGTAGCAATTCTGAGCAATTTTATTGTTAAGCCTAGTTGAAGCGCCTTTGTTTAAATCTATAGGAATAACTAAACAAGCCTACGTTGTAGTTTAAAGTTAAAGCTATTATTATTGAGAAAGGTAAGTTTTATTTGACCTTTGATGGTGATTTCCAATTTCTTTGTTTAAAGGCTAATTTAGCCTTGCTAAATACAAATTAAAGGTGTACATATTGTACAGTTTTAATTTCTAAAATGTTTTACTGGATGAGTTTTATAGACTTGGCAAAATAATAGTTATTTTTACAGCATCTGTTGTGGGCATTTTTGGTAGTTTTTGTGAGGCTTTTATATTGTTTATATCAATATCGGAATTATATTGTATCGACCGAAATTAAGAAATATATTGTGTTACAAGTTTTGGCCATATCGTCCAGCCCTAGCCCCACTCATTTGTTTTTCACAGAGGTGGAAAAATCTTTGTGTTTCTTTGTGTCTTTTTGGTCTGTGGTTAGCTTAGTTGTTGCAGGCAACATATAATGTACATGATACATTGCTGGCAACAATACAGATTTTAATACAACCAAATGGAAAGGTTACCCATCTGTCAACAAAAAAACAAAAGGATCATCTTTAAGATGGCATGTTATAATAATAATAATAATAATAATAATAATAATAGGCACTGATGTTTCCAAGTGCAAATAATTTATTTAGTTAGTCAGTTTTAGAAACAATTGTAACTGCTGCGGTTTTATTGTAGGCTTCTGTAGGAGATGCAAGTCCTCCCCAGACTAATGGTGAAGTTGGCCAGCATTTCATTGATATGACAAGAAGAGGTGAGAAAGTTTGATTTTAAAAAAAAGAAAAAAAAAAAGACCATCTCTGCAAGTTTTCTTTAACGTGTGATCTACTTCCTGTTTCACACTGTCTAGATGATGTTACGGACCTCCCTGCTTGTGCTGAAACCCCTTCACCTCCTGCTTCAACAAAGATAGAACCTGTTGTGGAGGCCAAACAGGAAATGGACAAGCAAATAGCTCCGCCTCCTGAATTAACTGCTCAGTCTGAAGCCCCTATAGCTGCTGCTGAGGCACTGCCCCAACTAATCAAGGACCAGCAGTCTCCACCTTCACTCCCTCCAGCTGCAGCAGACACCACTACTCTTGCTGTAGTAGTAAATAAAGTCAGTGCTGATGTTGGTGACACAGTCGACTCTCCCGTTGGACCTTCGGCATCATTACCGGTGCAAGAGACACCTATGAAAGCTGAGGAGCCTCGGACAGCTCCATCTGAGACAGTACCAGAAAAGGAAGAAGTGAAAAAAGAGGATGCTAAGAAACTAGAAAAAGAAGAGCAGAAGTTGGAGCCTGCATTTGAAGTTGTAGCAACAGTGAATCCTGTTAGCATGGCAAAAGAGGAAACGGCTTCAAAAGAAGTGAGTGAAGTCTGTCAGTCGCCCTCCTCCGTACAGGAACCTGCTGCTCCACAGACTCAGGATGCTGACCTGAGCTCTGCCCCTGAACTAGAGCCCACAACAGTTGAAACAGCAGAGCCTCCACTCTCAAACGGTCTTCCTCAAGGGATCGACGAGCTGTCTGAGGATATGACAGTCACAGACACTACACCCCATGACAAGCCTGATACTTCTCAATCTCAGGAATCCATACCTGTGGCTAAAACAGCAACACCAACCCAGGAAGAGGAGGTTGTAGAGAAGGAGGAGAAGAAAGAAGTGGAACAGAAAAAGAAAACGGAAGATGAACCTCCTGCCTCTGTCAGCTGCCCAGAGGAATCTACTATGCAAGGCATGATAGAGATGGTTCTTTCTTGGATTTTTGATAGTCATGTGGAAAATGTTGATGTTGAGCGGAGTTTTAATTTTAAAAATTTGTGCTTATTCTGCAGCTGCTATGTCTGTGCCAAAGAAGAAGAAGAACATGAAAGAGCTCAACAAGAAGGAAGCCATTGGTGACCTCCTGGATGCCTTTACAGAGGTGTGTTTCCCTTCAGACGCCAATACAAGATGGCATTTAGGAGAAATTTGATCTTTCTCAACAATAATTAAGATATTTAGTCTTGAAATGTACATCTGTAGGGTAACTATAACATAGAAATATCTCCATTCCTGTTTGCAGGAGCAGGGTGCCAAGACTGTTCCCGAACCCTTGCCCACTCAGGCCAATCTTCCAGTTCCAGATGAACCTCCTATTGAAGTCGCAGATGAGACCTGGGAGGAGAAAGAAGACAAGCAGAATGCAGAACCAGAGAATCCTAAAGAAACACCTGAGCCAACTGAGCAGAAATATCAATACAAAGAAGGTAAGTTATGAATTACAGAAGTTCAAGTGTAGCAGTTCTGAATTAAATAAATGTTATAATTAAATAATATTGCATACATAGATTATTCACACAGTGGCTAATCCAGAATATTAAGGCTACATTTAAGAAAAGATGTTCAACTTTCTGTTCTCTTAATTGTTTTTGATGGTAGCAATCATTTCTGTGTATGTATGTATGTATATATATATATATATATATATATATCTCACAATATGATTTCTACAATGACTGGAGAGACGAAGTTTGTTCAGCTGTGTCTTAATGATGGACATCAAATGTTCAGCACGAGTGTTTATATCTTCACCTCCCTGGGATAGTTAAATAAAACAAAACAGGATTTCTGAGTTTTTAGGTGGTTGACGCCACATATTGGTTGGAGTCTGCATGTACACGTGTCTGTGTGTGCAGCATCAGGATGAAACTCAACTGTGCGCAGTACAGAAACCATGTAGAGAAAAATTATGTGTTGTGGTGTAAATCAGATAAATAACAGACTGTTTAGTTTTTACTACAAGAACTAGTGTTGTTTTCGTCAACGATGACAAACTTATTTCGTTGAAAAACCTTTTTTTCATGACGACGAGACAGTGTCGAGCTAAATGTGGGTCTCTGATGACGAGAACATGACGAGATGTTTGTGAGATTTCGTTGACGAGACAAAAATGTTCAAGGTTTGATTGTCCGACATTAAAAATGCACGACATTTCTGCCTATTTTGAGTGCAATCTGTCGGTCAGCAATGCTGCTGCACCTTGGCTACGCCCACCACCAGACGTGCAGCGCGCACACAGACAAGCAGTTTATTTATTTATATGTTAACCTTTCCTGTTTTCTCTTCTGACTGTGGTTGGAAGACACGGGGGAGATCCGTCTTGTCTAGGACCGAAGTAGCATTCACTCCCTAAGCTCCTCTCTACACTTGTCAATGGGGTGAAAGGAAGGCAGCGGTTGGCTGAGAAACGGTTTTATTACAAGACTGCACTGCCATTTACTGTCCCGCCTGACTCCTCGTTCATACTTTATACACCACACCTCTGCTCTCTTCACTCCCGATGCACACTTTCCTCCGCGTGCACGTTCACTAACGCTCACACACGCACTGAGCTGGATGAACCACACACACAGCAGTTAGACACATAACATTGATGAATCATGGCGGCAGCGTCGACAAAGGAGTTTGGTGGTCGGAAGCGAGGAAGCGATACATGGACATATATAACTATAATCCATCATAATTTTACTGGCAGACCAGTTCTAGTATGTGTTTCTCATCCATGGCTCATATTTCGGCATGTGTGTAGGGTGGAGTATTACTAGAGTTGCCAACTGTCCCGTATTAGCCGGGACATCCCGTATTTTTTATCTAAAACTGATTGTCCCGTACGGATGTCTCTTGTTCCGTTTTCTGAGTGCTGCTCGTTATCTTTGCAAGTGTGTTGTGTTCACGGTTGCCTAGAGACAGACGCCACATACCGGCACTGCTCACAACACCTGCGCCTTTTTAAAACATCCTCTGCACCCGATACTCCACCACGTCCTCAAAAGCGGAAACGCTTTCATCCTTAGCTGGACAGCGTCAGTGGAGATGTTTACTAGACAAACTGTAAAATGAGTCGGTGCGTGTTTTTAGTGGCGTGCTGTGGGCTGTCTGACATCAGACATAATGCATCAGGAGAGCAACACTGGAGGGAGAACACAGAAGACTAGAGCTCAGTGTCCCAGTTCTTCATCCCCCATCATCTCCTGAGACTGATCCGGTGTGGGACATCATGTCATGATTGATCCATGTCCGGAATTTACGAGGATGAGTTTTTAAAGTCGAATGAATGATCATTTATTTAATATACAGTACGTTAGCCATTATAAATATCATATATGTCCATTTAAAGAATAGGTCAGGCTTATGGTAACAGTTAATATAAAAATGTTGTTCAGAGAAAACATTTATTTTTAAAATATAACAACTTTAAAAGTTACATCAAGTTTTCAATGCATTTATTTTATATTTTAAAAATTCATTGTTGCTCCACACAAACAGATCTGCTTCAGTTTCTGGTGCTACTGCCACGTGGTAGATTATCCAGTATCTCTTTAACTAAGTTATGTGATTGTGCAATAACTAAGTTGTGTACATACTATATTTTGTTATGTATTTTCCTCTTGTATGTTAAATGGATGCAAGTTATTACAGCTTTATGGAGCCTAATTAAGAGCACTTTATATGCAATAATGTTGCGCAATAATCAATGTGTTAATTAATAATAAAGCATTTTAAGCTTTAAGTATAACTAATTGCTTTTTTAAATCACCCCTTTACTAAAAACACTGGGCAAAAAAACAAAACAAAACACTGGCACAAAATAAAACACACCACTGCTGTGGGTTCCCCACTCCACGGGAGTCGGGCCGTGGTGGTCATGGCCTTCAGGAGCTGTGGTTGACGTCCCTTATTTTCACTTCTGAAAGTTGGCAAGCATAAGTACTGCACTTCAATAAATTCTCAGAAATGAAGCCACAGTTACCAAAGTTAGGATGTTGGTGATCTTTGCTTTTTTAGAGTAATAGATTCCACAGTTAGTACTTTATCTGTGCGATGCATAACCCTAAGTAGATCAGAAAGTATCTGCTGCTGGTTGGGAAACCTTCTAAGTCTAAAACCATAAATTTTCATTTTCTAATTATTAATGAAAAGAACCAAACGAGCTCACAATGTGTTGCTATATGTTGAACTTATCTGCTATTTTCTTGTGTGACATGTTTGTATGATGAAGTAGGGCATCAGTTCATGAAAAAAGCTGAAATATAGAAAAAAAAAAAGGTTTCTGGCCAACAGCAATGAAGTATAGCACAGCAGCATGGCATCCCTGTTGATGGGAAAGTCTAGGTTAAAGCTATCAGTCTGGTAAAGTTTGTGGTTATTATGCAGAAGCATTAAGGTTAACTTGTTTTATGAATTGCAATACTTGTTATAACCTGTCAGCCTTGATTCCACTTATTAATACGTGTTATTGACATAAATTAATTTGTTAAAAAAACTAATACTTTTTTATTTATTTGACTAAAACTAGACTAAAACCTTTTTTTGAGTTTTTGTCGACTAAAACTGGACTAAAACAATCAAACTTAGACATGACTAAAATGTGACTAAAACTAATAGACTAAAACTGAGATGCCTGCCAAAAACACTGACAAGAACAAAGTATAAACCTGTTCTACAGAAAACTTATAAAGCAATTCATATTTAGATGGTATGTGATAATCATCCATCCCATATAGAAATAGATTTCTCCATGAACCCTGAACAGAAGCTGGAATTTAAAGATTAAATTGCAAACCAAATCGCAAGATTGGTCAGAAAAATTGCAAGTAGATTTTTTTTCCTCATATCATTCAGGCCTGTAGCTGAACACTTTTCTCAAGTTGGGGTAAATTGAACTGGTTGCATAACACAAACTGTTGAATAAAGCCTCTTTTATACTTGCACAAAGGTACCCGTCTGTGTCGCATTCAGATCGCACTCACATGTGCGGTCCTCCATAAATGTTCACAGAACATAGCCTTTGGGGAAGATGATGTACATTGATAAAATACTGACTGAAAGTTAGCTTGAGCTGAAATGGGCCAACAGCAACCAATAAGATTATAAAGAGCAAGGACCAAAAATGATAAATGGCAGATGAGCGCTGGTGAAAAGCTCAGACAACCGCTGCACCTTACAGTCTTTATTATTTAGCACTTAGTTTCCCTCAAAGCAGATGTTTGTTTACTTCTGTCTTTTTCACAACAGCAAAAGTAAAGCACCAGCAACACAAACACAGCCAAGAGCAGCCCACAGTTCAGATTGTTCCACACATTTCTAAAAATACTATAACATGCTGATGTGCATAATCCAAGCCCAGAAATGAAGCTCTTGCAGGAGTAATTCTTAAGCTTAACCATAAAGAAAAGTTTGCTTTTTTTTTTAATCCACTTTTATCTGCCATGTTTAACACAACCACTATGTGCTTGATATACTAATATGAATAAAAGCAGCATGATGAGTTGTGAGAAAACTGTGACTCAGAGGACATGTTGATGCACCTCACTTGATGTGTCCATTGTCATGTGATCGGCAACTGTTGCTCTTTATCAACAATTTCACAGGCACATCTGATTGAGGCCATTACAAACATTAACTCTTTAAAGGGCAGACAAATCAAAGATTAATCTTAAAGAGTGCAAATAGCTTGATGGAACTGCAAGAAATAACTTCATACAGGAGTATGAATGCCTCTCAGTACAGCTGTGTGTATTGCATAGAAGAGAAAGCAAGGTGCAATGCCAAGACGCATAGCTCCAAAAATAGAAAATTTGTGGCTGGCGAAGCAGGCTGCTACAAATAAATAAATTTATTGTAAAACGTAAACAGCACACCCATGTGTGTTTACACAGCTGACAACAAGCTTGTTGCATGTTTTTTTTTGCTTAAAAAACACTCATCGTTCAATGTCTGCTCCTGAAAATGTTGTATTTTTTTCATCTTGTGTTTTCCTTTTTCTCTGACAAATTGGATCATGGGACAGATAGACCTGCTTCTATTTTCTTGGTCATCAGGTTTATGAGTTTTCCCCATATGATTCATGGCCTGAAATGGAAGTCATATGGACAACAGCATCATGTTTATGAAATGTTCAGAGGTTTTCAAGTGGAAGGATTCAGCCCTGCTGGACAAAAAACTGCTTTAACTTTTTTATTTGGCAGCAGCAAACTCTGCTTAATTGGAATCCTTGAAAAAGATGCTAGTTCTTCTACATGGACACTCAGCCTAAAAGTACAGAGTTTGGTACCCAAGATTAGCTGTACTTGCAGTAAAAGGATAAATTCCCCTGAAGGCTTTGCCTTTTGGCGTGCCCTTGCTATATATAGGAATTTGTTTTTTGTAACTTGCTGGGAAAGGTAAAGATTTTATTAAAAGAAATATAAGCTCAAGATACATGTAACCTCCCTTCACTGACAAATCTCATATTGTCACGATGTTACTCAGAAAATTGGAAGCCAATTAATCCAGAAGAGAAGAAGCAGTACGACAGGGAGTTCCTCCTCGGCTTCCAGTTTATTAGCGCCAGTATGAACAAACCCGAGGGCCTACCTATCATCAGTGATGTGGTCTTGGACAAGGTAGGTGATGGTTTGGCTTCACTGAATCAATCTCAGCTACATGAAAGTGCCTTATTTGACGTTGCAGAAAATACCTCTGCTGTATTTGGAAATTCTGAGCGAGCATGTCTATTACCTCTTATATATCTAAGGTGAACAAAACTCCCCTCCGGCCTGTTGACCCGACTCGACTGGTGAACGTCGGCCCTGATTTTACTCCCGCATATCTGGGAAATCTTGGAAGCAGATCAGTGGGAGGACCACGAGGACCGGTTAGTTCAAATGCCTGTATTTTGGGTCATATATGTTAAAAATTGTAGTCTAGTTCTCATTATCATTATTATGGTAATAATTGTAACTTAACATTTAGTTGAATAAAGGTTCTTTCTATTCATTTTTCTATATAAGCATCTAGTTACTTTTTTATTTTTCCTTATAGCCCCCTGGGCCTCGACGCTCCCAGCAAGGCCAGCGTAAAGAGCCCAGAAAAATTATCAGCAGCATGTCCCTCAATGATGACGTACAGCTCAACAAGGCTGAGAAGGCCTGGAAGCCCTCTATGAAAAAGTCCACTCGTGTGCGTAGCGAGGAAGAAGAACACGATGACCCAGACCAGGCCAAGACTCATGATGTGTTCAAGCGTCTGCGCAGCATCTTGAACAAGCTGACCCCGCAGAAGTTTCAAGAGTTGATGAAGCAGGTGACCGAACTAACGATAGATACAGAAGAGAGGCTGAAGGGAGCCATTGACCTCATCTTTGAGAAGGCCATCTCGGAGCCCAACTTCTCTGTGGCCTATGCCAACATGTGTCGCTGCCTTATGGGGGTAAGTCATCTTGTACTGCTCTAATATTGCCTGGTTTTTTGTGCTGTGTATCTGGACCACTAAAAGCCATGATGTATTAAGGAGCTGAAGGAGCACACTTTCATCTGTACAACTGAATTCTTGCACCACATAAAGATTGTTTGTATTCTAAAATGCATAAAACTGCTTACATCTACCATTGTCATCCTCCAGTTGAAAGTCCCTGCCCCAGACAAGCCAGGAAATCATGTGAACTTCCGCAAACTGCTACTCAACCGCTGCCAGAAGGAATTTGAGAAGGACCAGGATGATGATGTGATCTTTGAGAAAAAGCAAAAGGACATGGAGGCTTCTAAAGATGTAATTTAAAAAATAATAATAAATTCCCATTTACCATTTTTAGAGACCAGTAAATGTTTGTGCAAATGAAATAATTTGAGCAAACAAAGACCCTTTTTCTGTTTTTGCTGTTAGGACGAGGAACGCGAGCTCTTGAGGGTGGAACTGGAGGAAGCCAGAGACCAGGCTCGAAGGCGCTCACTAGGCAACATAAAGTTCATTGGTGAACTCTTCAAGCTAAAAATGCTGACAGAAGCCATCATGCATGACTGTGTAGTGAAACTATTAAAAAATCACGATGAAGAGTCTCTAGAGTGCCTCTGCAGACTGCTCTCCACTATTGGGAAAGACCTGGACTTTGAGAAGGCCAAAGTAAGTCTGTGATGTTTTTACCATCTGCTCAGAAAATTGTCCCCAGTGATGACTTTTTGTGTTAGTGCCACGTGTCTGGGCCACTGATTATTAGTGATGGGTTTGAGGTTCTGAGGAGACATTAGAATTTCTTTTACTTGTACAGCAGCATTTTTTTTTTTTTTATAGCAATCCAACTTGACAGCCATTTTTTTCTGCCTCAGCCTCGTATGGATCAGTATTTCAACCAGATGGACAAGATCATCAAAGAGAGAAAAACATCATCCAGAATCCGTTTCATGCTACAAGATGTCTTAGATCTCAGAAGGGTAAATAATACTTGACACCACAGCAGTACATTTGGTTTTGGAACATGTTATATTAATAGTCTTCCACCACTGATCCTTAGAATAACTGGGTGCCTCGCCGAGGAGACCAAGGTCCAAAAACTATTGACCAGATTCACAAAGAGGCTGAGTTGGAGGAGCACAGGGAACATATCAAGGTTCAGCAGCAGCTTTTATCGAAGAAAGACGGTGGTGGTGGTGGAGGAGGCGGCGGAGGAGGAGGAGGAGGTGGAGGTGGAGGTGGCAGGATGGGAGGGAGCACAGGGGGCAGAGGTCCTCACACTCCAGGAGGGGGCCGGATTAGCCAGCCACAGGATGAGGGCTGGAACACAGTGCCCATCTCAAAGAACCGACCCATTGACACCACCCGCCTCAGCAAGATCACAAAGGTAATGGGACAAACCTCCAATCTGCGCGTTCTGCAATTTTTGTAAGGTTTAGGATCTTAAACCTTAAATTCAGTTTCAAGAAAGTAATTTAACTATTTTAAAGTGTTAAAATAGTTTTGTTATGGTTTGTTTATAAATGGAACCTTTTGGTTTCTCTTAAGCCTGGTGCTCTGGACTTCAACAATCAGCTGCTTGCTCCAGGTGGAAAAGGCATGTGGGGTAGCTGGGGAAAAGGCAGCAGTGGAGGAAGTGGAGCTAAATCAGCAAGTGGCGAGCAGGGTAAACACCTCCGGTCCAAAATAGACAGTATGTATTTGTGGTTATTTTAGTGACTGGGTCTTAATGTATCTTTTTTCCTCTCATAAAGACACTGGGCGCCCAGCCACCAGCACACTCAACCGCTTCTCAGCCCTTCAGCAGTCTGGTTCCATGTCGTCTTCAACAGAATCTGATCGCAGAGTTCCTCAGAGGTATGCAGAGGCAGCAGATGTATTCTCCCTAAAACATCCCTGTTCATCAGCTTTTCTGCTCCTCAGCAACCAGCCGTTGAGAGTTTTTCAAGCAATCTTGTTGGAGATTAAAACTCTTAAACTTTAAAAAAATTAAAAGCACGTTTGACATCTTCTAAAAGGATGTTTAATAAACTTTTTAGGTCGAGCTCCAGCCGTGAACGTGGTAATGACAGAGACAGGAGTGACCGTGACAAGGATCGGTTCGACAGATTTGCCCGCAGTGAGGGACGGGATGGAAACAAAATCACCAAGAGAAGTTTCAGCAGAGAGTCACAGGAGCGTGGCGGCGAAAACCAAGCTTCAACCGAACCTGTGCGTCGTGTCGCCAGCATGACCGACGACAGGGACAGAGGGAGCAGAGACCGAGGCAGTAGAGACCGAGGCAGTAGAGACCGAGGCAGTAGAGACCGAGGCAGTAGAGACAGAGGAAGTCGGAACAGGGGTCTAAGCAAAGACCTTACAGGTATGAAACTTCAGAACAAAGTAAAGACTTAAAATGCATGCAGTAATGGGGACATGTCAAGTAGATAAATCATTATATATATTGATTACACCCAGGATAAAAGGTGAGTTTTCATTTTGTATTTTCATCTCATTTGTCTGCAGTTAAGCGTGAGAGCACTGCCACCCCTTCTCCTTCTCTTACTAAACCTTCCTTGTCAGAAGAAGAGGTGGAGAAGAAGTCAAATGCCATTATTGAAGAATATCTCCACATCAATGATGTCAAGGTACAAATCTAGTATTATGCACACCTGCGTGCAGCAGTGTGAACTACACTGAATTGTGCTGACATTGCACCACTGACATCTCTCTCTTTTTCTGGCACTGTAGGAGGCGCTGCAGTGTGTGGCAGAGCTCAACAGTGCCTCACTGCTCTATGTATTTGTTCGGAATGGTGTGGAGTCGACACTTGAACGCAGCACGATTGCTAGGGAGCATATGGGCCTGTTGCTGCACCAGCTTGTGAAGGCAGGGACATTGCCCATACAGCAATACTACAAAGGGTGAGCATTTAGCTGAAAATGCATCACACCGTTTCCAGTGTCGCAACTGGACTTGTTTGGTGGAGCATAAAGCTGTGTGCTTCAAAAGAGATTGTGTTCATTTTTTGAATCCTGTTGTAGGCTTTTAGAGATCCTGGAGGCAGCGGAGGACATGGCCATAGATATACCTCACATCTGGCTCTACCTGGCTGAACTCATTACCCCCATGCTCCATGAGGGAGGCATCCCTATGGGACAGCTCTTCAGGTGAGGGCTGAAGCAAAAACGATTTATTAAGATGATTTCACAATGCGGAAATTTAAATCAGTGTAGGTTTCTGAAATCAAGAAACACATGTAAATATAGCTATAAACTGGTAGCTATAAACAAGATTGTGGTGGACTTCTGGTTGAATAAATTAGCAACTTTTATGTAAGAGCTGTTAACACTGATTGTTAGTGACTGATGAGGTTGTTGTTGTTTTTTTACTTTACACAGATTTTATAGAAGCACAGAAAAATAGTTTTTCTTTAGATGTCTAATGTGAAGCTGTGTCACTTATTGCCAGTCGGAATCCCTTGACTTTTTTTTCCCCTGTGAAACATCCATTTCTTTTAACTATTTATGCTGTTTTCCTCCAATACAGCTGCAGTTTTACTAGCAACTGAAATAAGCTAATGAATAATTATTTAAAAATAGCAGAAAGCTTAATTCAGTTCACTTGCCTCTTCAGGGAGATCTCAAAGCCTCTCGTGCCTCTGGGGAAGGCCGGCGTGCTGCTGGCACAGATCCTCAAGTTACTCTGCAATGGAATGGTAGGTCGACGAATCTTTAAGCTGACTTCATACTTAAGTAATTGTACTTGGTTTGACATTGAGAACGTTGTAAAGCTAAATAGGGTTTTTATCATGTCCCTCTCTTACCCACTTCAGACTGCTAAGAAGGTCGGGGCTTTGTGGAAAGAAGCTGGGCTAAATTGGAGCAACTTTTTGCCCGAGGATGAAGACGTCAACAAGTTTGTCACTGATCAGGTACAAAACAAAGTTGTTTTAATGTTCTAAAATAAAATGCAGTGAAAACATGATGGTGTGGAAAAGGGTTTTATCATACTGGTGCACGTGCAGGGAGCCAATAAATACACATTTAAAGCTCAACTTCACATGGAACCCTGACAAACCATTTATTATAATTAATGGTAACAGAATATGATTTATGATAACAGAGCTCTTGTTTTTAGTCATGTGTATGCTGCTGGTCATACATCTGTACTTTTACCTTTTTTAAATGCAGGACTTGAATTACTCCCTTGAATTTATTTTTATGACGTCATTTCTCGTACCAGTGTTGCATGGTGATGTTAAAACTTTGACTAAAACAAGCTTTCAGTCGTAGCAGTGAGTGCATGCTAAGCTAATTCTGGTTGTTGAATGCTGTCACAATATTTATTTTGATTGTTTTTATCACAGCAACATGTTTTAATATGAGGAAGAAGTGATCAAATTTAGAGTAAATATGAGTATAATTATGTAACTTATTGGAGTTTAAAAGGTATTTAAAATGCTGAATTTGACCTTAAAACACCATGTTAAACTGCCTACTGCTCAGGTGTCTGTATCAACATGTTGGATTCAGTTTGTTTTTGTCATGAACTTCAAGTTTGACAGAAAACGGCTCACGATCACTTGCCAAGTGACACCTTCAGGCTTTTTTTTATAAATGTCATGTGTATTTTAGAAAGTGGAGTTCACCACAGGAGAAGAGATGGAGTCAATGGAAGTCATTAAGAAGATCCTCAGTGGAGAGGAGCTCAGCAAACAGCTGGACAGACTTCTCCAGGACAAGGCCAACAACCAGCGAATTAGAGACTGGGTTGAGGTATGTAACACTTTGAGCAAGAGCTCAGATTTTTAGCTCTTTAGCTACAAATGTATTTGTAAGCAATTTGTCTATTAGCCATTAGTAAAATACAGTGGATGTTTCTCTTTACTTAAGCTAATAAATCACTTTCTAGCCACAGAAAATCAGTGTTTAATGCTAAATTTCCTCAGGTACTTAAAAAAATTTAAAGAAGATAACTTAGTTTAAAGATTTTAAAGATTAAGAAAAAACAAAAAAAACACCATCTAAAATTTAGTTTTAACAGTTTACCTGCCTAAATAGCTAGAATGGAGTAAGGTAAATGAGCTGTAGTCTTCTACAATGAATGGGAAAAAAAAAAAAAAAAAACACGACTCTACACAAAGAACTTTGTCAATTTGCTACCATGTAAAATAACACACATGCAAGATGGAGATATGAATTTGCTGTTTTTAAAATTACTTCTGCTGGAAACTGATATGCACAAATACTTACACCAACCTGCAAAAATGTCACTTAAACAATTTGTTGTATTTATTGATTGTAGATGCAGTTTGTCAAACTTCTGATGTGTTGCTGGACACTTGGCTGGCGTTAGCGTTCGAAAATTACAGTTTAGTATCGGCATGAGCTTCCTGTAGTTAGGTGGACAGCCGTGAGATCATTTTCCTTTTTGTCACTTTCTGCAGCAGGCTTCATCGGCACAACTTAAACACTAAGCACAGTTTTTCTTACATTTTTTGACCATTTACATTACCTTAATTTGGGCAATTTGACCTCCTGTCAGGTGTAAATAGCTATGCGGGAGAGCTACGTCACATTACAGTGCACTTCTCCTGTTATCTGATATAAAAACTACTATATTTTAAACTAATAAAATTACTAATGGCGGTTAATTGTGAACATCCTTCCTTCATGCAGTCTTTTGTTTCATTAAGTGTAATTATTGCATGATTATTAACATTCTCTTTCCATCAATGTTTATTTAGGCTAATTTGGATGAACAGCAGACTGCTTCCAACCAGTTTGTACGAGCACTGATGACATCAGTCTGCCAGTCTGCTATCATCTGTACGTATGACTAATTCAGCCTGTAGAAGTCAGACCTGTTTACCTCTAAATTTATCTTGTGTTTTTGTGTGTTAGTCAGCACTGACGGTCATGCAAGCAGCACATTCAAAAAGAAAAGAAATAGTTTATTATACAAACATGATTGTATGTTATTTGGTAGGCTAATAAGTGAAACCTGAAGTGGTACAAGAGGTTCCTTTTCTTTTTAAAGTTTTAATCTTATGTTTGTAATGCATTTCAGGCGACAACCCGTACAAGGTTGACGTGAAGCAGATCAAGCAGAGGGCCAGTCTGCTGCAGAGATACCTTTGTGATGAGCAGAAAGAGCTGCAGGCCCTTTATGCCCTCCAAGCTCTCATGGTGCACATGGAGCAGCCTGCAAGTGAGTGTTGTGCACGTAAAATGAAACCTGCAGAGAAGATGAAAGACTTGAGTCATTGTTCTACAGAAGCTTTTCTCTGTGCTGACATGCAGCTAGTATGTTTTGGAAAACCTATCAAGGGTCATTCACTAGGACCTCCAAGCTACAACACAAACTAGAAGGAACATTTTCTGGGTTATTGTAAATTTTCTCCTTTGGTGCAGTAAACGGGACAAAGTGCAGTTTGCAGATTTAAGACAATCAGCTATTTAAATGTCAGTGATTGATTCTGACTTCCGTGACTTCTTTCTGTGCAGACCTGCTGCGGATGTTCTTCGATGCCCTTTATGACGAGGACGTAATCAAAGAGGAGGCCTTCTACAAATGGGAGTCCAGCAAAGACCCTGCAGAGCAAACAGGCAAAGGTGTGGCCTTGAAATCAGTCACTGCGTTTTTCACCTGGCTCCGCGAGGCTGAGGAGGAGTCCGACAAGGACTAAGGGAACGAAGAGAAAGCTGGCACCTCCATTTTTGTCAAGGCGGTAGTTCAGCAAAGAGTTGTGGAGAGTTATGAACAATATTGCCATAAGGGCAGACTCAAATCAATCCTCAATGAGGATGAATCTTTTTTTTTTTTTCTTTCCTTTGAGGGGTGGACTCAATCATTTTCTCTTCCCTCTCTGTACTCTCTATTCTGCTTCCTCATATTTCTCCTCCTGCTTTACACAGCAAGTGTCCTCATCAAATAAACTTGAACATGGATTTAGCAGGACTGCTTGTTAATGAGGTGTGAAGTATCCCACATCACTACGAATTTTTTTTTTTTGTCACAATAACACACACCAACTGGCTGCTTTTTCATTGTTCTAGACAATTATGATGCCTAACATCCTTTTTGACCTGCAGGAGGAAAAAAGCAAGACGTGTGGTGGAGTGAGTTCCCAAATTCATGGGTATCATCATGCTATAATGTGTGTTCAATCCAAACACAGCTCTAATGTCTTTGTCCTTTTATTGGGGTGTGCAGCATGACTGAAGTGTGTTTCTATAATAATGATACCATGGGCAAAATGTTCGTAGATGAAATGTACATGAACCAATCTCAATTTGATGGATGGAGTTTTTAAAGCAAAGGTTGTCTATTTTTTCTTTCCGTTTCCTATCATAAACTTGCAGAGGACTGATGTTGACTTTGACTACTGGGGGGTGGTCTTAATGCTTCCTCTAAGCCATCCTCTCCCATCCCCAGTAGTGAACTACGCTGACTGACTCTTTATCTTTACCTCTTCTGTACTTAAACCTGAGCTGTTGAAGAGGACACATAATGACCCAATCACAGTTAAAACTTGAAATCTACAGAAAAATTGACTTGATGGATATATATAAAGTTGGGAAAAAAGAACATAAAAGAGAAAAAAAAAGAAGAAAAAAAAAGCAGAAGTGATCCGGAAGCCTTTTCTACTTTAAGTGGAAACTCATTTCAGGACCATTCTGTAAATATATAATAACTTTTTCAATTTTATTTTTCAGAAGCAAATTTCTGATAATTGCAGTGTTTCCAGATGCAGAGAGGTGCTTTAGATAATCCATTTATTTAGTTTTATTTGAATTTTGTAAATATTGTTTTTCTTTTGTTTTTTCTTTTGCTTTCTTTATTTAAGAAATTATTGGCTTCTTTTGCATCGGAAACTGGAAAGATGAGGTAACGGAACATTGCAAATAAAGGACTTAAGTTGCTGAGCAGAGTTCTGTGTCTGGATTGTGTTTAATGTCTAGTTTTACTGAGGCTGTACTTTCATTTTATAATTGCCATATGAAAAAGATGAGGTTATTAGCCTTAAATGTAGGAATCCACAAAATAAAGGGAGTGGAGGACTAGTGTGTTAGTATGCTGGTTCAGGTTAAGGAGCATCATGGTGGAGTTCATCAACTTGCTGATCTGCTGTCCATCGGCCATGTGCCTCAGCCTTCGTGCCATTTTAGATTATAATCTTGAGTCTGTACAAGTCGGAGCCAATGTGGTGGTAGCTGCTTAGAATTTTTTTGGGAATAACAATACAATAATATAAAGCATAAATGCAACATGTATAACTGGAGAATCTTTTTCTCACGCTAAGTCATGTTTTTGAAAGTTAAGTCCTCGATTTATCTCTTGACATACAGACCATTTGGGTCTTTATGGCTCCCAGTGTTGGTAATTTGGAACCTAGTCTGTTTTTCCCATTAAGAGTTCTACCATAATATTCAGTCACTGATCTATCCATGGGGGGTCTTTTCATTCAGCAATGGCCTTTTTATGGGAGGGCAAAATTTGAAGTGAATGAAATCCCCACTCTGGAGTATATGTTAAAAAAAAAAAAAAAATTCAACACTGACAGAATTTATCTCCCTCTTTGAGAGCCAGTTGATGGTTGTGTCTTATACAAAGAGGACCAATCACTCCTACAATCTGATGTTAATCCTTTTTTTTCACTGCAGTTTAGCATAGTCTTTGTACCACTTCTGTAGGCTCTTGCACATTTTCCGGCAGTATTTTATGCAATTATCCCTTCATTGCCTTCTGAAATTCCATTTTTTTAAAGTCTGTATAATGTCATAGCTGAAGATATCAGAACAAGTCCTCGTTCTCTAAGACAAATTCCCTCAAGTAGTTTTTAAAGGTAGTTAAATATTTATCTACCTACCAAATATACTGTAATTTTTGTTTATTTTATTTACATTTGCCACTAGTTTATAGAGAAGATGTTGGATTCTGTAAATGCTGACAGAAGCAGATTATGAATGACAGCTGTAATTGTGCTACTAGAAGTGCCCTCTTAAGGCAGGTTTTAAGATAACTTGACAATTGATTGAACAGATTCAGGGGAAAAACGTGTTAATGTGTAAACACAATAATTTGGTGCTTTATAAGCCATTACTACAAGCATATACATTTGGCCTATTGGGGCAGCAAGATTGTATAGCTTCTTTGTGTTGTGCTTTATTCTATTTGCCTTTTCCACTGTTATGTTTAATAATACCAACGCAAAACTGGAAAATAATGTCAAAACATCATGACAGCAACGACTTATGGATATTTTGAGACTGCAGTAAATTTCCACGCATTTAGTGCCACAGCTGTTTACCTATAAGTGAATGCGGATGTGTGAGGTCTCTTATGAAATGAATAACAACTAAACATCGGTTGTTATTCTTGAACTAAACCCGCAGGTTGCAGTATCATCTTGGCTGCAAGGGGGTAGGAGGGGAGGGGAAGAAGCAATGACACCGCCTTGCTTCGATGACGCTCGCCATCGGGAGACATTTGGACAGCCTTCAGCCTATGTAACCCATATTCCGAGCAACAAATGGTGCGTCTGAGCCGGAGATCTAATCCTGGAGTTAGAAAGATGTTTCCGCCGTCAGTAGGGCACTGATGCTCAACTGCAGACCCTGCAGCTGGAGGACAAAACGCGCGCTATCATCTGTTGATCGGATTGGAGACAATTAAGCGCATTATCATGAGCCGCAGCGGTCCGACTTCCAGGTAGGTAGCATGAAAGATCCGCTGTGGAGGGAAATAATTAGACGCACGCGAGCATAAAGCTGTACAGATGTATGCAAAGGGCAAGAGCCGCGCTACATCCGAGGTGTTTATCTGATGCAGGTATCGAGCTATTGGTATGCAGATTGACACTTCAGAGGTTTCCAGGGGATCTGCTGCCGTCGCCGCCTCTAGTGCCTTATTTTTCCTCGTAATTGCAGGCTACATGCTTGCTCTCGTCAATGGCGGGGGGATGTGTTATTCAGCCGTCGGGGTGCCGCTTCTGTTGCTTAAATGCACCATTTCCAGATGAAGAAAAAAACCTTTGCTTCTCAGCACTGTGGCTTCCTCCATTGATCTCCATACAGAGCTGGAGATGTTTGGCTGCAAGCAGACTGACTTACCTCGATCCCACTTGTTGGTCATATAAGTCACAATCACGGTCTCTGTAGTTGCCATAAGAAACAGAGAGCCGATGTTTGGTCAAGTCGCAATTTGATGTGTCTCTGAAGGCCATGGACAAAATAATCCAAACACCTCATGCCAAATGCAGTTTTACAACAATCATGTGGCTTGTGTGGATTAATTAGCAGCATTTTTCAGATGTAATTTAGAGCTGGCAACTAGCCATGTTAAATACGAGTTTTTAAAAGCAACATCACATAATTAGCAGCTACAGAACCCAAATTGTGTCAGTACAGTTATTTCTCTATATTATTTTTTTCTCTAAGAAGTCCTAAAGCTGTAGGGAAAACAAGAGAATATACAAAAAGGACAATCATATGATATAGTTTAAAACATATAAATTTAATTTAGCCAACACAATTTTCAAATTGGAGAAGCTAGAACCAGAGAATGTGTTTTATTTATATTGATTTAGACCGTATATCACATAATTGAATATTATTGTTGATGAAATTCTAATCTCGTGACTAATGACTTGATCAGTTAAAACAAACGACTGAAGCAACAGAAGAACAGAGCCTCTAAGTCTAAGCCAAATGCTGTGTAACCAACATCTAGCAGTGGTTTCCAGCTTGGAAATTTGGACTTTCCTTTGGGTCACAAGATAAATCTCAGGGGTCATGAGGAAATGTCACCTTATCACTGACAGGCACATAAAAATTGCAAAGAGGCACACAACAAGGTATTATATAATCATGAAGAGAGAAAAAATACTTAAAAAGCATAAAATGAATACAATAATGTGCAAAATGACTAAAAATATAATTTTTTGCAAAGAATGCTAAATCAACCACAAAGTGACTAAACATATCCAAAAGAAAGACATGATTATTTTTAAAATGCGCTGCTTTTTTAAATTATACACACACACACACACACACAAAAGTAAAACATAGGAATAGGTCTAGTATGAAAGCATAATTACAAAATAAAAAGACAAATGAGAACATCTGTGTTTTTACTGGTTGTTTTGGGGACATTGAAGCGCTTTAACATGTTTTTCATCTGTAATCATGAGATGATTATTGGTGTGTAAAACTGCTCCTCAACATACATTTATGTTTTTTGAAAAATGTTTTCTTAAAACCCTTTGAATGTGCTGGAAATTATTTAAATGGGTCAACAATAAAAGACAACGTATATACAAGTCTACTCTACAGACATGCCAGAAAAAAAAATTCCTTCTTTTTACGCAAGGCAAACTAATAGATGGGCAAGACCCACAATAATACAGTACAAATGCTGCTAATTTCCACGTGACCTACTATTATCGTCATGTCTAGTACTGTCCTCAGTTGTAATGTAGGCTAAAGTAGAGGCTGATGTTCATTCATTGGACTTATTGTCTCCATGCGATTACAGAGCTGAGCTGTCTGTAGTGCTGAAATCTGTGTAACTGAACCTCAATAGGAAGCCTTTTTGGAGCTCCGCATGTTGAACATGGTGATCAGCGTTCAGCATGAGTGACATCTCTCAGGTACTTTTTAAAGCTGAAGCTCTCCTCTCTGGAGCATAGGCTGTCACCTTGGCTGGAGAAGCTGTTTGCACCTTCGTATCACTTCCTTCCAGCATCCCTGATGCACATTTACTGTCATGCTTGACTTCAGAGTAAGCCTTGAACCACTCAGAGTTCAAGTCAGAGGCTTTTTCTTTCTTAGCTGCTTTAGGGGCCAATCTGCTTAAGAATGTCTGTCAAGTCAGATGTGTGCTCAGGCAACATATTTCTTGCTTGTTAAAAGTCAGGCACCCCCACCCAAACAGTTTTAAATCTATCTTGTGCGGTGACTGCTATAGCCACAGATTTGGATGACCCCTCTGGTTTGCTTGGTCATGTGTGATTGTTTTGGACATTAAGTTCATTAGGTAGCGCTATCACTTTTAATCAGCAGCTCTGTGATGAACAGGCCTGGCTGGAGCTGCTTACTCAGGGTGGGTCACACACCATATGTTTGTCGAGTCAGATGGAGACCGTCTCCATTGCCCTCTCTGCCCCTCCACCTCAACTATTCTAACCGGTTTCACCGGCTTACTGTGGCTTTAGAAGCATCTGTGCAGTAAATTTAGGGCATTGCTGTCTGCTTGTCTGCCTTGTGGTTTAAACCACTACACTCAAGCTGTGATGTTTAGTTGTGTTGGTTTACTGCGCCGTGAAACCATCTCTGCATGTCCACAATGAGGGAGAGAACCAGGAGTTGTGAAAGAATGGAGAGACAGAGGGAGGAAGAGGTAGGAATTTTTTATTCCATCTTAAACTTTGTGTGAAGCAGTTTTTCTTTACAAGGAGGCAAAAGATGTGTTTTTGTTTGTGTTTATTCTGCGCTCCATATTTGATCTTCGAAGCTATTTTAAGGTCTTTCATTAAAAAATCGCCACTGCATTACAATTAACATTTTTTTTTTATGTGAGAAACAGAAAAAATTGAGAAATGCCTAATATGGCACACAAAAACAAAAGGAAAGAAACACAAAGTGTTGTAGTTGTTTAACTCTTAAATGTCTTGCAGGTGAAATTTGAAGAGAGTGAAATGATTCCAAAGTCAGGAAAATCTCCAGCTGACTCACGGAAAGGTGTAGGCATCCATGAGTTTGCAGCACTCGCCAGATCCTCCTTAAATGGTGAAATACCCTCTTTTGATTTCTGTGTTTTTATATTGTGTATATTTAAACATCAGATTCTAACCCCTTTTTTTGTGTCCAGGCATCTCTCAGGCAGTGAGGGACCATGTGACAAAGCCCACTTCACTGGCTCAGGGCCGGGTCGCCCACCTGATAGAGTGGAAAGGTTGGCCAAAACCTGCAGCTGCTCCACCAGGCACCCAGTCACAGTTTAACTCCTACTGCCATCTGACTGAAGGGGAAAAGGAAGCTCGGTTTGCTGCAGGTATTCATCTTTTCTGTCTTTTCTGACCCTCAGCCGTCAGAATCCTTTGTTTGTTTTATTTCAAAAGAGTGTGAGAGGGAAAGTAGCTGTGTTTTGTTTTTATTTTTTGTAACATGTCTGATTGTATGGGCATGTGTATCTTCTTAGCACGGTTTAACTACTGCATCATCTCGTGACCGGTGCCCACCTTCTGTTATGCACCTAATCCCCTCAAACTCCCCTATGTCATTTATAAGCTCCTCCCATCACGGTGTCTCTCGGGTGACGGCTTGTCTTGGCAGCAGATGGTGGCCTATTAGACACTCTCCCATAGCACTTCAATGTCCACCAATAGTACAGCAACCCTTTCTGTCGCCCTTTTGACCTGGACCAGTTTTATTTTATTTATGGGTAACTGATTAATTGTTCTGGTGTGTATTATGTATATATGTATTAATATATGTGTAGCTAGAACCTGCTCTGCCAAGAAGCATGGCAACCTGCAAGTTTAGTTTAAGAAAACAAATTGGTACTTGTCATATATTTCATATGAGACCTCCCACATCTGCAGGTGCTTATTGAATCAGTTCTGACATGATGCACACATGTGAACGTGTGATGTGTGGGAATTTACAGCAGCCTCAAAACATCCATCAGTTGTTGCTGTCATGAGATTTTGGCCTTATCTGCCCAGTTTTGTGTTGGCATCATTAAATGTTTTCCACTTTTATTCAGGTGTGTATCTGTGATTTGCTTTCTTATAACTTGTCCTTTAGGATGATTACAGTTATGTCATTTAAAATCTGCTCCTATCATTATTTACTGCATCTTCTCTATAGACTATTGTTGACAAATGTAAAAGACAACTTATACATTGTTACATTTTATTTGAGCCAGTATTTATCACATATAGTTTCATACTGCCTAACATGTGCATCAAAAAAAAAAGAAAAAGAAAAAACTGAGGAACACTGAGGAAAAACCCTCTATTGTATTTTTTTACAATAATAATGGATTAGATTTATATTTTTATTAGTGCTGGGCAACTATCAAAATATTTAATCGCGATTAATCGCATGACATGTTGAGATTAATTACGATTAATTGCATTGTTACGCGCAAAATGTCTCTTTCCTTTAAAAGAAGGCCTACGGCTATATAAATAAAATGCAGTAAATTTTTTTTGTTTAAAACCGAAAAATGGAAATTAAAATGTGGTTAAAATATAACAAATATCCTATGTCCTCTTAATCAATATATATATTAAGTTGCCTTTTTGAAAAGGACTCATAGGATTTGCAGCTCTAAACTCGTTTTATTTAGCAGGCTGAGGGAAAAATGGCTCTTAGGATTGTAAAAGCTGCAGACCCCTAAACTAAAGACATTTAGATGCAGTTTTTTTCTTCAAACACTAACAGTTAAAATATTTCTT
>JBAMHW010000008.1:16244986-16275527 GCA_037177495.1 Rhadinocentrus ornatus
TTATTCCGTCACGTAACTCTTATTTTGAAAGGAGAAAAGCTTGACAAAGACATTGTTGATGTAGAGGACAGATTGTTGGAGGCTTCTTTTTATCCCTCGCAACAAATGAGAACATTTCAAATTATTTTTATTGAAAAATTCCTAATAATTTAGCCTTTAAAATAATGTTTTGCGTTCGCCAAAATAAATATGTATAATAATTTGAATTATCTTGATTTACTTTCATGGAAACAGCTAAATTTAACTAGCACAGAGGTTCCATTTCCATTACTTTGCCACATTATTTATCCTAAGGTGCTTAACTTTCAATATTTAGCCAACATTTTGTTGATGATGTCATGTCTTTGTCATATCATGGATTAAGTCCATGCAGTCACATTGTTTTAAGTTTCAACCCAGGGGAGTCAGCTTGTCTGATTTGCAGCATATACATGGATCTTAACAACTTATCTAAGACTAATGCACCTAAAATGCACAAAAATGCAGAGTATTTACAAACTGGCAGCAGATGGGCTGCACAATGAGGGTGATTAACAGAAGAAGCAGCTACACACAGGAAAACCCCATTCCCTGAGGGGGCATCGTGTCCATCACATCAACAAGGTGGATGCTTGAACTCAGACAGAGAGCACACACACCCGCTCACACAGTGCAGTACACACTCTTACAGAGCACTTGAAATTTTTTTTACCTCCAGCAGCTCCTTGTCTTGATCAGCACAGGAGAGGGTCTGTGAGCCTTACAGATAAAATAAATCACAGATTTTATTAAATTTGCTTTTGAATTATGTCATTTATTTTAACTGATGTTTTCTTAGTGTGTAGAAATAGGTGTAAAATACATACTATTTGGTGTCTCCGTTTCACTGATGGCAGACACAGTTTTCAAGGCTGACTTCAGAGGAAGCTGAACATTGGAAACCACGGGGCTGAAGGAGGACGATGACTCCTCTGTGGAGATCTATATGGAAAATATATTTAACAGAGGATGCCAGACACAAGCACATACACATACACACACAAGCACAGAAAGACGAAAACAAGCACATGCAGGTAAACAAACAAGACAGCACAGGTAATGGCACAGACGACAGAGACACAGAGAACAAGAGTTAATGTAAAAGCACTAATAAATTACATTAATACAGTTTGCAAAAACTTACCACAACCACAAGAGCAGTCCAAAACCTCCATCTGTGCCTTTACCTACTGCTACATGCTTCACACATGCTGTTTCTTGTCCACTTTTGGTCTATTGCTTACAACCCACCCCAAGCGAAACTTCTCCCCAGCCCTTCCCCTGGCGCCCCCGGACGCCTCACACCTCTTGGTTGCTCACCAAGAAGCGGACCCCTTGGCGAGCGCCGGTGTTGGTCGAAGCGTTGAGGTGGCTGTGGGCGCAGGGGGAGCTGGGGCTGCTATCCGTGGTCAAACTGGGTAGATGATCCTGAGTGCCGTTGTCCTGGGCCTGCTGGCGGAGGTACTCCAGTCTTCTCTGGCGGCTCAGCTGAAGAGACAAGAGTGACTGGAGCTGCAGTCGCTCTATGGAGCCCAGCAGGATCATGGACTCTGAGGGAGAAGTGAGGAAGTAAGAGATAGAATGACAAAGGAGAAATATAATGATAAGACAAGACAAGGTGTTGTAACCAGTGGCTGGTTAGCTCAATTGGTAGAGCATCAGTCTCCCATGTGAGAGACCAGGGTCCGAAACCCCCAGTGGAAGAACATTAACACCTTCCAGTTGGGTCCTTAGGCAAGACCCTTAACGTTACTGCCTAACCATTGTAAGTTGCTTTGGATAAAAGCGTCAGCTAAATGATTGTAATGTTACAGAGAGCATCTTATTCTTGAACTGTGGCAACCAACGTGCAGCTCAAACAGCTTAAATTTTTGGTTAAGGTTTGATGCTGATGCTTGTAGTCTGAGCTCCACATAATCCAAATAGTTTTAGACAGAGGTTGCAAAAAGAAAAGTTATGGTTTGGGGTCACTTTGCTGCCTTAGTGACAGGGAAGCTCAATTTAGCACTTTATTCTTCATGCTATCAAAGAGCTCTTAAAGTGAGACCTGAAAGTGGTCCTTTGGAACGGGTCCCTAGCACATTGTCCTTTAACATATAGGCAAAGACCAGGCCTTAGTTTGGCCTTAGACAGCAAAGGGTTATTGCAGTTATGTCTCCTGGACAGATATTAGAGTCACTTACAGATATGTACCAAAATACTTATATAAAATTTGCTATGGTGGCTAGTACTTTGCACATTAACAGTCATTTAAAATCTACTTCACTCAAAGAGGATTGTCCATATAGTGGAAATATTTATCAAAAATAATTTTTAGATCTTTAAATCTTTTTAAATAAATTTACCACACACAGAATTCTAAAAAAATATTTTTTTTCCCTAAATGTTATTTATTAATAAAATTATGTCAGTGATTAAAACTGACAGTTTCATCATCATCATTCATTTGAATATATCCACCTTATCTTTCTTTGTGGATCTAGCTTGGCGCATACGTACATCCAAGATAAAACAGCGAGTACCAGGCCTGAACACATGTTGTGTACACACTCACCTCTGGATTCAACCAGGGCGAGCGTTTTGAGTTGACCAGTCAATAGCATTTCCTGCAGGTCTCGGTAGGAAGAGTTAAGAGTGATGTAGCGCACATCCCTGACCATAATGTCCTCCACACGGATATTATATTTTCTAATACACAAAGGAGAGACAGATGGTAAGAAAAGGAAACAAGACTCAAATGAGCAGAAAAAAGAAGCAATAGCAAAAACAAAATCAAGATCAGAATTTGGCTCAGTATCATTAAGGTCAAACTTACTCGTGGTGTCCCATCCCCAGTTCAGGCAGATAAGGAAGTTTCTTGATGCGAATGATGGAGTCGTACAATGATGGCTGGAGCGACTGTGCCACTGCGTTGGCCAGGATTACTGCGATCATTACAGGCAAGATGTGGGAGATTTGACCAGTCAGCTCAAACACAATCACTGCTGTGGACACAGTGTGGGTGACTGCTCCAGACAACGCTGCAGCGCCTGTAGAGATGAAATGTAACATCTTTTTTTTTTCTTTACCTCTCTAATGCCAGTCACAGAGTTAACTGTTTAACTTAAAATGTTCAATGCAAAAACCAACTAAGTGGTATTAAATAGAGCTAATCAAAATAGTTTTACAGGATTTTGCTTTCATTTATAACATTCAACACCCAGTGAGTCATGACTGTGGCAATGCTGCACTGAATGCTTTTTTATTAAACTTTGCTCCAAAATGTAAAGTTCAACTTAAGAGGAATTTATTTTTACAGACAAATTTTTAAAAGTCTAAAAACTGAAAGAGGAAAGTGGCCAGAAAATGTGTTATCAATTCGTGGTCGAAAAAATCTATGAACAAAAGATGAAATATGGCAACTCACCGACAACCGCATAACCACCAGGAACTATGGGATACACACTACCATCTGCATGTATGCCATCAGGAAACATGGTTGCCATGATCTCTCCAACCAGTCTGCCAAATGCCGCACCTGTTAGTCATACACAGATTAGCAAGTAGTTTTAGAAGGTTTGCAAGCTCATTGGAAACAAAACAAAACAACATAAACAAACAAAGAAAAGACATCGAGGTTTCCTTCACCGATAAGAAACACAGGCATGAAGGCTCCACATGGAACAGGCATGGTGGTGGCAACAGCAGACATCCAGAACTAGAATAAAGAGAAAGTTTGAGGGAGAAATACTTAAAACATAATCAAATTCTACATTTTTCTCCATATACACAGAAGTTTAGATTACTATAAATGACTCAGTATTATCAAGGTAGCTGAAGCAACCTGAATCCACTAAAGAACAGAGGCAAATCCACCACAATGCTGAGATGTAGTTTATAAAAGGCAAAAGGAAGCATAAGCCAGAAACTTTTTTTATTTTATTGCCAAAACCCTTTACACTCTTACTCAAGGCTTACCTTCATGATTATGAAGAGCATGAGTGTGATGAAGACGTTGACCTGGGGGTGTTTCCATGCATGGTGGTGGCTGATGTAGTCAAACTCCTCAGCCACACCCTGACGGCACCATGTGCGGTTGTCAAACAGTGCGACCAGAGACTCATGCTGGGTCAGCTGACAGGTAAAGACAAGAACTGGTTATCTAAATCTTAACTTCAGATTATGAACATCAAGCTCCAAAAACCTTAATGGTTTAAGGTGCTTGCTTTGTTTAGCACTATTATGTAAATCTCAAACAAACATTTAGTGGCTCAGCTGGTTTTTAACCCTTAAAATTTAGGCCCTGAGTCAAATTGACTTTATCTCCTGCAACGTTCTTCCAATCTTGATGAAAACACAAAATAAAGACAGACTCAGACTTTGGTGCAGACCCTGTTATTGGATTTTGAACTGAATGTGCTGAGGCACAGAGTTTGCAGAACAAAATGTGTGATTGGACTGAATGCCGCCATAGGAACAGACTTTTTGACAGACTTTCACAATTAAATCTGGACACGTCACACATTCACATTCAACAATTGTCAGACTACAAGTTAAAGGATGCTCTCTAATGCAAAACAAAACAAAACAATAAAGAACCTGGTACATCTTTGAAATTTTGCATCTACAATATGCATCTAATCCCTGAGCCCCCACCTTTCTGCGTTGGGGGAGTTTGAGCATCCTGAAGATCATAGGAGCTATGTTGTAAGGGGCTTTATGCCCCTGGTCGGGTCACCCATGGCAAACAGGTCTCGCGGGGGGGGGGGGCAGACAAAGCATGACTCAACAGACCCCTATGATGAATAAAGACAATCGATCCAGGTTTCACTTGCCCGGATGTGGGTCACTGGTGGATGAGAGCGTAGCTTCCCTCCGCCTTCAGGTGGAGGGACAGGTCCTGACTATTTTTTGTGCCTATGCACTGAACAACAGTTCAGTACCCACACTTTTTCGAGTCCTTGGATGGGGTGTTGGAGTGCACTCCTTACGGAGACTCCCTCGTTCTGCTGGGGACTTTAATGCTCACTTAGACAATGACTTTGACCTGCTGGGGCATGATTGGGAGGAACTCCCACCCCCTGATCGGAATCCAAGTGCTGTTTTGTTATTAGACGTCTGTGCTCATCATGGGTTGTCCATAACAAACACCATGTTCAAGCACAAGAGTGTCCACATGTGCACTTGGCACCAGGACACTCTAGGCTGCAGTTCGATGATCCACTTTGTAGTCGTATTACCGTACTTGCAGCCGGAGTGTCAACTGCTCACCACCTGGTGATAAGTTGGCTCAGATGGTGGGGGGAGGACGCCGGTCAGGTCTGGCAGACCCAAATGTGTTGTGAGGGTGTGATGGGAATGTCTGGCGGTGTCTGTTGTCAGAAAGAGTTTAAACTTCCATCTCCGATAAAGCTTCAACCATGTTCCGGGTGAGGCAAGGGACAGTGAGTCCAAACGAGCCGTGTCCCGTGCCTCTATTGTTGAGGCAGCCAACTTGAGCTCTGGCCATAGGATTGTCGGTGCCTGTCATGGCGGAAATCTCCGACCCCGTTGGTAAACACCAACAGTGAGAGATGCCGTCAAGCTGAAGAAGGAGCTCTATCGAGCCTTTTTGTCCTGTAGGGCTTGGGAGGCAGCTGATGGGTATCGGCAGGCTAAGTGTAACACGGCTTTGGTGGTTTGGAGGCAAAAACTCGGGCATGGGAGGAGTTTAGAGAGGCCAATAAGAATGAGTTCCAGACGGCTTCAAGGAGATTCTGGGCCACCATCTGATGGCTCAAGAGGGGGAAGCAGTGCTCCTTCAACGCTATGTACAGTGGAGATGGAGGCTGCTAACTTTGACTCGGGATGTTGTGGGTCAGTGGAGGGAATACTTTGAAGACCTCCTTAATCCCACTGCCATGTCTTCCGACAAAGAAGCAGAGTTGGGGGACCCTGTTGTGGGCTCTCCTATCTCTGGGGCTGAGGACACTGAGGTCGTTAAAAAGCTTCTCGGTGGCAGGAGGATGAGGTCCAACTGGAGTTCCTTAAGGCTCTGGATGCTGGTTGACACGCCTCTGCAGCATCGTGTGGACATCAGGGACATTTTCCCAGGAAATAGTTTTCCAGGACTGGCAGACTGGGGTGGTGGTCCCCCTCTTCAAAAACGGGCACCTCAGGGTGTGTACAGGGGGATCACACTCCTCAGTGCCCTGGTAAGGTCTATTCAGAGGTCCTGGAGAGAAAGGTTCATCGGATAGTCGAAACTTGGATTGAGGAGGAGCAGTGTGGTTTTCATCCCGGTCATGGAACAGTGGGCCAGCTGTACAACCTCTTCAGGGTCTGTGCTTTGTGGACTTGGAGAAGGTGTTTGGCCGTATTCCCTGGGGACTCCTGTGAGGGGCGCTCCGAGAGTATGGAGTGCCGGACCCCCTTGTATGAACTGTCCAGTTCTTGGTCTGCATTTCCAGCAGTTAATCAGATTAGTTTCCAGTGAGGGTTGGACTCCGCCAAAGCTGCCCTTTCTCATAGATTCTGTTCATAAATTTTATGGACAGAATTACTACGTGCAGCCGAGGTGTTGAGGGGATGTGGTTTGGTGGCCTCAGGTTTGGGTCTCTGCTTTTTGCAGATAATGTAGTTATGTTGGTTTCATTGGGCAGTGATCTTCAGCTCTTGCTGGAGTGATTTGCAGCCCGTTGTGAAGCTGCTGGGATGAAAATCAGCACCTCCAAATCTGAGACCATGGTCCTCAGCTGGAAAAGGATGGAGAGTTTTATCCAGGTCGGTAATGAGGTCCTGCCCCAGGTAGAGGAGTTCAAGTATATTTGAGTTTTCTTCACGAGTGAGGGAAGGATGGAGGTAAGGATGGAACGGGAGATTGACAGGTGGATTAGTGCGGTGTCTGCATTGCTGTGTACTTTGCATCGGTCTGTCATGGTAAAGAAAGACCTCAGCCAAAAGGCAAAGTTCTTGATTTACCAGTCGATCTACATTCCTAGCTTTACCTATAGTCGCGAACTGTGGGTAGTGACCAAAAGAACGACATTGCAAATACAAGCAGCTGAAATGAGTTTTCTCCACAGGGTGGCTGGGCTCTTCCTTATAGATAGGGTGAGAAGCTTTGTAATCTGGGAGGGGTTCAGAGTAGAGTCGCTGCTCCTCCGCATTAAGAGGAGCTAGATGAGGTGGCTACGGCATCTGGTCAGAATGCCTCCTGGACTGGTGAGGTGTCCCACCAGGAGGATACCCAAGGAAGACCCAGGACACATTGGAGGGACTACATCTCTTGGCTGGCCTGGGAACACCTCTGGATCCCCCTGGACAAGCTGGCGAATGTGGCTGTGGAGAGGGAAGTCTGGACTTTCCTGCTTAGGCAGCTTCCCCTGTGACCCGATCCCAGATAAGTGGTAGAAAATGGATGGATGGATCTACAGTATGTAGCCAAAGCTAATGTTAATTTAATAAACCATTCAAGTACTAATATTTATTTAATAATGCAGCCCATGGTGGTGCCAGTCTCAGCTGTGGCTACAATAATAACTATGATTGTACCCACAGCTCATAGCTCTGCTTGAAGTTGTTATGATTCTGACTACATGTAAGTGGTTGTGTGTGCTGGCCTACAGGGTTGTAGCGTGGCCACATTTTTTTCTATTAACACATCTGTCGCATCTGATCAAAACAGCGCAGATTTAAATCCTATGTGGCTTAATGACACTTTAATAGGAATGGCAAAGAGCTGTTAGGACAGAGCATGTGGGATTATTAAAGTCACTGGGTTCATCCTGTGGGTACCATGAATGTCTGCAGAAAAATTTCACTGCATTAGCTTTTTCTGGATTAGTGCAGTGGTCTAACAAACTGATGACCATCTCTCACATGATAAAAACATCTGATGGTCCCAATACAGCATCAGCCTGGTCAACATTTTCTGATAACAAGTAAACTGTTTCTGTTCAGTAACAACAAACACCTTAAGTTTTGATCTGTCTTTACACGCACCACATGTTGCTACAATTTAATGTGAGAAATCAACTGAGAAGTTCAGGTAGAGGGTTTCATTTTTGTAAGAAAAAAAAAAAATTACATACTGTATTTCAACCATATGGAGAACTAGGACAGCTATTAAAGAGGTTATGGGTATCAAATATGACAAGTGCTACCTGACACCGATACTCACTTAATTTAAAATGAGCATCAGTCAGCTCACATCAGTCAGGACATGGTTTAATTCTGTCAAAAGGGTGTGAATCTATTTTCTCACCTGTCCAGCCATGAACTGTCCAAAGCCCGGAGGGAATGTGAGAGTGGAGACCAACAGGGTGACGAGAGCAGGATACACCAGACGCCTGACAGGAAGAGATGGACTGTCGGGTCATTAATGGGTGTGTTTGTCACACTGTTCATGGATACATGATTCCTTTGTCTACAAAAAAAACACTCTTTATGATAAACATAAAATTAACTTTATTCATGCTTTTACATTTCCCAGTCCTTTAGCATTGTAACGTAGCGCATGAGACAAACATCAAACACAAGTGCTGTTTCTGTGATTTCTTCATTGTTTTTATTTTGGATTTTTGGGAATGTCAAAATTTCTCTTTGCAAAATTTCTTTTTGCTGAGTTTAAAAAGTGTGTTTTATGTTTAATTGTTTGTTTTTGTTGGGTTTTCTAAATGTAATCACCAAAAAAACTAAAGCAAAAACAGAAAAGCTATAGTGGAAGTGATAAAATGATGAACAACAGAAATGTTAAAAGCAACTACAGAAGTCAGCTCATGGTGTATTTATACACTTTTCCTTTTGGATTTTTGCTGTGGCTTTTTTCTGTGCAGTAAGCTTTCAGGGCCACCACCCATGTTTATCCTATATGAAGTCAGTGTCTGCAGACTGTAAGCTTGGAAGCAGCTACTTCTCTTACATAGATGTTTTTAAAACTGAGATCAGATACTCACTTTCTCAGCAAAAACTTGTTTATAGTCTTCTGTTTCCTCATGCACTCCACAATCAGCCGGTTCAGGTAGACAAACAGAGCACCGCCAAAACCACAAGTGATCCTGCAAACACACATACACACATGACTGTTTGGTCTCATGAAAAGCTGTCTGAAAATGTGAAAAACATTAAACCGCCACTGAATTACAGCCTGGTTGTGTCATTCACAGTTGTAGGCTCTTTAACAGGTAGCCAAGCAATGATAATTTATTGTTGTACTCTTTAAAAAAGAAGAAAAGAAACAAAAAGAAAAACAATTTCAGCTTACCCAAAAACTTAAGCTCATATTGATATGGATCCAGCCTCTGCTGGTAATCAGCAGACTAAAAAGTTAATTTCATGCCCCATTCATCAAATACAAATCAAGCTTCAGAATCCAAATAAGAATTTAACTTCAGAAGGAGACTCAAAGCTGGGTTGAATAAAGGCTCAAATCTTCTCAGTAACTAAACACAGTGTTTAATGCAGTGTTGCTCTAGAGAAACAGACTCACCCGAGGATGGCAAATGCTGGCAACTCCTGAAGGTCAAATGGGAAATCCAGACGGAAACGTGTCTTAAACAGAGCAGTGATGGTCTCTGAGGAATAAAAGATTGTTCTCACTCTGCAGACACTGTACAGCAATGTTCTGAGTAAAAATGCATAAAACTGACTATTCTATAGAATAAGTAAATTGCACCAATGTTCACACTATCGCATTTGAACCCTTGGGGCCCTGTGTATATATTTTAGACCTCTGCTTCAAATTGCATACCAATAATGAAATTAGTTTATTTATGAAACCACAAGACTATTGAATACTTTTGGATGCATAGTACAGGGAACACTTGTAAGATATATTATGATGTATAGATTTAAGTATATGTGTTACTGGTTAAGAATAAATTAAGACGCCGCAATGTATAAAAAAAATTAGGGTGATTGTGAATATACCTTTGGAATTATGCAGCTGTAGATCTAAACCTATATCAAATCATAATAAAATATGTGGACATTATCTCTGCAAAGGCCAACTCTAATAAAGTACAGCAGAGTAAAATAGTTATGGTAATGTCTTTAAAATGGCCATTTTGGCACAGTTTTGCACCAAAATGACCAGTTAAGTGATCTCAGTTTTTAGAAGATTAAATATCTGCTTGATTATAACAATGAAATAAAAACATAGTTTATTTTGAATAAAAATGTGTTATTCTGTCTTTTGGGCAGTTGATGTTACAGGTAAAGCCAAACAAATGTGCAAACTTACACAAATATACAAATAAAAGTTTTTGTACTTTACCTTCCTCCTGGTTCCAGACAGCTAGAACTCTAAATATGAAAGCACTGAAAGTGGCAGCGAAGAAGCCCCTCCAGTAGTTCCTCACTGCAAAAAATGTTGATGTGACCTCAATACTGAACAGCACACCTGCAACGTAACACACGCAGTGAGACACTTAAAATGTAATGATCCCAACTCTGTCTTATACAACCTGAAAGTATAACTCTTAGGGTGTCAATAGGCATTTAGATTGATAATCTTTCAGTTATTATTATTCAGTCAAACCCTCATTTTTTCATAAATTAATTAACAAAAAAAAACTAACTTCAATCATTGATGTTTTGATGATTTCTAAGCTTCAGTATTACCATGTAGCAATAATTGCTCATGAAGTGTATGTATTGCTGATCGTCTTCAAAATACTATAAATCTGGATGATCGGTGACTGTGTGGGGCATTTTGTTCCGATGTCAGTAATGATCAGTCTAATTGCTCTGAATGACTGAGACAAGGCGTCAATCATGCCTCAAAACAAGCCCCATCTGCCTCTTGTATATCTACAAGCTTCTGTTGTATTCAACTCAAACAAGGCTCACATTAATAGTTGCTTAGGTTTGCATTAAGGTAAATTCCTTTATATTTTTCACAGTGGAAAAACAACAGTACAACCAAACTAAAGTGATAGTAAACAAGATATAGGAAAAACAGTTTCAACATAATCACATTAGATAACTGCAAGATGAAAAGCTGGCCTGTAATGTTGGTGATAAAAGGTCAAAAAGTTCTTAGTGTTCGGATAAGATGGAAATTGGAACATTTACATTTTCCAAGTGGGCGAGTCCATCTGCTAAGAGTAAGAAACAGATGAAGGCAGAGCAGCTGCTGATTGGACAAAATATGATTCATCACTTCAACATTTTGTGCAGCAGATTACTTTAGAATATCTTGAGTCGATATCATCCACTGTGATATCACAGTGGATGATGCGTGGACTTTGACCTACTGTGTATGGTAGAAAACATGTTTAGGGTTAGAACAGAAAATAAAAAAATAAAAAAGAGTTTAAAAAGAAAATAACACAAAAATCCACAGAAAAACACTTTAACTATAGCAGCACCAAAAACAGTGAGTGTAAACATCACATTTTAAATTGATAGGGGGAACTTGTTAACAATCATTCACCTAATTACAGCTGACATGAAGAAATTATTTAAAGTCATGTTACAGGTTAAAGTAAATCTATCCATCTACAAAAATATGGGGAGAAGCAAAATATTAGTCAGGGTGAAATGTTTAACAAAGTAAAAAAATAACTGATTTACATTTATTATCATAAAATAAACAGAAGTATAGTCATGTTAAGGAAGATCTGATATAGAGTAAAACAGTCAAAATCTTAAAAATAACTGATGCATTAAATAATATTTAACCTGCAGTGTCTTGTTTTATTTTAAAGCCTTTACAGATTATCCATATCCTTTGACCCATTTTTTAGTTGAAATGTGCCAAACTGGCCAGAGCCTTAAGAGCATCCTTATGTAAAATAATAGGTACAAATTTCAAGATCTCTCTAGGCAACATTTAATCTCTTTGAAACTCTAAACTTTTTTAGTAATCCAGGTTAAAATTGTTCATCTGTTCCACCCTCAGCAAATATTCCCCAATGGCTCGTATATTTGTGTTTGGGAAACCCAGGGCAAAATTGGAGCAGAGCTTATGTTCAATTGCATTGAAATGGGCCAGTTTAAAGATCTGACTTTGATGCATTCAGGGTGCCTCCCAAAAATCTGGATTGGGTGGATTACAGATCTCGTTTTGCCTTGGGAATGTCTTGGAATAAACCAGAAGGCGCTGGAAAGCATCAATTGGGAAGAGAGATGTCTGTAGCATCATGCTCAGCATGTTATTACCATGACTCAACATTTGATGAAGAGAAGAAAATAGATAGATTAGTAAATAGGATCCCTGGTTGAGTTGACATGGGTTATCCCACAAGGAACATTGGGAAACCTAAAAAACCATAAAACTCTCAAGATAATTAAGGTGATATCTGTTACACTACAGGATGTTGCATGTCAATTAAAGTTAGGCATATATGTTAACCAAGATTGGTAACCCCTACTTCTAGCATTTTTATCTTCCAATTATGTACCATAATTAGATACAATAAAAAAAAGGTTCCAGCCATGGTGTTTTACCTCCAATAGGGGCAGCAAAACAGCAGCCCACACCCACTGCACAGGCAGCTGACAGCATCTCTGTGTTCCTCAGCTCGTTCTGCACAAGAATCAGATGTATATCCACAAACAAAACAGAAACAGAGCCGTGCATTCAAGGAATCCAAATGTACAGTGACACAAAAGAAATGCATTTCTTTTACAGAAACCAAGACAGTTTACAGATGCAGAAATTATACAATTGAAAATGATGGATGTGCTCATGTTCGATCACTTATATCAGCTGAAGTATATGGGAGGTTCTAATGAAAAGCAGGATTGGATGTTGAACTGAAATGACATGTTTGTATCAAAGCAAAGGTGACAAAGGTCAATGCTTCGCTGTGACAGTTCACTGAACAGAATCAAACACAGCACAGACAAATAGCAGGACATCAATCGGTCTGTTTCTGAAAAGGACAACATGGATTATTGATGCTGATGGAACTGGCAGTGAAGAAACTATCTAAGTTGTGCATTCATACCTTGCTTCCCTCAAAAGGCTCTTCCTTTAGCAGTAAAAGTTAAAAAAAAAGACAAGACAGAAATTTGTGTGAGAGCTGAAATGACCTTTTTATCCATCAAATCAAACGAGCAGTCTATGAGCTTCAATCTTTATTCCACAGTGGACGGAATTAACATTTTCTCGACTGATGATGTTTAATGTCCTTGTTGCTGACCCCTCTGTTATTTGAGTCTTTCTAACTTTGCTGACATGTGTTTTCCCTTCTCCATTTCAGTGCAGTCTATCTTCCTTCATACTGATGTGGCTGTTGGTGCAGCGAGGAGAAGTACAGCAAAGCATCCAATGCAGAAGCAAGACAGAGGCCCAAGGTGAGGTCTCACATGAGTGGAGGTGAGGTGAGAGTGCATCCTGGGAAATGGCAGAAAGTCAAAGAAGCATCAAAGATTTTTTCAAACAATAACTGCATGTGGTTTTTCTGTCTTCATAATTAACACAAAGATGGAAAAACCTCCTCTGCTGATTACATTTAGCATAGTCCAGACCCTGAAGTCAACTTCCTCATCACCTTACACTCCCACAAAATGGGCTGGCTGCAGTTTACGTGAAGTTTAACGAAAACTAATATACTTATTAGAGATTTAGGTCTGTGTACATTCAGGCAGTTAATTTTTTCATTTAAAATGAAAAATGAAAAAAACATTTGTTTTGATTATTTTCGTAAAAATGCCTGGATGTACACGGACTGATTTATTTACTACCAGTTTGATTTTTCACATTACCCAACATGAACCTTTAAAGCATTGCTTGCTTTTGAACTGCATGCTAATAATCCAGATGGTCTTGCTTCTATTTAACCTGGATGATGCAGCATCTATAATTTCCGAAAGGAAATGTAAATTTTGTTCTTTTACTCAAAGATAAGTAACTTACATCACCTCAGTGCATTTTAAATGAGCCCTGACCCAAACTAAATTTAGGGAATAAATGATATGTAAATCATAGAATTCTGTTTTTGTGCGCATGAGTGGTTGTTTGTCTCTCTGTCTTGGCCCTTTGATGGACTAAGGACCTGTCCAAGGTGTACCCAGCCTTTCGCCTAGTAGCTGGTGGGATAGGCTCCTGCACCCACCCCCAACCAACAATGGTATAACAAGGTATAAAAATGGATGGATGGATAAATTCTGTTTTTATTAACACTTTTAAACATTATGCCATCTTGGTAAGATAGTGTTCAAGAAAAGCATCTCAATCTAGCAATCTATCTGGAAGACTAAATAAAATAAAATAAAAAATAAGATAAAATGTGATTTGGAATTCAGCAAATGTCAGCAATGAACAACTGACTTCAATAAATTCAGTTAATTGGGCCAATAAACATTTTTCCTTTTCAATCATACAAACCCCAAACCTGATAATACTATCAGGTTTGGTATAAACAGGTTTTCTGTTTCAATTATGCAGGGACAATTAAAGATATCTTCAACAGCCTTCTAAAATTCAGATTTTCATTTTTGCCAGTATGGAGATGGTCAGATAATAATAATAATTAAGAGTCTGGAATGACTCTTTAAAATTATACTGTGCCACAGTCTGCTCAGACATCTTAATAACAGTTTTGTCTTTCATTCTCACCATGTAAATCCCCCCAAATAGGGCTGCCATGAATTTGCTCAAGAGAGCTGCGCACAGACTGGCAACGTGAACAAAGGGTCCCTGTTGGGGAGAACAAAGAGATACCAATGAACTTACAAATGAAAGCACATTAAAACAGAGGGGAGCATGTTGCATTAAATATGAGAGGCAAAACAATTCATTGTACAATTCAACCTCCACTCAGTTTAAGACTACTTTATTACATCCTGC
The DNA here is from genome assembly GCA_037177495.1 of Rhadinocentrus ornatus. Classification (NCBI taxonomy): domain Eukaryota; kingdom Metazoa; phylum Chordata; class Actinopteri; order Atheriniformes; family Melanotaeniidae; genus Rhadinocentrus; species Rhadinocentrus ornatus. The sequence continues at coordinate 16,259,763 of JBAMHW010000008.1, forward strand.
AAGGGAAACATAACAACTAGTAGCAGTAAATCATGTCATTATTCAGACTGTTATGTCTTTAATGAGACTAGAAAAGGGATTAAATCCTCCTCACGGGAAACCTCATTTGTAGTTTTAAAAGTCAGGTAGCCTATGATGAAAACTGATAAAAAATGTCCATCTACCTCTTTACCCAGAGGCATCCCACTGCCCAAAGCGCAGGTCAGCCCAATGACTTTGGCCACAAAGGTTTTAAACGTCAGATACTCCTTAAGCACCACCCCCCTGAGTATGGTCTTCATTTCGGGAATGCCTGAACCTGAGAAGGAAAAAGAGAGAAAGAAATGCCAGGTGGGTGATGGAATGCGCAGACAAGATGAGTTGAAAGAAAGCAATTAACGGGAGTGGAATGAAGGAATAAATGAAGAGCGAGGGGAGGGGTAAGTTAGGAGGACTGATTGATATTCGTAAAGTTTTGTGTATGCACATCTCATCACAGGTATGTTTTATGGATGTCCTGCAGAGACATGCAGCACGTCCTTGGAGCCCTTATTGTGCACTTCAGAGCCAATTACATTATTCAAATACAGAGAAAGGACCATGAATAGGAGAGACGATTACATATGTTTGTGCATAATTTGTGTATGTTTCTTACCCACAGCCTGAGGTGCCAATATCTGAGTGAACCCTGCTGAGAAAGTGATGAGTACCACAGGGTAGGTGACCCAGGCAATGTACTGCAGAAGCATGTTACTGTCCAGTCCGCCATACATCCACTTCTGTGCTGCACATATACACAGATAAGTAAATTCATCTTAGTATCAGGCAGCAGAAAACTAAACCAGTTTCTTTACTTCTTTTTCTCTATTACCTTCTTTGTGTTTTTTTCCTTGACCTTTGACAGCTAGGTGACTCATTCATCATAAATTTCTTTAATTAGATAACTCATACAAAAAGACAAAGGAAGGAAAAACTACACAGATCAAGACTAAACAAAACCATGAACATGTTAATACATGTTTCAATTTAGAGCAGATAAATATTAAATTTTCTGGGTATTTAAATTAATTGTGTTAAGTGACCTATTGAAGTTTGTTGTAGGTTTTTGCACCCCAAAAATGAAGTCTTAAATTTTGTGTCTGGAGCTGTGTCTGGATTTTTAAGCTGAACCAGATCCTCACAAGGTCATCATGACGTCAGACTTCGTAGGCATTAATGTTTAATGCAATTTTACTGCCAATGTGAAAACAGTAACTTTCTGTCTTTTCATCCTCTTTCATTCTTGTCTCCTAGCTTCCTGTCTCTTTCTTACCTTCTTGGCAGAAGGCAATGGCATAGTCCATGACCCAGCTGACCAGGGCCATGAGCAGCCCCAGCAGAATGAGAAAGATCCAGTCCTCCCCCACTCGTGAGATCAGGAACTTCTGGCAGCGTGACGCACACACTGAGGGGACAGAAACAGAAACAAAGGGAAGAAAGCAAATATCTGAATTAAAAAGTCTTCAAGGTGTGATGGGACTGTGGATAGATATTTGTCTGTAATTCAGAGAGCAAAGGTGTCAAAAAGCAAAGAAAATAAAAGTAAGTAGCCAGGGTTCGTTTCACGACTAGTAAAACTAATGTAAAGGAATCATTTAAAGAGCTGAGGAAAAAAGACAAAAAGGGAATCACACATTATCACAGACTGGTTTAAAGCAGGTGGGGAATCCTGATCCTCAAGGGCTGCAGTCCTGCAAGTTACAGATGTTTCCCTACTCCAACACACCTGATTCAAATCAAATAGATCCAATAACCTATCAAGTTCTGCACAGTGACTTGCAGAACAAAGAGGGCCAAGGTTCCCCACCACTGGTTTAAAGCTAATAAAAAGGACAGCATAGCCTCTCCACAGGGTGGCAGTATTGATATGTTGCTAGGGGATGTAGTTACGTAAAAGAAGTACCTGTCCTAACCAGAAACCAAAACTCATACTTCAAGAAGGCAAAGAACATAATAAAAACATAAAAGGAAAATTAAAACCTCAGAGTTTTAAAATAGGAATTACTTTGATCTCCGGGACTATCTGGAATATTTTAACATATCTTGGCAGTAATGTAAGTTACCTGTATTCAAAACAGGAAAAAAAATAACCCTCTCCGGAAAATGCTCCAAAAAAGCTTTAGAGTTTCTACCAATTCCAGTTACCTTTACTTTTTTTTTTTTTTAGAAAAAAACAGCTAACCTAGCCCACTCGCCTGACCATAACAACAACAATAATAATAATAATAAAAAGATAAATTTTAACTTTGGGGAGTACTGCTGCCTCTGGGCTCTTGGGGCTCGGAACCATTCGCTCTGACTGCCCTGGATGGCAAGTGCCTGACAGGGTCGGCGGCAGCAAATCTTGGCCCACCGGGGCCTGTGCCCTGTGACCACGAGGGGCTCTGGCTGGGGCCTTCCTCTGCTGCCCTTGGGGTGGGTCCGGGATAGGTTTTGTGGTGGGGTGGCTTGGCTTTGTGCTCCGGGATTGCCGCTGATCGCCTGGGTCTCTGGGCTGCCCTAGTCTGCCTCTAGCCTCTGTGGAGGCGTGGTCACATTTGGACGATTACACTCATCTCTGCTCACTCCTCATTTCTCATACTCTGCATGCTGACACAGTCACTGAGTTGTCCAGTGGGTTTATACACAAGCTATTTTTGTTTAGGCTTTTCTTTTTTTATGTCTTTTTATGTAATTTTTTATATCTATTTATCAGGCAGTAGTGAGCAGTTAAAAAAATAAAGTAGGTACTTTATTGTACATTTTATGATTGACCTACATCACTTTATCTCTATCCACTCTGAACATGTGAATATAGTGACAACACAAAGTTAGGTCATAGTTATAAATTCTACTATTACACTATAATCTATAACTCTCAGCTAGGTCAGCTAAAAGAAGCATCATTGGACTCATTTCTCCTCTCTTGTCTGCGGACACTGCCAAAGCCTGGAATTCACTTTAATATCCAGAGCATTCATAGATGTGCCCGTCCCACGGGAAGACAAAAATGTGTCACTAACACATTTGCACATCCATATTTCCTAAAATTGATTCAGTTGACTTTGTCATGGAAAAAACACAGAATTTAAAAACTGGGGAAATGAGCAACAGATGGGTGGATATTAGTAGCACAGACACACTGAAAGGCAGAAAAAAAGAATGTAATGTATGCACAATGAACAAAGTTTCTCTATGTGAATGAATTCCTGAGAGACCAGAATCAAGTGAATCTTATCACTATCATGTTCAGTCACTCAATTATTCACTGAGGATCCTCTCCTGTTTACTAATGCAACACTTGTTAAAATGTCTCTGAAATTAATATTTAACAGTATTCATTCCTGTTCAAATGAGGTTAATTATAACAGCAGCACTCAACCAGGGTTGTTGCATCAATGGGCATAATGGGCAATTTACACAAGATCCCATTTTTATTTGTATTTGCAAGCTCTTTATTACTGGCACTTATTACATTTCACAAAGACACATAATGTTTCCATTCCTTCACTTGCATCTATTAAAAAATTAATAAATTATGATTTGGCACCAACAAGATGCACGGTGAGTTCTTTAAGTCCTTTAAATAGTTTGATCAATATCTGAAAGTGTTTTCCTTAAGAAATAGGAGGAACTTCAGCAAAGACCGGATGCAGGACCCAAGAGTTGATTCTGACTCTTCAGATGATCCATGTCTCGCCAGAAATGGTTTCCGTGAAGGGTAGCTGTCAAGATGCCATGAAGATGCCATTTTTAAGGAAGGCTAAGGTGGGGCAGGGCAATTAATCGATAAAATTGATTAATCAAATTAGCAGTTTATGATGATTTATTTTGATTATAATCTGGATTATTCCCCCCTCCAGCTTATTTGCACTTTAAATGATCTCCTTGGACTTCCATAGTTAGTAGCGCACACAAGCAAAAGCAAAGACAGCAGCTAGCAAGATGGAGCTCGGTACAGTGTTATCACTCATTGGGAGCTGGTTCGGGTTTGTGACCTCAGACTTGGAACAATTAATGCAGATACGTTGTAGAATTCATTTGAAGGATGTTTATACCAAAGATGAAAGAACAACATATTTATGTCAACACCTCAGCAGTTATGCTGCCAAGTTGGAGACAACGAGCTGAAATTCTCTCAGTCATCTGAATATATTATTTGTTTTTTTTTAACTGTGGGTTATAATGGAGCCTGACGACTTAACCATCAACTTTCATGCCAAAATCTCCAGTGTTTATCTATACTTCCAATGAGTAAAGTCCTCCCACTTTTTACGTGACTGCAAATGTGGGTTGGTTCGTCAGAAAGCACCAAAGTTCTGAGACTCCACAACAAATCCAGAATGGTGTTTGTCTGAAAGCACTAAGAGATATACAGTGAAGTGACACATCACTCATGCCTGGAATTTAGCTGTGCATATAACCGGTGACCAATGCTTCTCTCTACGAGATGCAGAAGAGAATTTTAGCGTATAAACTCTCGTTAAGAGACGACCAACATCAGGGGATTTATTTATGAAGCATTATATATTTATGCAAGATATGAAGCTGTTAATGTGGTGGAAAAGTTATGACATTAATTATTTTCTTTGCTGTCATTCATATATAAGAAAATCAGATTTAGTTTGAATAAAATCTGAGACTTTCTTTTGGGCCATATCGCCCAACCCTAGGCTGAGCAATGCCAAATGACACAGAAACAGAGTTTTTAGATATCATGTTCAATCACACATCACGTCTTGTTTTTATTTATTTATTTATTTTTCAATTTTCACATGCAGCAGGGGAATTTAGACTTTTAAAAAAATGTATCAATTATTTTTATTTTTATTTTTTTAAGATTTTCTTACATTAGACCCTCAAAAAAACTAATTTCAGTTACAGGTTGTAACAAAAAATAATAAGAAAAAGGGCTATGGGGCAAATACTTTGAATACAAGCCACTATCGTCATAAAGACTTCTTAAAAAAAATACATGAAGGTTGATTTAAAAAGGGTCAGGCTATGCTGAATGTAGATGGTCATATTTCAAGCTTGTTAAAATTGCTGTACCTATTTTCATTTTTCCTGGAAATATGTACAGAAATGAGGACTGGCTCAAGACTTGTGCACAGCATTGTGCTTTGACAGATATGTTTTAAAGAGTGTGAATTACGTTTACAGACATTTTTGCACGAGTCATCTTACACCTGGATGTTGACTCTCCTTTGGGAACAATATACAACTAAAAGCATGACAGGCAAAGCTGTCCAGCAGCTAGGCCACCTGCTGCATGGAAAGCTGCCAGCAGAGCATGTTCACATTCACAAATAAAGTTCACATACAAATGCTCATGTGCAGACAGACCAGTTATATGCATGGAAAACATATCAAGTTGATGGAAAAGAAGAGAAATATTTGTTAAGATAAATCCATCTGAGCATATTAAACTGTCATGTTTTATCTTGGTGTGTAATTTTGAACTTCACAGTTCACTAAACAATCACTTATGGGGGATGCTTGACAAACACAAACACACACGTGCATGCGTTTGTATGGCTGTCTCTTTGAGGTCATGGATTGGCATAACCTTAACCACTACAACCAGAACTAAGCCCAATCTTAAGCTTCACAATAGCCCAAACTTAAGTCTAACTTTAAGCCTAACTCTGACTCTAAACAGGCCTATGAAGAAGTGTGAAAGTGAGAGAGAATTGCCTAATTTTCCAGATTTTACCAAAATGTCCCCACTTTGGTCCTCATGAAAATAGTTATAACACTACACAGACAAACATTGTCTGGCACCTGCAACGCTGCATGTCTGCATGTGCATCTTGGCTCATGCTCACATCCGCAGACTCAGTGGCGTTCACAGATGTCTACCTGATCCTGATCCCTTAATAAAGATCGCACATAAGCCAGACATTTTCTCCACCTCTCCTGGTTCTGCATTACATCACCAGACATAATGAAGCTTTAATCATGAGTAATGCTCGAAGTTAATGGGCTCTTTCACCTACTTACAATATATTCAGAGATTTACAGCCACTAAATGCTCTGTGCTCTCTGAGACTGAATCAGAGATTTGAATCACTGTGCCAATAAAATCCCTGAAGATTTCCTTTCTCAGAGTCAAAATAAACACAGTGAGGCAGTACATGTTTTTAGCTCTCCATCATGACCAGCAGCAGAGCCTTTAGTTGCATGTGTAGGTTGCCTTGTTCAAAGGCTGCAGTCACTGATCTGAAGTGAGGCACTCACACTCGAAGTCCATCACCCACAGAGAAGCTATTCCCACACAGATGCATGAGAGGAAAACACAGAAACTCCCACTTCCACCAAATTTGAAGGAACCCTCCCTCTGTTCACATTACCTAAGAGGAGAGAGGCTGACCAGCCTGAGCATCTCTAAAAATACCAGCACCTTTTGATCTACAAGCACACACTGCAGACTGGGAGCACACAAATCTCTGACTGCTGATCTGAGAGTGCTTGTTTTAAATGGCTTCCATTAAAGAAAGCAAGTGAAGCTGAGCTGATATAGTGTAACTTTCATCTACGGTGCAATCTATCACACTTTAATCAGACCACAGTAGTCACAAGGGCAAAAAGGTAGAGATTGATTGTGGAAAGTAGTCAAGCTGGCTCAAATGTGAAAATAAACACTTAATCTATCCATTTGGATATTAACTGAAGTATTTTGTCACTTATTTTTTTGCTATAAAAATTGTAGAATTTGATCTACATGATAAGGTTACCAGCTGGAGCCTCCTTTTCTCAGGATTTATTGGTCAATGAATAATATCAGAAAAAACACAAACATTTACATTATGATTTGCATTTTGTTTAAGCAGCAACCTCTGTAGCCAATACAAGGTCCAAGATTACAGTTCTTTTAATGACCACTTGAGGGGAGCTCAATAATCAAGCCAGCCCCCACTGACCCTCATGTTAAGATGCCCCACTGTCCAGCAAAAATAAACACATTTACAGCATGGTACAAAGATAGTTCCCATCTTTATAGCTAATTTTGCTGCAGAAGAATTCTTTTTATTTAACTATCATTAACTTTAAACTGTATTAAAGCTTAGGTGTCTTCCCCCTGACACAGTCCAGAAAGATAGCTTTTTCAATAAATGTCTTAAACTGAGCAGTTAAGTGAAAGAAAAATCCTCTACATGCATTATTTTTGGGAACAAAGCATTTCTACAATGAAGTTATTTTCACACCTGGTGAAAAAGCTTTACTTTGTGTAGTAATAGTACTCTTCTTTGACCATATGGACAGATTCCCTGCTGTGAACATGAGCTTGCAGACATGGCAGACCAATGGGGTGTTCCAGTTGAACTCTAAAATCAGTATTTCAGAGTTCCCAGCAGGAATGTTCAACTGTAACAACCCTGAAGTTAGATTTCTAACTCACTGTAAGCGGAACATAACCATCCCTGATATCAACATTCAATGTCTGCTTAGTGTATAAAAAGTAGTGACAGCTGCAGTTTATAAATTGCTTATCTCTTCTTTAAAACTGCTGTCAGTGAATTTATCACTGCAATGACTATATGTGCAAAACAAAGGGAAATGCATTACCAGTTGGTATGAAATTTGGTTCATGTGTCCAACATAGTTTGTGTGAGCAGCTGAATGCGGAAAACGGTGACAAAACGGCGAGGGGAAAACACAAGGACACAATGTCAGGGTCCTAAATAAACTTACAAGATAAAGTAACTTAACTTCAATGGGATAGGACTCAAACTCACTTTCTTGGCTTAGCTACAACTCTGTTCACCTCCACGTGTATTTTTTATATATTAAATTTGAAGAAAATTGTTTTATGAATAGTTCCTAGAATGAGTGGACTCTTTGTTCCTTAATGGGGTTATTTTTTTTGCTCAGCAGTAAATTTTGCTGAGACTGTGTTTGCTCATCAGCACATCAATAGAACTTTTAAAGGTAAAATGTTCTTTTTTTGTGTTTTCTTCTGGTGACATGTTCATATCCTTAGCATATCTGATGCTTGCATTTTACAAAGATTCAAAAAAATCCTTCCTAAATGATGAGCTTTGAAAACCAAATATATTTCTGTTATATATGTCATGTATTGTCATAATAGTTTCCAAACAATCTTAAAAATCACTCATTTATGCATCAGCACATTTTTCTTTCTCAGGCAGTAAACTAGGGATTTATTTAGTCAAGCTCTTTACAAATCAACACAAGTTAACATCACTGGGAAAAAAAAGAAAAGAAAAAAAAACTTCAACGTGTTTTTTTTCAGATACAGCATCTTGATTGTTGAAGACACAAACACACTCATGCACTGTGTCTCTCCATCATTTTTTGATACATCAGTCTGAAGTGAAACTGTCTTGTGGTGCCACTCCCTTATCAGCAGCAATCTGAGATGACTGGACATAAAATAAACTGACAGGTCACATCACAGTTCAACTCACACAAGCAAAAATACACACACACAGCAAATATCTTCAAGCACACTGATGAATACACTGCGGATCATTGGTAGCCAGCAGAGGGGGCCTTCGTTTACACTGAGAGAGCCTTTGTTGGCTGGAGGTCATTGCTCAGATCAGACATTTAATCTTGTTCACGTTCTCTCCTGCTCCCTTATGTCAGGTAGCTGCTCTGCTTTACTTTAAAAAGTCAGTGTTTTTACACAGCTTGAGTGTCTACTGGAGTGCTGCAATCTGCTGCAAAATGCAGCTTCCAAGCTTCACACATACACACTCACACACACCAGTGTACTGGATTGACCTCCAGGACACGTCTAAGCACTACACTGCTTTTACTGCTTTTTTGTCTTTGGAAGCACAGTCTAACGAAGGTTTAGGGCTTGTTGAGGGATCATTACTTACATTGGCACTTTGCACAGGGATCTTTCTCGTACTCCAGCAGATCTGCAGCACGACTTCGAACGCTGGCGTTCCTCCGCAGTCCACCGCCATCTCGTACCGCTCCATCGCGTAGGCGGGCTGCCTCCTCCTTGGCATAGACACCCAACTCCTGGGTGTACCGCCCATACATCTGTTCATACCAAAGGCAGAAAAAATAAAGCTTTTATTCTGGAAATAAAAATGGGAGGCAGTGGGATTGAGCAGGTTTCCACTTAAAAACTATCATGTATGGTCACAGTAAGGTATTTGTTTTATGTAAACACTGGGGATTAAACTCAGTTAGACTCAGACTATAGAAGCAGGTGTCAGAATTTTTTTCTGGTTCATCTTCAGTCTTTATAAGAAAAGAAATCTACTGAGGTTTGTTTCAGCAGTTGTATAATAACTTCTTCTCAGACTGATGAGCAGACAATAAGCTCCACCTGTCAGATCTCTGCTGATTAGCTCTGCAAAGCTGTCACACAATTGAGTCCTAACAATGAGAGGCGGAGTTCATAGCCAACCGCGCACAATCAGTCATGTATAAAAGCTGTGCCTGAACAATGCATGTTATGTCTGCAGTTGTGGCCAGTGTGTATTTCTGAACACCAAAATGGAGTTTTTAAAGTATCTGTGTGGTGTGGTTATGATTTGTTGTATTTCTGCCCAGCATAACTGGATGCAACCTCTGCAGAAACACCAGCCTTCTCCTCCTCTTCAACAGCTGAATGTCCTTTCAGCTTCCTTTGACAAATGTCATGTGGAGGAGAGTGAGAAGATCCATTGTGGCACTCCAGATATCACCTCTGAGCAGTGTGAGGACATCAACTGCTGCTTTGATGGTCACCAATGCTACTATGGGAAAGCAGGTATGTTAAGTGGTTAAGACTGCAAAAGCTATAATTGGTGGTTGCCAGATTAAGCCTCCATGAAGCATAGAAGATTTCCAGCAAATTGGTTTAGAATTCTGTTCTTATGAAGCCACCTGCAGGCCAAACTGTATAAAATGGGCAGTTTTGACTGAATCTGACATACTGCATTTTGTCAGTAAAGGGTGACAATGTGACTGTAGAATGTGTTTCAGTGTATCTTGAGTGTAACTTGATGCATGATATAATTAGCTTAACTTTAAATGTGGCAATTTGACGAGAGGTCACTCCTAGGCTTCAACAGACAGCCTCCATATGTTAGCAAGCCAGTTTCCAGAACTAACTTTGAACATAATCAGGAATGTCACACGACTGATATTTTAATACTTTCTGCATAAATACTTCGTGGATTACTTAACACACTACTATATGGTACATCAGAAAAGTAACATTCTGTTTCAGTGACTGTGCAGTGTACCAGGGATGGCCAGTTTATCATCGTTGTGGCTAGAGATGCTACACTGCCACCAGTTGATGTGAATTCCATCAGCCTGCTAGATGGAAATGATGCAGTCTGTGGCCCAGTTGATGGCACATCATCCTTTGTAGTCTTTCAGTTCCCTGTCACAGCTTGTGGCACTACACTTAAAGTAAGTGGCTTTAGAGTTTTGGTTTTTTGGGGGGAGGGTGAGAATTTGGGTTGCTTGGTAACAAAAATTTTTTTTTAGCTGCATGTTTAAACTTTTTTTTTTTTTTTTTCCTATAGGATGATGAGGGATATGTGGTCTATGAAAACCACATGTCGTCATCCTATGAAGTGGGACTTGGACCCAGAGGATCAATCACTAGGGACAGCCATTTTGAGTAAGTCTAAATGGGGGGGAGGGTATTTTGACCCCTGAAACAATGAGGTTGTCTACTACTAGGCACAACTACAAACTTGTGTTCAGTAGGTGGCAGGTACATTTTTTTTGCTTAACTTTGTTTGTAGCCCTGTCAAAAGTTTCTTGGGCTCAGGTCAGCTAACTAGCAGAACCAAAACTCTGGAATGAGCTCTTTTTGTTTAAATATTGCACTTTAATGTGCATAAAGTTTCAGTAATTTGTTACTTCTGACCTCAGTACAAGGAGTGTCCTTTTTTTAATACTCTGTTTCCACACTTTATCAAGCACTTGAATAGCTAAAACTGTAACCTAAGCAGTCGGCACTGGCTCAACTGAGCTGGAGGGGGTATAGAAACATGTTGCAGAAACTATCAAAGGTGTGCATTAAGTTGACTTCAAGTGGCTCGAGTTTTTTGGTTTTTTTGCCATTGAAGCAATACTTTGGTCACAAGCTACTAAACACTGATCCAGTAGATGGCAGGTAATGGCATTTGCTTTAACCGTGTGTTGCAGGGAATGCAAAGGCACTAATCTTGCAATACTACTAAATGGCAGCTGAAGGCAACCTCTTCACGAAATATTTACTCTTGCTCTCTGCCAATAGGTTGTTGTTCCAGTGCAAGTACTCCAGTTCAGCTGTGGAGGCTCTTGTCATGGAGGTGAATCCTGTTCCTCCCCCTGTATCAATTGCTGCAGCAGGGCCCTTAAGAGTGGAGCTCCAACTAGGCAACGGACAATGCCATGCAAAAGGATGCGTGGAAGGTGAGGCATGAACTAAATGATGCACTACATTGTCCTTGGTTGGTTTTACTGACACTACCCTCATTGCAGAGGAGGCAGCATTCAGCTCATTCTACACACCATCAGACTACCCAATAACTAAATTGTTGAGGGAACCAGTGTTTGTTGAGGTGCATCTCCTGGAGAGGTCTGACCCAAACATTATCCTGACTCTGGAACGCTGCTGGGCTACCACCACCCCAAATCCTCAAAGCCTCCCACAGTGGGACCTTCTGGTTAATGGGTATATAAATGGACAGTCTGAAGATTGCTGTAAATTTGCCTTTAATCCTACTGATCTAAGGCTATATTCTCAACAGGTGTCCCTACAGTGATGACCGGTACATGACCACAGTGGTTCCTGTGGACAGCTCTTCTGGTCTTGAGTTCCCTACCCACTACAAACGTTTCATCAGCAAGATGTTTACATTTGTGGCTCCAGATACCTTTGCTCCTCAGAAAGAAACGGTATGCTTCAAACTATTAAATGACTTTGACATTATACCATGTTAACCATGTATTCTGTTTCAGGTCTTCATTCACTGTGCCACAGCTGTGTGTTATCCAAGCAGCATAAACTCCTGTGAGCAACACTGCCATCGCCAACGTGAGTATTGTGGCTGCTGGCACATCAAGCATTACTGACCTGAGAGGTCTTATCAAAGGAAAATTCTAGTTAACTAAACACTTTTGTGCCCTTTAATCTCACTTAAGGCCCAGTGTTAAAACGTGGCTTAAATCTAATTGGTTTACAACATCCTGTTGGTGCAGTGAAATTGATTCCAAATGGAAGTGGTTACTGCCTGATGGCAGTGTCTCACTGGCACGACTTGCATTTATGGTGATAGGTCTACTGAAAATGCAAGCAGATGCCAGATTTGTCTAACTTCTAATTTAACAAGGCTCTTCTTGCAGGAAGAGCTGCTGTGAAGGTTTCCTCCAGCCAGAGGTCTCTGGTCTCTAGTGGTGAAGTGATCCTACTAAATGCTGCATCTTAAGAGTTTGCCTTCTGAATTTTAATAAAGTCTTGTTCAAAATGTTTTCTGGCTTGTCTGAATTGCTGGGGGGAGGGACACTTGCAAATTGGACTAATGGCCTGCAACTACACAAACTATTTTTTGGTTAATGTTTAATGCGAATGTACAGCAACCCTGGCTGCTCAAATAGTACACTTAAACAAACTAAGCAGGGCATTAAAACCAGTGAGTGCCTCTAGTGTGTCAAGGTGAAATCCTCCTCATTTAGGGGCAAACTGAGAATGCTGTTACCTGGCCTGGCAAACCTCCAGGGGCAGCTGGGTGGAAGATCAATGCTCTGACTGGAATGTGAATTAAAACTACTAAAGCGGTGAATTCTAAACTTGCTATACCTGGTAATTCTTTGGAAGTTGCCTATGCAACATGCAGTTCATGTTGCAATGTTTCTAAATTTGACTTCACTGCAATCAAAGTGGTAAAGGTTTTAATGTAGTTGGAAAACTACAGGCATTTGTTCAATACTAAATCTGGCAGGATCTTGTTTGTGCCAACCTTCCATGTTTCAGTGTGGAGTACACCTGACGGCACATGGTTGACAAGCTACCGTAAGGAAGTCGTGTTTTGTAGGATGCATGCTTGTTTCAAATGCACACCAGATTTGTTCTAATCTTTTCTTGAATGGGACTATTTGTCACTACAACTTGCAGCATATCCTCCACTGCTGTGCACTGCCTTCCTCTTTGTTTCTGTATCTCATTGAGATGGGCATCACGACTCCTGCAGCCTCACACTCTGCATGTATGAACATGGCAGAGCAGCTGAAAAGCAGATTTTGCTGTCAGGATGCTCCTCTCCCCTCACTTTAACCCCTGCCCTGCTAGAAAGCATTAAAGCAAGAAGCGGCTATGCATAATCTGAAGGCAGCAGTGCCTCATCTATAGGCTACACAGCCAAACTGTCAAAGGAATCTTCAGTTGTCAAATGGCAAGTACCAACAGCAGCTCCTGTGTGGCTGTGCCTACCCATATGCCAAAAAGGTTTTGCAACCAGTTAAGCTTGAAAATTTAGTGGATGCAGAGTAGTCATGTGTGGTGCAAAAATTTGGATGGGTTAAGCAACTGAACCCTGAAATAAACATTTAGGCAAAATTATGCCAAAACCAACATTCATGCCACAGTGAACAACCAAATTTCTTGAACAGAATGAAATTGATACTCATGTCCTTTTTACATATAAAATTTCTAAAGAAAAATGAGCCTTTATTGCAAAGCAGTCACTGTATTGTTTGTCCAGCCAAATTTTGACAGTGATTGTTCCTTTGGCTGTCAAAAGTCCCAAAATAATGCCTCATATAACTGCACCTTCCAGGTCAATGATAGTTATCTAGATTACATATATCAAGGGTGGTAGTAACAAAGGTTAAATGCAACAAGGGAAGATGAAAATGGAAGAAAAATGAAACAATGAAACAAGATGTAAACCAATTTTGATCTTAAGTTTATCATTTTTCCTACTTTAGTTTTTCACTTTATTTTGTGCTACCTTTGTAGCTCTTTATCCTTAAATAAAAAATGCCAGATTTTGTTAATGATTAATTCGGCATGACAGATTATGAAATGTGGCCAAGCTTTTATGTCCTGGTTACTATAAAATTAGTCTTCCATTTTTCAAATAACTTAACAAATCATCACTGCTATTTCCTATTTTTTTTTACTTTGTATTATTTTTTAGCTCTCTATTTTTATACCAATACCTTCCCATCAACTCTGTTTTAATTGTTTAACCTTTGTGCCTTCTCTCATTTATGTACCTGACCTTTTACAGTAAGGTGAACAACAGTGTGTGTAATTTCTGATATGTGCTAAATGTGTCGACTCAAAAAATGTCAGATGGAAAGTTTGAAACAGAAAGTTAGAGATCAAATAAATCTAAACAAAACACACGTAAAACTTTAGAATAAACATTTAATGGTTGGGCTTTTGTCGTCTCTTAATATAAGCTCCGTTTTGTGTTTTTACAACACATGGCTTATACTTGGGTTTTCTCTCAGCTCAAAAAGGGGAATGACTGATGAAGGCTGCTAATAAAGTGGAGAAGAAGAATGGCTACATTTAGTGATTAAATAGACTGACATTTAAAATAGGTAAATAAAAACAGCTGACTTTGTCACTGACAATTGATCGCTATTTGTCAGTTCTGATAGTGAACCTTTTTTTAAGAGCTTAAATTGAATTTAAAAATAAAAAGGAAAAAAACAAATGAAATTATCTTTGTACCTGAAAAATGCATGTATGGGATACAGGTGGACCTCTTGGTTCATTGGCAAAATCCTCTGTTAGGAACCTCAGCATAACCTTTAATTCTGGTTTTACTTTGGATGCACATGTGAAGTCTCGTCTTCTTTTTTGTTTTGAAAAATATTGTCAAACTAAGAATCATTGTGTCACATCCTGAACTGGAAACAATTATTCATGCTTTTGTTTCATCACGATTGGATTATTTGAATGGACTATACACCTGTCTTAATATTAACACTATAATAGAAGCAAAATCTGCCAACAACGGTTGCAAGTTGTTGAAAGTGCTGCTGCCAGGCTTCTGACATAATCCCACAAGTTTTCTCATGTGACTCCAATCTTGATGCGATTGCACTGGCTTCCAGTTTAATTTAGAGTGCAATTTAAATTTATTTTACTGACTTGGAGAGCTCTTCACGGACAGGCATAAGGTTATATAAATGGGCTTCTGCTGCCATATCTCCCTGGCAGGTCCCTGATGGTGTCCCATAAAAAGCTGAAAACAAAAGGAGACAGGGCTTTCTGTTCAGAGGCCCCCAGACTCAAATTCTGCTCCTTTGGACTAGAATGGGAGACTGTGTGGTCACTTTTAAAACCCAGTTAAAAACACATTTTTTAAAATCTGTTTTTTATTATATTCTATTGTTTTTATGCATTAGTGGCTCTTGTGAAGCACTTTGTAAATTTTATATCTTAAAAGGTACATTATAAATCAAGTTTTACTTACAAAGTAAGTACACAAAGTACACAACAAACATTGCCCTAAGCTATCCATGTGAAAAAAACAATAAAAATTACATTTAGCTATAATGTACCGTTGTACACCTCACCCTCAATGCAGACAAAACAAGCTAGATTATTGTGGACATAAGGAAGAAGCAAAGAAGAGGGTGTGATCTGAGCTACATCTGCGAGGTCCTCACTTGAACACCTGAGAAGGCTGTACTAGTTTGGTATGTAAGAAAGCAACCACTACAGCTACACTATTAGATTAAAAGCCTTATTGTCATTGTTCAGTAGGTTACAGCAAAACTTTGTTAAGCAGCAATCACCAGCAGCAGCCACAAATATAATGTGTACATATATATATA
>JBAMHW010000008.1:16291601-16348556 GCA_037177495.1 Rhadinocentrus ornatus
TATATATATGAGGGAAGGTATTTGATTTATAGTGTGAGAGGCACAAGCAGGACATATACTGTGTGTGTGCAGGAAAACATGCATACCTATTTTACAAACTGGCAAGCGGAGAGTTCATGATAAAGGCAATTAATCTGAGTGATATGTTCAGATAAGAGGATGAGGTAAGACAGCGCGTTCAAATCTTCAGAGGCTTAGACTGCCATTTTACTTTGCTATTGATCTTTACAGTGAGACACACAGCATGGCATCGATCTTCACACCATCAAGGGGTGGGAGGAACACCTCATCGCTACCCGGAGCCAAACAGAGCAGCACAAAAACAGACTGACCATCAGACTAAACATTTCATGTACTGCAATTGTGCACATGTGCACAGGCAAATGAAAGAATTAAAAGAATGAAAGATAAATGACAGATAGTTAATGTGGGATGACACACAAATCTTTCAGTTAGCCTGCCTGACTGCCTGTCTGTCTCTCTGTCCCTTTATCTGAATATAGATAAAGCGCTCCAGGGTATCACTGTCAGTCCTGCAATGACATAGGGGGAAAACTGGTGCATGAAGCAATTAATATTCAGAAAGACTCCACTTTTAGTTCATAGAAAGGCCCAATCTAGCAAACAGGAAGGGTTGAGAGGATGATAACAGAGACATAGATGAAGGGGAATAAGCAGAGACAAGATCTGCAGGTGAAATAGAGGAGATCAGGAAGACGCAGGACGTGAGTAAATTATATATGAGCAAAGTAGGCAGCATGCTCTAATTTATATTTCAAGGATATTGACACCTCAATAATAACCCATTAGACCATAGATAAAGTGACTGGAGACAGCAATATGTGTGTTTTTGCAAGCTGAACAAATTGGTCTGACGTGGTTTGGTGAAATCTAAATTGATAAGAATTAATTAAGTGGGTGGGTAAAGGCAGATACCGAGAGTGACGCAACACCTGTGGATCAAGGTGAATGAATGGAGAACAGGGAGAGCTCCTGATTCTCACTGAAGAGGGACAATAAATCAAAAGGATTTTACATCTTTATGCGTTGGAATATTTAAAGGCAGAGCGGCGTATTGTCTCCTATTCTCCTCCAGGACCCAGCTGAGGCGGCAGCTGTGTCTCCGTCCTGCAGCCAAATGCGCCTCTATGACAGTCATGCCCGACGCATGTCTGCTAATATCATCTATGACATCACCCGAAACTCACCAAAGTTTGCTGATACTGTAGTGTCCGTTCCTCCGCCTTGTCCTTCACCATTGCCGCAGTATCTTCATTAAGACACCAAAATCCGAAACTCCGAGTCGTCCGTTCTAATTAATTAGCGGAGGAGGACTCGGCGCGGCTGCCTGTCATTACATGTGTAGTGTGTAACAGTTTTTTCTTTTTTCTTTTCTTTTTTTTTTATATCATAAGCCCTCCCGCATGATGCAGAGAACCACCGCCACGGTGTGTGTGTGTGTGCCAGATGAGAGAAGGCAGCCGGCTGTAGCTTTGCAGCTGCGCTGGTGCAGTTTAACTGCGAAACACCGCCTCCCTCCTCCACGTTCACAGAGCTGCTGTCTCTCCTTGGATTTGCTACTGCTGGACTTGATCATCTTTTTTTCTTCTTTTTTTTTAACGTGGACGAGTACAGGTACAGGTGTGCTAGATGGCTGGTTGATTTGGACATTTCTGATCTGCAGCTGCACCTTGTTCCTGAACTGATTCATCACTAATGTTCTAGAGTAATTTGCATGGGCTGCGGTGAGCTGAGATTATGGCCTGAGAGATAAAGTTTCCCCATGCTCCTTCAGAATATGAAAAATGCGTCACATATTAGTGACTTTCAAGTCCACTTTTAAACCTATGTACGTATTAGACAATAATGGCTACATCTCATCTGGGGTTCCTTTCAATCGTTTTAATTCAGGACAACAGAAGTGGAAAATGCTGTTTTTACCACATAAGTGTCAGAATAAGTAAAAGTGGTACAACCTGTTTCAAATTTCTTGCATTTTTAGTATAGTCAAAATACAGGCATGTGCTCCAATAATGGGACTTATATTTCCCAAATTAATGATGAACTCTCAACAACCTCTTCAGCCTTTCTGTTACAAAGAAATTGCCAAATGACCACAGAGAGAAAAAGAGGGTTAGAAATGACAAAAAAAACAACAACACAGAAAGGTGAAATGATGCAAAACACACGCAAGAAACACATAGTTGCACAAACAAAACTACAAATTGAGTGTGCATTTTTTAATAGTTGTCTTTTTAGGCAGTCACCAGGAGTAGTTGGAGGCCTTCAACACATCTGTGTCCAGGGTCCTATTATTTTAAAATGTGTCCACACTCCAAGCCCAGTGTAAGAGTTTTCCTCAGACTTTCAGAAAGCTTCACAGAGAGCTTTCTGTAAATCCCAGGAAGCACTCTCCACAGCAATTAAGCACAACTATAAATGTGAAACCAGTCAAATGTCCCTTTAAAATGTGAGATATTCTTATGTTGATGCAATGACAGAAACTCACTGACTCTTTGAAGCACAACAACAGTGTATACCCAGCAACTCAGGGGGAAAGAATAAGGAGTTCTAGACGATGGATCATTGCAACAAAAAGTCTCATATCTTTCTTTCTGAAGTTTATTTTCTTCATCAGTCTTTTTTCTGTCTGTCACCAGTAAAAAGAGCATTAACAGTTTATTTATCCAGACAATTTATCATTTTATCCCAAAAGTTCACAACACAATAACAAGTACCAGCAGATCACCGAATAAAGTTACAGCCCAGTGGGTGTTGTTCATTTTAACAATGCCATCATCAAAAGAACTTAATGGATCCTTGATGTGTAAATGAGTCTGTGGATTTTAAGTTTTCTGATTATCAAAGGCCAGAGATTTAAACCCGGAGAACCATTTTAAAAACACCAAACTGCAGGATTTCATGTGGAAAGTCAGAGATTTGTAGTATCTGTGCTCCTGGGCACCACAACAATCCCCTAAAGAGTGTGTGTTATGGCTCATTGCTCATCTCATGTGTCATCAAACTGCTCTGTGTATCTATGTGCACATTTGCAGAAGTACTTCTCAGTAGAGCTAGTATCCAACACTAAAAGCTCACACATAAAGGCTTGCTAAGCTCTCAGATCATTTCATTTCTCAGTTGACACATGTATTATCATACTGTGAGAGCGCATATCCCTGGGCTTTCACAAAAAGCTTCTCACGAGTGCTACACACTGAAAGTGAAATTCATTGCACCTAAACATGTAATGCCAAAATGGGCTTCACACCTGAATAATAAAAGTGGTCCCAAAGATTATTTTACTTCATTGTTGGAAGCCAATAATGCCAAAGTGTTTGCCAGTGTGTCTTAATTTAGGTTGGAAACTCAGGGTGTAATTAAAAGGGGTTCACAACTTTATCAGGTCAAAGCATGGTCTCACCTAACCCACATATTCTTTAAATTGTGATAAAGACTATTCCACCACAAGAGTGTCAACAATACATTTGTATTTAATAATTTACCTGGTCGTAGGTTTCAATATCAAACCCTCAGATCCTTTCAGGTTAAAATACTTAATTCCTGCAGGAGTTATGGCCTCCGACTGGCTAAGAGATTAAACAGTCCCGCATAAGAAAGCAGCTGATTGGCTGTTGGCAAGGCAACCAGTAGAAAGACCACAGGCACTAGAATAAACCAGGACCTCAGAGACCACCAAGTGTGTTCACTACAAAAACACACACTTTCTCACACAAATTCTATTATTTTTTGGAATTCAGGTCCATGAGCACCTTGGGCCAACAACAACTAGACCTTGTGTATCCCATAATTCAGAGTAATGAGTGTCACTGGTTGCATTATATCAGGGAGCTGGCAATTATGAGCAGAGGTATGTTGGCCTCAAGGCATACGAGGAACTTGGTGTTCTGCAGCCTTGAGCCCCAACATACTAAGACATATCTATTCATCTCCACATCGCTGCAGTGTTCTTCAGAAAAAGACCACCTGAACAGAGGCCAGTGTGACATAGCAGTAACATTTTTAGTAAAGAGGAAGATTAGTGGATCATCTATTTAAGAGAACTCACATGACTGTTAAGAATGACAAAATCTTCAATATAAAATTGTACAAATTAGATTGTTATTGGAATTAAAGGATGACTTTGCATCACTGTTTGAAAAGTTGTTCTTTTCATGATGGAAAAAAAGTTTAAGCAAAAACAACTGACAGACAGACATAAAAATCTCTCCCTCAAATATTTTATTGTAATAAAGCAGCAGGCTAAAGGGACCTTGAGACCTTCCTGTGCATCATTAAGATGTATGACCACCTGTGCCTCTTTCTGTTTTGTAAGTTTCTCAATTGTAGGTCATTCCTACTGGATGCAGCTGGCATAAAATGCACAAGCTTCGAAGAATAACAACAAAACGGCCTGGGTACCTGCAAATAAAAAAAATAAGATTATAAGACCTTCAATTACCATTTGTCCTTGAGCTGGACATAGAGAAACTTCAGGAGGTCTGTGCAAGGATATACCTGTACAACAAAAAAGAGTTTGTCAGGACGCAGTGTACTCACCGTTTCCTCCGGGGCTGATTCCTGCGCTTTTTCCTTTTCCTTCTGTCCTCCTCGAGTTAGGGATTCAGAACCGTCAGCTGTGTCCTTCCATTTCACCTCAGCGAAATGTTGTCTGAAATAAAGGGGCGCACAGCTACAGGTTGCAGCGCTCACTTAAAGAATTACTCAATTTGGCAGATCTGACCCAGTGATCACAGAACACTCCACCGTGATCCCAGACACTGGCTTGTTGCTGATGCGCAATCCATATAGCACCGCGGCAAAGTTATCAGCAAGGCGCGTAATTACCAGCTTTGCGCCTCCGGAGCAGTGCACAGCAGAGCGGGCAGCTGCTGGTTAGCTTTGGAAACCAGGAGCGACAGCAGCGAGCGGTCTGAGAGCGCAGGAACATCAGTCTCTCAAACTCTATGATGAGATGCTACAGTCTCCACATCCGCTCCTGTTGAGGTGGGAGGGAGACAGCGGGGTACCGGGTTTCGTGTCCGTGATGCAATGCGGGTACCGTCAGTGCTCCGGCCCGCAGTCTTTTCCCTGTGAGCAGAGATCTAGGCGCTCTGGCCATTATCTGCGGAGGCGCACCGCGCATTCGTCTTAATTAACGGCAGCTGCTCTTGTCTGCTGAAACATGAGTGAGCTTTGAAGGAAAAAAAAACAGAACATGTGTTTAGTGTTCACCCTCTATCTTTTTCTCACCTTTCGCTTGGACGCCAAAGCTAAAGGACAGCGGCTCAGTCACTGTCAAGAAAGAGGTGACTGGGATGAGCACGTGGGTCTGAAAATTAGGGTGCGTGGTGCATTTTCTGTGTTATCTCTTATCCAGGTCTTTCACATCTTTTATACATCCTCATCCCACTACAAGGTAATTGAATTGAAATCACTACGTCCTCCAGCTACGACCTCCAGGCATGAAAGCTGGTGGATGATCTCATGTTTCTGTGAGAAGACTGTTCACCTCTCCTGCATTGTGTGTATGCAGCAAATAGGGCTATTAACCAGTCTTTAGATGGATAATCACGTTGGTAATGACGTAATCTAGTCCCGTCTATATACAGACCAGCCTGTTACATGAAAAAGCTTGATTTTTTTACTACATAAGTTAAAACAAGGTCAATCCTGGACCTTTTATTAGCGTCTCTGAATTGATCAATACAATTAAAAAGAAGTGGGAGTGTCTCAAATCCCACAAACATTAGGTTATGTAGTTAAGGCATTAAGTTAGGGCATTATATCACGTAGAAGTCATCATGTTGTACACCCACAGTGCTTGCATACCCCCACACGCTTGGCTGTGAGTAGCTGAGAATTTAAAGCCAAGCTGCTGTTTTTTATTAGTAAACCTTGACAAAAACCCCTAAGCTGTAGTGACGCTGTAGTTAATTTGATGGTAGCTGTGTAAATGAATTATTTCACGATAATAAATTATTAATATCTAGTTAGTGACCGGGTGTTCCCTGAAACTATGAAAGCCAAGCAAGAAGCAAGATAGGCTTATATCACTAAAATGCCATTGTCCATCTACAGCATTCTGTGATCAGCAGCAGAGAAGTTGGAGAGCATCCTGCTCTCTGAATAACACTCGCACTTCCCACAACCAAATGAGAAGGTGGGAAATCAAGTAGTGAGAGGACAAAAAGGACTTACGGCTTCTCTTTATGAGGTACAGTAGACTCAGGGCATTTCCCATCTGGTATATCTCTTAATGAAACTAATGTGGACTCATCAGGAGCTGCCAAGCAGAGCATGGCTTTGAGCAGTGAGTACTGAATCTAAATGGTTAGAGTAGCTATTTTAATAGACTATTAATAAGCTGACTTAGGGGTCAACACCCTCAATGTGTTTTTATGGATTTCATCCAGGACTTCTGCTTCTCCGTGTGGTAGCCTCTGAGGTGTGGAACACTAAAACCCAAACCACAATATTTATGTGCAGCAAAGCAGCCAAGAAGGCTGTGAATATTGTGCCAGAGATGGAAACTGATTGGGACAAAACTGTTTTACCATTTGTTTGTCTCTTCCTGGGATGCCTGAATCTAATCCTACATCTACCACCTGTAGTCATCCGTCAGTCTGTTGGTCTGTTGTGCACCAGTCAGTCTGGCTGCTGTCCCTTGTCTCTTTCATTACAGAGTGGGTGTATTGACTTGACAACCCTCTCCACACCGGTTCAGCTACCCTGCACCAAGCTTCATGTAGCAAGTTGGGAAATCAAATCAGTTTGTGGGCACCTGTATGAATCATCCTCTACTACGATAGATTACATATTAATTTCTTTCCAAGTGGTTTATGAGGGAAATATTTAGTTCCATGCTTCTCTTTTTGTTTATGTGTTGCTGCAGGACAGGAAAACAGAGGAGACATAACTGTATCACTGAGACTTCTTACTGAAGGTGTAAAAACTCCAAGTAACCAAACACATGCAGGATGTGGGACTTTGTTACTACAGAGACTGGAGCACAACAACTCTGCTCATACTCACAAACCTTTAGCTGAGTGTAAGAAGCAGTCACAGTGACAAATTGCATGCTCACCAGCACTCCCTGTAAGTACTGTTTTGCTGGTCAAAGTAAGTGTTAATAATGTTTGAATAGGAACACACCTGATTTAAGTGAAGGGCTCATTAGCAGACTTGTGCAGAGCTTGTCAGAGAGCCTTTAATTTCAGTCAGGTGTGCTGCAGCAAGGATACATCTAAGACCTGCAGGATAGTGGGCCTTGAGAACCAGGGTTGGGGACCTCTGCATTAGTTGATTCAGTATGTCCTCACCATTATGCCTGTTGTGTTTTCTGGTTGGACCAGCAGGGGTCAGTGCTGTCTCTATCATTGTCTTGTGCTCCTCGAAGCACCCAGACCCAAAGAAGTCTTGCAGAGCTACAACCAGCTGATCTCAGGAAAATTGAAGCGGTTCACTATCAACTTGGATGTCAAATGCTCTTCTTAGTAACTCAGTAATTCTTGTTCTTGTTTGTTTTGAGTATTGATAAAAGAAGAAGCCCAAAATAAAACAGCTGGATGGATCTGGAATTCCTCTTTACTCTTTCTAAAAAAATTGCACTTGTGTAAGTTCTGCTTGTACACTTTGATGTGTAAACTAAAGCTGAAAATGTGGAAGGATGTGAAAGACAGATACATATATATCTGCAATGATAAACTTTGTAGATAAACTGATATGAAATATTAAGGTAGATATATCATTCTGTGAGAAGATAAAGACGTTTTAAATTTGAATGCAGATCTGCCAAAATGCATGGTGATTTTAAAGGAGATACCAATGAAACGTGCTGTGATGAGGAGATGGAGGAGCATGTGCCATCAGAAGAGTGCTCTTTGCCTTTGAGTCTACAAATCTGGGGGATTCTGCTGGAGACAGCAAACATCATTCTACCAATATATACTGCTCAAAAAAATAAAGGGATAACTAAAATAACACATCCTAGATCTAAATAAATGAACTATTCTTACTAAACACTTTGTTCTTTACATAGTTGAATGTGCTGACAACAAAATCACACAAAAATTATAAATGGAAATAAAATTGTTAACCCATGGAGGTCTGGATTTGGAGTCACACTCAAAATTAAAGTGGGAAAACACACTACAGGCTGATCCAACTTTGATGCAATGTCCTTAAAACAGGTCAAAATGAGGCTCAGGTAGTGTGTGTGGCCTCCACGTGCCTGTATGACCTCCCTACAATGCCTGTGCATGATCCTAATGAGGTGGCGGAGGGATCTCATCTCAGACCTGGATTAAGGCATCCGGCAACTCCTGGACAGTCTGTGGTGCAACGTGGTGTTGGTGGATAAAGGGAGACATGATGTCCCAGATGTGCTCAATTGGATTCAGGTCTGGGGAACAGGCGGGCCAGTCTACAGCATCACTGCCTTCGTCCTACAGGAACTGCTGACACACTCCAGCCACATGAGGTCTAGCATTGTCTTGCATTGGGAGGAACCCAGGGCCAAACGCACCAGCATATGGTCTCACAAGGGGTCTGAGGATCTCATCTCGGTACCTAATGGCAATCAGGCTAACCCTTTAGCGAGCACATGGAGGGCTGTGCGGCCCCCCAAAGAAATGCCACTCACACCATTACTGACCCACTGCCAAACAGGTCATTATGGAGTATGTTGCAGGCAGCAGAACGTTCTCCACGGCGTCTCGAGACTCTGCCACATCTGTCACATGTGCTCAGTGTGAACCTGCTTTAATCTGTGAAGAGCACCGGGGCCAGTGGCAATTTTGCCAGTCTTGGTGTTCTCTGGCAAATGCCAAACATTCTGCACAGTGTTGGGCTGTAAGCACAACCCCCACCTGTGGACATCGGGACCTCATACCACCCTCATATAGTCTGTTTCTGACCGTTTGAGGAGACACATTTGTGGCCTGCTGGAGGTCATTTTGCAGGGCTCTGGCGGTGCTCCTCCTGTTCCTTCTTGCACAATGGTAGAGGTAGCGGTCCTGCTACTAGGTTGTTGCCCTCCTACGGCCTCCTCCACATCTCCTGATGTACTGGCCTGTCTCCTGGTAGAGCCTCCATGTTCTGAACACTACACTGACAGACACAGCAAACCTTCTTGCCACAGCTCGCATTGATGTGCCATCCAGGATGAGCTGCACTACCTGAGCCACTTGTGTGGGTTGTAGACTCCGTCTCATGCTACCACTAGAGTGAAAGCACCGCCAGCATTCATAAGCAACCAAAACATCAGTCAGAAAGCATAGGAACTGAAAAGTGGTCGTGGTCACCATCTGCTCACTCCTTTATTGGGGGTGTCTTGCTAGTTGCCTATAATTTCCACCTGTTGTCTATTCCATTTGCACAACAGCATGTGACATTTATTGTCAATCAGTGTTGCTTCCTAAGTGGAAAGTTTGATTTCACAGAAGTGTGTTGACTTGGAGTAACATTGTGTTCTTTAAGTGTTCCCTTGATTTTTTTTTTAGCAGTGTATATTTCCTTGGAATTTTTTATGATCGTGGCAGAGAGCACTGTAGGACATGACTGTCCTATAGGAATTCAGGCCAACTCAGATCTGGACACTCTTAAGGCAATATGATGCAGATAATCATCCAATTTACATATGATTACATTTTATAGTAATAAACCATTTGGAAAAAAATTTCTCCCATCAAAAAAGAAATGTAGGACAATTATCACTTAGGATAAATTTGTTTTGATTTGTAGAGAGTTTCTTTCAGAGGGAGTAAAATGTCCACCCGTAATACATAAATAAGTAATCAGATTAACTCACTGTTCAATTAATAAACCACAATGGCAACAATGAAAATTGTAGAGACCAGCAGCAATAAAAAAAAAAAGAATACAATAAGATAAAAATTTAGAAATATTTACAAAGTTTTGTATATTTCTGCAGCATAAAAATTATATTGCACAAATTTGAAAAGCCATTTGGGGGGGTGCATGGCTCAGTGGGTAGAGTGTTCGTCTTGTAGCCCAAGGGTTGTTTTCCCCGGCCCATCAAGCTCATGTTGAGGTGTCCCTGAGCTAAAAACTAAACCCTTATATGCTCCTAAAGGGGTATTGTTGAGCACCTTGCATGGCAGCTTCCGTCATCAGTGCGTGAATGTGTGTGTGTGTGATTGGGTGAATATGTAAAGCGCTTTGGGTAAAAGCGCTATATAAGTGCAGATCATTTACTATACCGGAAAAAAAGTAATCTGTACAACTTGTGGAAGGTTTGTTTGATCTTTTCAGCATCCTGTGTCTTGAAGGATGTATGATAAGAGTCCACAGTTGGGGAGGAAGCTATTCCTGAAACTGTAAGTGCCTGTCTTGATGGTCCTGAACAAACTGGCTTTGAAGTAAGTGGGCTATTTTTTATTTTTATTTTTTTTTATAATGTTGCTCACCCTCTTATGTGGGTAGCCAGCATAAACTGTGTCCAGACTGGAAAGCTTCCCATGATCCCTATGCTTGACTAACCAGGTTACTGTCTAACTCAATCATGTGGCCAGACCAAAGTCAACTTGCTAGTTTAGATTTATTTTCAATCCAGATTGGTATTGCTTCTTAATCTGTGGCACAAAGGTCAACTGTCTTTGAACATTAGCTGAACATTAGAAAAAAATAAAGAAAAAAATGCAAAAAATACTTAGGGATGAATAAACAATATATGAAGCAATTCTTTTCTGGTCATAATTTTCTAAAGCAGATTTTGTTTACTCTGATTGCAATTTTTTATGATAAGATATTTTAGATATTTGTTTACAACTTATTTTATTGACATTGCTATGTATATGTAGTCTTTCTGTTTTAAATATCCTACATGAAATCTAGCCAGGGATTCTTTTTGAAAGCTGTTTTTAAATATTTAAAGTTTAGTTGTTTTTGTTGTGTTTTTAATAAAGTTAAAATGCAATGAACTTAAACCAGTGATTGACTCATTTATCTGTATTTTCACACATTGATTGAGACGCAGGATGAGAAGATAAACAAGAGTGGCTTTCTGTCCCAGCATGTTGGATAATCTGTTAAATTGTTATTCACAAAAAGGCAGGACCATGGAGCAGCAGCACGGCAGCCATTTTCACCATTGCCAAGAAAGTGAAAAAGAGCACTTAAAAGGAAATGTGACTAGACAACAGAAAAAGGACAAATCCAAATAGGAAAAACCTCGCGCTAGCCTTTCCCAGGTGGAAGGAGCTCAAGAAGAAGAAAGATTTTAAAAGGGATGATGAAGTTGACAGCTGTCTTTTAAGACAGCGTTGCTTGTTACCATGGCATCACAACAGCCGTTTCTGCTAAATTGCGCCAGCCTTGTTAGAACAGAAGTGTATTTTTATGTGGTTTCAGTCACTTTCAAAGTCACAGTAAACACTGGCTTTTAGTCGCAGTAAAGTCGAACTAAAAGCAGAAAGGCTTTATAAGCCGGCTTTTACTGTGACAAAAATCCAGTTCTGTGTCAAGGCAAGTTTTCCCATCAAGATCCATTCCCCCTGAGAAAACCATTGAAAAACACAGAGGAACAATATCTGACAGTGAATTTGATTATAATTATCCACTATTAAAACCTATTTAGGTAGTTCCCATGACTTGAGGCAAACTGATGAGACAATAAAAATGTATTTGAGTTGTACAAAGGGGTTTCCAGTGTACCAAATACGACAGAGTGGTAGATAGATATTCAGTATGCCTGTGGTTATTATCGTAAATTAAACTAATTTGTTTTTGCAGGTGGGAGCCTGCATCACCTTTATTATTTTCATCATAGTCATGACAGTCCTGGCATCCATCTTACGATTTTTTTTTTTCATTGTAGGGCCTGCTCTGGTGATTCTGCCTAATACATAGCCAATGAAAAATACCAGCACAAGTACCGGCAATTTTACTGGATTCTGACTCCTGACATTAAAGAGCAGCCTGTTCTGTCAGTGTTGGACATATTTCATCATCATATGACAGTTGGGCTGTTTATTAGCTTTGATAATCAGAAACATTGTCACTATTTGAGTTGTGGAAAATAAATGCTCAATAAATTTTCTTTGATAGTCCAAAACTATCTGCTTAAAGGGAAAACAAAAATAATTAATTTAACTTAGTACTCAAGTTCCTTAAAGCTTTTTTTTTTTTTTGCCAAAAGTGATTCCTGACCTGTGAAACAATCATCTTGTTACTCTCTAATATAATTACACCATAGACTAAATTACCCTCATGATATATTTGAAGAGTTCAGAGAAACATAAAATGTGGAAAATCACCTGTCCATGAAAAAACTGATGAGTACTACTCCTATTGGAGTATTCTTCAAACTTAAACTAAGCTGTTGTCAGATTATGGCAGATTTGCTGATGCATGATTTAAGTCTATGTAGAACCCCGTCTGTGAAAGTCTGAACTTTGACAGAACTGCTATTATCCACAAATTTATTTGATTTGGTTTAAGAGTGAACCTTGACATCTGTTATGTAGGAGATCTGGAAAACCCCAGCCCAACTATTCCATCCCAAGAGGAACACTGCTGTAACTTTCATCACGTATATTCTGCTTAGCCTGCTGGCTGTGTGGGCTTGATTGCTAAGGGAGGGTACAAATACACACATAGTAAAAACACAAACAGACCTCGAATAAATAAACTAAATTTTTCTAAATGCTATAGTTGAGTTGTGACCATAATCCTAATCTTTTTAAAATTTCAGTTGATTTATTTTGTATTGCTTTACTTATTTCTTACTGTACATTTATTGATCATACCCAGTTAGCTTCTCCAAAGAGACTACAGTTTCCTTCGGAACATCAGTGTATGGCCTCCCATGGTGACTTGGTATCTACTCTTCCACCATGTCTGCTACAAGTAACCTTATAGGTGCCTCAAGGAGCTTATATGCACTGTCCAAAGATAACTTGTTTTGTGAGATTCTTCAGTATATCCTGCTGCTTGCTGTTCACAGTTTGTCCAACAATAAAAATTGTGTACCACAAAGCAGCAAATTGGGTAGTAGTTGATATAATCCATGGCTTTCCCTGTAAGGCAAGGCAGTTTATTTGTATAGCACATTTCATGTACAGGACAAATCAAAGTGCTTTACATAAAGCAAAAGCATTAAAGATATTAAAAAATAGTAAAAGGCAGCAACAAATAACAAGAATCACAATAAAATCATAAATTACATTAAAATGATTAAAAAGATAAGTTAAAAAAGTTACTGTGCAGAATTTATTCATAGGTGCATGAGAAAAGAAATGCTTTTAACCTGGATTTAAAAATGTCTACATTTGGTGAAAGTTCTGTAATGAAAAAGGATTTGATTAAGTATCTACAAACTTGAGGTCACGATCAGGGGTAAATATCTGATCCACAGTATATTAAGGGTTATCCAACTCAGCTGGTCTTCTATAAAGCTGTGTCAACATTTTTAATTATAAGCCATCTGTTAAAATTCAGTTAACTGTTACAATGTGAGAACTCGACACTTGTTATTGATTTTCATCATGCCCACGTTTTGCCGTGGAGACATGAAAGGCATGGTTCAACAACAGATGGATCACAGTGTTGACTTCTTCAGAAGGAAAAATCCTTTCATTGTGCGCTTGGCTTAATGAGCACATGATGACTCAGTTGTTTATCTGATCTGATGTTGGAGTAATGAGCAATGTCAGGACTGTTTTTCTTCTCTTAATGTTATGAATATTTGCAGGTGGTGCCCTGGCTTTGGCGAGAAAAACCTCTCGAAGTGGCAACCCCTGGGTCTCGGTGCTAATCTCAGGGTTGCTTGCACAGGTACAGAATTACACAGTATGCAAGCATGTAGAAGACTCTTCTTTGCAAATAAGTAATAGTATATAAAACTGCTTGTGCTTGAGTTCTCTGATGTAAGGCCACACTAAGTTTCCCTCTTCATCCATAATAATTAAATAAAATCTTTACAAGAAATTTAAGTGGTAAAGGGCAGAAATGACACCTGAACAATATTCCGTTACCACTGTGCAGAAAACATAGTGCGAGTTCTATTTGCAGTGATGAAAACACAGTTGACAAAATCTACAGTGCTGTCGACAGTCCCAACTGCATGTTTTGCTTTTGCAAATGTATCAATAATGTGCAAGAACAGACTTGAAATGGAGACAAAGATATATTTACAGAAGATATTAAAGAGCTGAGATGGATCTGATCCTTTTCCTGGTTCTAAATAGCATCAAGTGTTTTTTACCTATATGTGTAACAATCAGACAAATTAAAGCTTTGTTTTCCTTCCACTAGGTGGTGCTGTTTGCTGGTAAATTGAATACCATTGCTGGTTTAGTTATCTTCTTCCTGATGTATAATGGTGTGAATCTGGCCTGTTTAGTTCATGCACCAAATTTCAGGTATGGTGCATGGTATGGCAATACATTTTCTGTTTTGAAATATATTTATTAAATTCTCAAACTTAGATATTTATGTTTCCACATTATATCCTCTCTTTTTATCAAGACCCTCATTTAGTTGCTTTACATAGCATACTGGCTCTCTGCGCATCTTTGGCTTCCAGGTCATGATGTTCTTAAGCAATATCATAATTGCTATTGTCAGCATTGCATTTAAGCTGCTCATCCCAATGCATGCTTATGCATTATCTGGGGCCCATCAGCAACTGGGGCTACAACAGCAAAGCTCTCATCTTTCATCAAGTGCACAACCAGTAATATACACACACAAATAACCCTAAATGAACTTCTATAAGTTTGTGTGACTAAAACAATTTTTATTGTGGATGTTGCTGATGGTTGCAAACCCTCGCAGCTGTACAGGTTGTATGACTTGAGTGGCATCTATGCACTGGGACATGTAATGCTGGGTTTGCTGGGTAAGAATAGGGTTTTGTCTTTAAACTCTCAGCCAGGGTACACTTCAGGTGGAGGGTATGACAACAACAGCACTGTGTTAGAGTGCAACATTACAATGAATTCTAATATTATTTTACAATAGGAAAAGAGTCAGAAAGCTGTTGTGCTTAGGGCACCTGAACGACAAGTAGCAGCCCTGACAGCGTAGCATGCCACTCACAATTCACTGCAACAAAGCTGCAAAATATTTCTTCTTTCTTCTTTGGAGTTTTTTCTGCAGTTCAACTTAATCTAAAAGTGGAAACTTGTTTCCGCAAGGCTGGAAAATCATGGGTCAACAAAGGCGGATTATGACTATGTAGGTTGCAAACTCTAAATTGTGCTCTGTCACTTCATGGATGCACATGGATGATTCCCCACACTGCAGCTTATTATGAATAAAGTTTGCATACCTATTAGAAGCTATGTCCTCTTGTAGATTAACGTTGTTACTTTGTCACTCAAAAAAAAGAAAAAAGAAAAAAAAAAAGACAGAATTTGAATGGGGGAGATAGTTTGTTTATCAATGAAAGTTCAATGCCCATAGTAATGTGTACAACTTTGTGTCTGTGCTATGTGCAGATGGGTTGCTTTCTGGTCCATTGCAGAGCTGTTTTGACTCTTGGTGGATTATCTTAAAATAAAGAAGTTTGTCAACCTTACATTGACTGACTCTTGTTGTTCTTCTTCTTGTTATCTCAGGATTTGGTGGGAAAGTTTTACTCTTGTATATGTTTATGTTGAATCCTAGAACAGTAGCATTTTTTTTGCAGTTACAAACTTTAGAATATTTAGATTGTAAAGTGTAGTTATTAATATAATTGTTGCTTTTAGGTGGAATGAGTCCAAACACTCTGATCTTGGGTTTCTATGACAATTGCGTCGCTAACAAGGACCTCCACAGTCAAGTTTTCTGATCAACTGACCACGGCTGAGATGCAGCGCCACAAACATTTCTTTCCTGGTGTACGGGGTGCTGAGGAACCCAAAGATCTACAGGAGGAGCCACATGTGTCTGTGATTGTTGATGCTGTAAAAAATGGGAAAGAATTGGCTTTAGCTCATTATTTCAGCTAGTTCAATCAGGAGGAAAGTGCAACAGGGTCTTTTGTTTATGTATGGCCTTTGGATCTGCTTCAGCCAGGCAGCCATGGATATGTCAACATCTGCCCACTGATCCTTCTTCAGAAGTTTCAGAAATTATATCTGGTTGTTGTTCTTGCCTTTTTTTATGTATTGGTATATTTTATTAATGATCCCATCCATCAAGCCATCCATGCTGTGTAGTAAGACATGTTCCCCATAGAACCAGCAGAGAGCGACATGTACCCAGTATCATGGCTATGGTGGTTGTTAAAAAAATGAAATTTGTCTTGATACACAGGCACAAGAAAGCTAATCTGCAAGAGCACAGCCTCCTCATCACATGGTTGGCCAGTTTCTAACTCGCCTTTATAATGAAACAAACAATATTTCTGTCTCAGAACATCGAATAGCCTGTGTACAGATGTTGAGATGATTTTACCTCACAAGTGTTTGGGTATCATGAGTGTTAGAAATTTAAAAAGACAATATAATAAATAAAGGAGGTAACTTCTCTCTTGTTTTATCATTACATAATGTTTGTAAAAGAAGTGTTTCTTACCTGAAACAATGTACTATTAGGAAATGTGGGTAGTGGTTAGACTGTTTAGCTAGCACCATCTGTGGAATATGTCACGTTTGCTTTGAGTTGCAAAGCACTGACACCCACCTACACAACAGCTTGTGGGAGGGAGTGTTTTCCCAGAAGGAGGCAGGCTTCACTGCATCCAAGAAACGTGCATTTAGGATGTCATCTAGTATCTGATGGACTATATATTTTTCTGCACGTGCTAAAAAACATTAACATCAAAATCACAAGTAGGTGATTGCATATGCACCTGTAGCTTGAGTCCTCAGTCTGGGTGGATATTGAGCATTATGCCTCTCCACCTCCTAACCCAATGAGTGGAAAGATAGAAGAACTGACTCACTTCCGACTGACTGGAAGAAGGATTATCGATGTAGAAAATTGTACCGAGGTGTGTGTAATAGAAACTCTGCAGCCCACTGCTTAAGTACTTAAACGTGGTTCTGCAACTGCTCTGCATGTTAATAATTACTTTCAGTAAAGCAAGTAATTTTAGAAAACCAGTCTTATAAACTCAATACTTTTAAGGCAGGTTTCTTGATTTCAAGAGGTTTGTTTCCTAGAATTAAATACTTTTCCCCCAATCTAACCTGGGGGGGGAAATTAGGGAAAATTGCTGCGTTCATTAATTCACTTTACCGCTTTAGTGCATTCAAAATCTACCTATTTATAAACATTACACATGCAAAACAATTGGAAAATAGTTCTGTAACTTTTATCCAACTAATTTTGGATAGATTAACAGAAATTATTGCAAAATTATCATGGTTATTTTTAATAATATATCATAAAAAACTTTATTTTCTTGTCATTTTTACAATTTTAGTAAGTTTTCAACAGGATAATGTCCCTCAGCAAACCAAATCCACCTAGAAATGGCTGTAATGGAAGAAATTAAAGTTTATAATATAACTTGAAAAAAGCCTAAAATTCACATTTCAAAGATGAAATAGGGTATATATGCTGTAGAGTTGTCAAACACCTAAAAACTGAATTTCCATAAAAGAGTGGTCAAAAGGTTTAGAAAATGATGGATAGTTGGAATTTCCACAAAGTTTCTACCGAAGGCAATATTAGTTGCTGATCAAATGTATATTTATATTTGGCCAGTTCACAAAATATTATCTCACAAAATATTTGGTGTGGGGTGCAAATGTGATACATTCATGGACAATACAAAGAGGATTGAATGCTTTTTGTAAAAT
Organism: Rhadinocentrus ornatus; assembly: GCA_037177495.1. Taxonomy (NCBI): domain Eukaryota; kingdom Metazoa; phylum Chordata; class Actinopteri; order Atheriniformes; family Melanotaeniidae; genus Rhadinocentrus; species Rhadinocentrus ornatus. The sequence continues at coordinate 16,309,361 of JBAMHW010000008.1, forward strand.
ATCCTGGTTAAATTTATTTGCACAGAATTCACTTAATTTTGACATGAGTTTTTATGAGAATTGGCAAACCAGTGAGTATCAGACCAGACATCTCTGGGAATGTCTTAAAATGCACCTTGTCTCAGTTCTGGCAAAAAAAAAAGAACAAATCCATAACAGATTCCCTTTCCTTTATCCTTTTGGTTCAGTTTGATAGAAAAGTTTAAGATAACTTGGTTGTAGTTTCTCTCTGCCACATAGGTTTAATTGTAGCTGAAATGCATCTGATCAGTAGACACTGACACATCTTACATCTTACGGCTTACGTCACATATGCGCCACAATTTCACATTTTTCATTTATGCTTTTTGTCAACCGCCTACATCTCGCTGACTATCTGTATGTGGGACGGAGTGTGTTCACAGATGGAGGCAACTCGAGCTCCAAGCACTCTATGTGGAAACCACATTCACAGTGAAGTGCTCTTGTTCATGAAAAGCAAAGAGGAGTCCTAAATGCTTTGTACACACAAATAATTTGTTCCCTAAGTTGTCCCTCTAAAAATAAGTGTTGGTTTGGAGGTTATTCTTCAAAGCCCACAGTATCAGAGAACGGCATCACTTCTGATTGATTGGCTGTGGGTCGGGAAGTTGCCAAAAAGGTGTGAAAATTTGTCAGAAACAAAAAATAATGTCTGTAGACCTGAATCAAGTGACCACTTTTTGGTGAGTAACAAAATAAAAGTGAATTGTCACCTCCATCAGGTTTGTGCAGTATTTTATTGAATAGCCATATTGAATATAATAGGTATGATATTTCACGTGCTCTTTTAATGCATCTTGCATTAACATTAAACATACATATTAAACTAAACATGCTCTTTACTTTTACATAAAAGGCTAACCCAGGATAAAAGGTTGATTCAATGGGGGGTTCTCACACTTGAAACTTTTTATCCTGTAGGCTGTTGCTTGGGTGGTACTTTGTGTTGTGAAATCTGAGGGATTGAATTTCACTTAGTAAGTGTGCTTATTTCCCTACTGTGTTCATTTTTGGAGTTTTTCACATTTTAAACCTTTCTCTAGTGCGCTTAAAGCCGGACGTGGCGTGCCCTGGGCCTGCTATGTGTGCTTTATTATTGATGAGTGGAAACAGATGTAATATTTCTGTGTTACTTACTTCAAATAATCTCATCATGTTTTTCAGGACCAGGGGATGGGTATTAGGGGAGAAACACTGGTGTGTTTGAGTCACAAAGTCATGTCATCATAGTTTTCTCTAACATACTGTGGCAGCATCAAATAATTAACTGGATGCAAAGGCAACACAGCTGTTTAATGCTAACTCACTTGAAATAAATCCATCATGGATTTATGTTTGTGTTTATTCCAGGTGTGCTGTGGTATCAAAACACTAACCACTACCATTTTAAAAATATAAAGTAATGGGAGCTGGCATCAGTCCATCTCAAGGTGCTGCTAATAGTGTAGCATGATGTGGAAATGATTCCACATCCTCTGCCCTACTCTCAGGATCTGTGCAAAAAATGTAGCTCAAACCATGGCAATAACACCCCCACTTGATATCTGAGTGGGAGGAATATTGCAGTATTTTTCAGTGTGTGAGAGAGTGCACTTCTTCCTCCTACTGCACATAATCACAATACTGTATATCAACCTACTTGTGGATTGACAACACACATGCAGTATAACCACAAACGTAAAATGTAGTTTATATCAAGATTCCTGTACCTGTTGTATGATACATGCTGTTGTGAACCAGTCTGGTCATTTCACAACAAGAGTAGCTCAAAAAAAGGACTTTTTTTGCCATGTGTGTGCTTTTAAAGCAGGGCCCTTTAAAAATAACAAGCTTTTAATTAAATTTGTAATAAAGATCAAGATAAAGGGAACAACTGAGGCTTATTTTTTTGGATTGTTTCTCTATACAGCCCTTTATTAAGCCTCTACAACTCAATGTAATAATTGTGAGCAGTGATATCACTCAAACTTATTTCCCTGCTTTCAAGTTAATAAGAACCTTTAAAAGGTGCAACAATATTAAGCTGCACATGAATAACTAAATAACACTTTTTTAGCTTCACCGTGCTGCGATATTACCAGACACGGAACATGTAAAATTTTGGGGAAAGTGTAAAAATTGTAGCCTCAGTTGAATGTTCTTAGCTGACAAGAGTTGTACCCAATGTGGTCTTCTGCTGCTGTAGCCCATCGGCATTAAGGTTTGACATGTTGAGCGCTCAGAGATAATATTCTGCATACCTTGGTTGTAACCATTATTGTTGCCCTTCTATCATCTCCAACCAGCATGCACATTCTCCTCTGACTTCTGACATCAACAAGGCATTTTCCTCCAGATAAATGCTGCTTACTGTATATTTTCCTTTTTAAAACCATTCTCTGAAAACCCTAAATATGGTCATGAGTGAAAATTCCTGTAGATTAGCAGTTTTTGAAATATTCAGACCAGCCCATCTGGTACAATGACACTTTCAAAGTCACTTAAATCAGTTTGAACTTCAGCAAGTGTGTCAGCAAATCTGCTTTGTGATTGGCTGATTAGCTGTTTTTGTTTTAAGTATAAATCTGCCATTAAGGATTTATTGTAGGGCTGTTGTATTGAACTGCATTAGTTTAAATATGAGTGACAAACAAACTGTAAGCTGAATGTAGATCACACTCTTCAAAAGTTCAGCTACAGCTCTTCTCGATCATTTTACTCCCAGAGATGTAGGTTGAGCTTCTTTGTCTCACCAGACTTCTTGTATTTCCCAGACACATGTAAACAGCGCCTAATTTATTTATTTTATTTATGATGTTGCTGTTCTTAGTACTCAGTGCACCTAACTTGTATGATCCTAACTGACTCACTGTTCGTTCTCCTCCATGTGCTGTCTGAATGTTTCTAGTGGAACTGATGATCATACTGTATATGGCTGCAGTCTCACTCCACCCCCTCATGCCGGGGGATGCCCTTCTTTCCGTGGAGGCCTTGATAACAGCACTGACTGCAGAGCCGATTTACGTCACTCTCACACTTTTTCTTTCAGGCACCAAACATGGAGAGAGCTTATGTTGCATCATGATGTCTCTTCATATCTGTAAGCCGTCACTGGCTTACATAGACATTATTAATCCTCATTCAGTAGCGTTTGCGTCACTGACTACGTAGGAACGGAGCAGCATCTTCTCAATGGCACCAGAAAATCCTTGACTGATTTGTTACTTTTATGTTAAGTTTGTGGATCTTTGAAAATTCTTAGGGATGATTTTGTCATAGGCTCTGCTAGTGTATGAAATAATATAATAAGTGTTTCTGATACCATGTACAGCTTTCTTTTTTTTTATTCCATAGCAGCAATGTCAAAATCTGTTTAGAAGGACATAGAGCACAAGGTGATAATCACAAATTAAGATTTTGTATTTATTTGCCATTTTGAGCTCTAATTCTTTTTGAAAAGGTGTTTTGTTGCTCAAGTGGAGTTCATTACACTGTCATTAATTGATTAATTGATGAAGAAATCTAGGTAAAAATTTCAATTGGCCTTTTTTCTGTCAAAAATACCAGTAGTTTGCAAATGAATTATACATATTGACTGTTGTGTCCATAGTTTAAAATGTTAGCATCAACTGATTTAGTTTTTTATGCACCAAACAATTAGCCAACTATACACATTTTGACTGATTGTTAAATAATCTGTCTTATGGTCTTTATAACTTTATCTATGGTTAATTTGTGGTTTTAACAGCATTGAAAATTATTACAAACAAATAAGTACTAATGCAGAAGAATTTCAGTGTTGTGATAATTATTAAAGGGATAATTTTCCACAGCTGACAGGCCATTTATTGTCTCGTCTTGATGTTCAGTTAATGTAAGGTGTCCCTGCTAAGATAGGTGCAGATGGTTAAACAGTATCACTGTTCTCTCTAAATCGGATGGTAGTATATTTGTGACATGATTATTAGTCTCTTTTGGTTGAACCTTAAATGGTACAGTCCTAGATACCCATGGCTCTGATTGGCTGACTAATAAACTTACACATTATAGGGGAGTTTGTGCTGGATGAATGATGAAGTGGCACTGTTAGCCAGCCACACTGGTGTTAAAGTTTTACCACTGGCTATCACTCATTCAGAACAAGGAACAGGACTCAAAGACAGCTCACCTTCCTTTTCAAAGTACACTGCACTTTTTTTCATTGGGATTATTTTCTGAGAAATTAAAAGTTCTGTAAGACTGTAATTGTTAGACATTCTTTAGCAGCCAAAGGCTCTTTGAGAATTAGGCAAATTAGTTCACTAAAGCATTTACAAAAAGAAAAAGTGGTGTTTCTCTTCTCTGCTGTAGCAGAGTCTGTGATGGAAGATACTAAAAGAGGTTGTGGATCAGGAGCAATCATTTACTCCACTGATAAGAACAACAGTACTTTTGCTTGGTTATAAGAAAGATTCTGCTCTATTAATCCTAACAAAAGCAACAAAACAGTATATGCAGAGAACTGGGCTGTGTGGGCTTTGATCATCACTTTGACAAACTGCCTCTACTGTTGCACATGTATGTCCTATAGTCTTATATAACTGTATATGAGGCTCTATAAATTAGTAATGCAAAGATACATAATCACACATTACATTCTGATGTTTAAGCACCAGAAACTCCCAAAAGCATTTACTGGAGGTGTTTTTAATTAAATAAATGGTGGTCATATTTACTAATCAACATCTCTGAGTGATTCAAGCTGCATGGTTCTCCAGTATTCAAGTAATGGCAATCCTGTCTTCAAATGGGATTTATTCTTGCCTTCTACTTAAGCACTTTGGACCCCCCAAAAATAATTAAATTACCAAAACTATGTGAAAAACCATTGAGTGAAAACATTCCCCAGCTTTAGTTGAGTGAGCAAACAGTATTTTTATGCAAACAGAACAAAAAGACAGGCTTTCAGCAGCTCTTCTATTGACACACATTTCAAACTTGGCATGCTTTCTTAGCTGGCATTTAATATATTCTAGTAACCGCAGAACATGATGAAATGTTATTACAGTACTAAGGTTAATGCATTTGTAGCATTTCTTACATAAAAGGATGTCAAACTTTGGTGCCAAAGAAAGTTATACATTCACCACAGGCCAGGGATTTGATATAGAACAATCCTGCCACTAGAGGGACTGTCTGAGTGGCTCCACAGAAGAGGAGAGTTTGTTGCCCATACAACTGAGTTAAGATTGGACAATATGAGCATTTTATGTATGTATCTCGTATGTATGTAATTTTGTTATAACGAAATGGAAGAGGAACTTTTAGGGTTGTATACAAATCCCTATAAGTAAAGCCAGATTCAAAAATAATTATTCAGCTTCAAGCGGGATAACGAATTTTAAAATTAGCCTCCACAGTCAGTATCAGGTGAAAGGCAGAGGCGGAAAAGACCCTCTCAAAAATAAACCTAATTGATCAAAAACAGTCATGTTATTCTTTAAAGTTTACTTTGCTATTAGTGCCAAATATTTTGACGCACATATTAAGCAGAATGTAACTGCAACATCACATAACACCACTTTTATGTAATATGTCTACAGAGTTAAAGACATCGAGTCATATAACACAAGGGAGCAAAGGAACTTTTATGCTCACGCACACCAACCAGTTCACCCACATTGCCATACACACACTTGTATAACCGTTTAGATAACAGTCGGTCGCTCTGAGCCAACCATCGTCACTGCTTCATTCACCGGCAGCAGCGTCGTAGTGATTTGCTCTCGCAGCTCTCACGCCGGGAGAAGCCGTGGGTTTCCACGTGAAAGCGGTGACACCCTTACATAAAGAGACTGGCAGCTGTTCGGACCAATGGCAGCACGGAGCGTTGTTCCCCGTGTTCGCCCGCGCCAACCCTCTTTATTATGATAGGTTTAATCCGCTGTGAGGTAGAGGTTGGCGGTGCTGTAGACCAATAGATGTAAAGTTGGGGAGGAGCATAGAGAGGAGTTAGAAATGAGGTCACTGACTGCGTTGTGGATGCAGGGCACTGTGTGTTGACGGCGTAACTGAAGCAAGCGGGGAATCAAACCAGACCAGGACCAGTGGCACGTATACCGCACCCCTAGCAGGAGTCAGGAAAAGAAGAGCTCCAACAACAAGGATTTATCTAACTGAGACACTTAAATCAACAGCAAAACTGCACTTATATCAGGTGAGTGGAGTTTTACTTGTGTGCGTGAGCTATAACGTGCGGAGTTGTTGCGTATTTTGAACATGTAAGATATGGACAAAACAGCTGTGCTTTGCAAAATATATCAAATCTTGAATGTCAGTATAGGAATAAAGTTGCATAAGTGTGTCACCATGAGGTGTCAGTAGACTTTGTGTGGACACAGACCCTATTCGCACAACGAATCGGAACCCCGGTCCACGCGTGACGGAGCAGTGATGCAAGCTGAAATACCGCAGGTGACGTGCAGGAACTTTATGTAAGAAGAGTAACAGCAGCAGGAAAACTAGACGGTAACTAGAGCAGAGTGACTGCGGTGATGTCAGATTCACATATGGAGCATTGTAGACGTGCACTGTGTCACTGTCATATGAAAATTCCGGCCTTACATAAAGGTCCATTGATGCAGCACATGGCGGAACTGCACATGCAAGTCCAATTAGATCATTTGCGATGTATGGTTCGGTTCTCCACGGACAGACTTAAGCTGTTTCAGCTGAGATGCAGTAATAGCCAACTTTGTTTCTTGTCTGGGAATAAGGGGGCAAGTGTACTTCTAATCTACATCTTTTTTTTGTGTTACCTTGCTTTCATTGTGAATTACAAATGTTTAGTCGTAGGTTGAAAATGGCAAACCAGTGTTGTATAACAGGCTTTAAACTCAAAAAGTATAAATCAAAATCATAGGTGAATGAAAGGTGTATAAGTAAATACAAATTCAGGATTGAGATTTAAAATAAGGACCTTATAATGTGATCCTGTTTTAACAGCGATGCAGCATGTGGCCAAATTCAGCTTGCCCTTTGTGACTTGCGAGGGAGGAGAAAGGAAGACTGACGCATACAGGGGTTGGCAAGGGAGAAGTCCAGAGTGTTTATCTTAATGCTGCAATCAGCGGAAGGGTTGCCATCTCTACAAAAACTTCCCTGCCCGGAGATGCACTACAGGAGGATTGGAGGGGAATTCAGACTGCTTTAACATCTTATTGTCATTTTATATTCAGAGTTGAGACAGTCTGAATAAACTCCAAAAAACATAGTCTATATAAGTCCATTATTCAAGAATGAATGCCTTCAGCATGACGCGGCTGAAAGAGTGCTGTAACTTCAGTGATGGTTGTATAAGATGGGTTGAGATGACGCAGTAGCTAAATGTAATGACCAGAGCAGTCATGTGCATGTTTTTACGTCAAATGGAAGTGAACGTAGAGGGCTATGATAGATTAGTAGTCACCTACTTATTACAGAAAGCTCAAATTATTATTACATGGTGAGTAGGATAGTTGGAAAACTGTTTAATTTTGAAACTAACCCCACCAGATTTAAGTCTATGAGCTGTCAAAGTGCTGCGGTGGGAGTTAAATATTCAGAAGCACTTGTAGCTAAAGTAGTGATCTGTTCACTGAGCGTGAATCCATCCGGACCATTCATTCATTCATTCAGTGTTCACCTTATTTCTGCGACCATTGTATCAATTTGTTGTCCTTCATCAATTATCAGTCGTATTTGCTTACATTTTCCGATGATAATTTGTTTCCAGTAAAAAAATACTTTAAGTGTTAATACATAGATAATAGCTAAAGTTATTTAAGGATCAAGTTTTCCACTCGATGCGTCTTGCTTGGGACACAGCTGAGAGAAGCATGCTTTAGTTCCGACAGCAGCACCCACGTGGTTCCTGCTGTCTGCGTGCCTGTTTTCTGCTCTGCTCCTAAGTGTCGTAGCTCTTTCACAAGGAATATCACATACCTCAGAACATCTCAGCCATATTACACGAGGAATGCTTGTGGTCCAGACTAGATGGAATCATTCCGCACACTTTCCGTCTTTTCTCCATTTCTCCGGCCATATGGTGGCTAGTGTAAGCTAAAACAAAGTCTAAAATTGATTCAGGTTTTTAGACCAATACAATTAAAATGCATGTAATGTACTTTATTATTATTATTATTATTATTATTAAATCAAATTAAATCATGAACATTACACTGAAAGGTCAAACTGTTTTATTTATTTATTTTATTACAGGGGCGGACTTTTGAAAATGTTGGGTGGGCCAGGCACAGGGACAGACAGTGAAAGAGGGTGGCACACGTGAATGAAACACTTACAAATGATTTAAAAAAATAATAAACTTATTTGTAGAACTTAAGTGGTCGTCTAAGATAAAAAAAATAAAAATAAAGCAACATTTGCAAAAGCAAACAATAGTATATCTTTTTTTAATCAGCAACTGTTTACTTAGGAAGATCCTGCATTGTATGGCTTTTTACTTAATTGATAATGCAGAAAAAAAACTTCCTTTGAACCAATCACAAGTTGGATCAGTGTTTTTCAGAATTGTGGGCTATTTAACTTTTCACTGTCATTTGGTGGGTTTATGAGTTTAAAACTCTTTGAAGTTCAGTCCATCCATCCATCCATCCATCCATCCATCCATTTAATAACTGTCTTATCTTGTTCAGTTGTCAGAAGGTTCATCAGGTCTGAGTCTGCAACATTGTCAAGCTACATTGATGCATTATGGATGATTTGTTTTTTCATTCTCTAACCATAAATATTATCTTTGTGTGATATTACTGTGCAAAGCTCACAGTTCTCTTACAGTGTGGATGAATATATCGGGCAGAGATAGGTAAAGATAGGTAAAGATCAGAAATTACCTACAAATAAAGATAAAATATTTAGAGATTACTATTAAGTATAACAGGCTTTGTTTTGCACTAGTACAGACAAACTGTGATGAACACAACAGATTTGAATCTTTACAGATTAAATCAGATTTTAATTTCCCCTTGATTAAAGCTGTATCCTCAATGGTTTTGTGTCTTATTGAGGTGTGGTTTTTTTTCTTCGTTTTTTTTTTATTAAATAATGCAATTTATTTAAAATGATTTCCCCTTAAAGTCCCAAAAGAATCAAAGGCCAAGTAAGCGTCATGTTCCCATGAGCCCCAAATAAGGCTGTGATTGAATTAGATTGAATTACCACAAAGAGCAACGTGTAACATTGAATTGAGTAATTCTCATTCTACCCTGTTTGACACATGTTCCTTGTTGTACTTCCCTTCATGTTGGATGTATCAAACGTTCTTCTACTGGAAGATGTTGAATTAGCCTTTGCAGTATTTAGGGAAAATGTGTGTTCAAAGCCTCGGTGAGTCCCTATCCTCTTTGGGAGACTGCCTTGGGGGGTCCCGGACACCAGGTATGGAGCCACTTGTTTAGACATACACAGGCTCTTATAAGACATGGTAAAAGGTGGTCTATAAACAATAAATACTCATTTTACACCACTGTTTATGACTTTTAATTTTGCAAGATAATAGCATGTAAAAACCAAAGCGACTGCGCCGTTCAAATGATATAGTCTGTCCAGAGAGCCACCTTATAAACATTTCAGTGTTGTTAGGGTAAATATTTGATTGTTTTACCCTGTTATGTGCCCTACTCAATGGAGATTTTGGTTTGCTTAAATGCATAGCTGCATAAATATATTTGACTGTGACATCTGACTACAGTGTTTATTTTTTTAAGCAACCTTGTTTGTTAAAACAGTTAAGTTCAGTTAAACTTAATCAATTATCAGTGTTAGCCATAATAATATATGAATATGTGTTCTCACCATCTATCGTAGGACTCATGCCAAATGTGGAGAATATTGTTTACAGTCTGTATATCTCTGTCTATTCTTGCCCTAAACTAAGTTGATGACGGTCCTGTTTTCTGTCAGTCTGTCTCACTATCAGACACATTTAGCTCTTCCTCCTCCTTGCAGCTCTGCTGCCTCACTCTTGTCATCTCTGTCTGCTGGTACTGAGCCAGTAGATTTGGCCTTTCACCTCACTGAGGTGAAAGTCTGGCAGGCAGTTGGTAGCTACTGTGTACTTTTGGACTTTGAATATCAGATAAATTGGCTGTTAGCTCATCAACTTCGGACCATATTTAAGTTGCAATTGTTGCCTCTGCAGCAATGCCTCTAAAAGTCTTTTTAGATAAGAAAAAAAAATCCTTAGGGCAGCTGTTTGTGCAGAATGTTCAGTATGTGAAGTATAGTAATGCCCGTTGGTTAGATAGACCACGATGCCTAAAAAAGTGTTCTGTGTAGAGGGGATATTTATCATGACCTAGGGAAACCTCAGCCTCAGAAGTTGAATCATTGCCAAACTGTTTGCTCCACTATAGTTTACCAGGCATTTTCCAAACTACAAGCCCTGCGTTTCTCACTCAACTCTTTTTGATCATGTCACTCACTGGCTGTTGCTGACCCAGTTCACAAAAGCAGCATAGCCACTGGAAATAAGCCTAGTTTGAAGCATCTGAATGAAAGCAGAATAGTGTGCTCTCTCAGGGCTCTCTGCCGTCTGATAAGACCAACAAAATAGTTAATTATTAATAAGAAGAACCTTGCTGCCATCATTTTTTCTTTTTTAGTTGCCAAAGTATGACCGCTGTGTCAAATTGCATAATCCATTAACCTTTTTGATTTCCAGTTGATACTGGTTAGGAGCTGAACCAGCATTTGAACATGCACACATAAATTTCTAGGAGCGTTGTTAATGGCAAATAAGGACACTGCATCTGGTTTCTTCGGTTTTTATAAATGTCTTTTCAAAAGTTCTTTTAACTACTAATTTAAACAAATTTAACTCCTGTGCACCTCAGTTTTTCAAACATGCTTAATACAAGTACAAACTGTCAAATAAATAGTTGCTAATTGATAATATTGTGTTAGTTTTGTTCTGTTTTATGGTAGAGAACAGACATATAGTCTGAACTAACTCTGAAATGTGCTATGTAGGTTAGGAAGGATTAATTTCTCATGCTAAAATAACCAATGTAAAATAAACGTCAATTAAGTTGTAATCAAAAATAAATAAATAAATCCCAACACAAGAGCTTAACAATAAAAGTCAACATAATATTTGGACAAAATTACAAGGGCAGCACTTGCCTGTTGTGAAGAACTTTATAACATAACATACAATTATAACAAAACACACACTCTACTAACAGTCTTAACTCTGCTGTCGCACATCCTTAGCATGTTTCAGACAACAATCTGAGTGACATAGAGGATGAAGCTTACGTAAAACCCCTGTACATGCATGGACTTGAACTTATAATCTCAGTCAGCGAGACTGTGCAATAAAACATCCCAGTAAAACTCAAAGGAATAAAGAAATTCAAAAGCCATGCCAGTGTTTTCTCAGCTTATCCTAGAAAAGCAGCAGGACGACAGTTATACACAAACACTTTGTGGCTCAGCATGTTGCTCAGCAACACAGAGTGATAATTTGTTTTACTGTGCTTATATTTAAAGCTTGATGATAATTACCAGCTTAGCTTAATGTTTGTTTCATCAAGTTCAAACTTAAATCTACTAAAATCTGAGCTCAGATACTCCAAAGGTGTCTGCAACTTCTTCCTGCTGAGACAGTCAGAAAAACCACCGGTTATATACGTCACTACAGTATAATTAGTACAAAAGTAGATCATTATGAACTAAAGTGACAAGCACAATCTCATCTGGTTGGATTTGCACGTGTAGTACATCTTGTGGGTGGTCAGGGGGCCTCTTAGATTATAACTTGCATAGAATTTTCTAGTCCTCTCTATCGTTTCATGGTTTATCACCAACCAAACATGTGAATACACACTTGTGATATATTTGAACCTCATTTACTTGTCATTGCTTTTGTAACAGTTCTACAAAATGCTCCAATATAATTTTTCATATATAGCTTATTGGAAAAAGTGTTTATCTTTTTTCTGATCTTAGTTAATTTCCAGTTTTCCTTGTGTTTTTTTCTCAGACACACTATTGTTGATTCTCCCCAAAAGTAAGGTGTTTGTCACTTCCTGTAATTTAAAGTATTCCCATGAAAATATGAAATTCATGTGACACAGTTATCTGAGATGGCACAGTTTTTTTTTTATGCGTGACATTACATCTGTAACCCTTCTCTGCTGCCTCACACAAGATCACAGATAACGGGGCAAAGTTCCACACTGTTGACCACCGACATGTGGTGGCATTAAGATAAATCTTGTCTAGCGTTCTTTGTTCCAAGGTAAAAAAATCCTTTGCAAGAGTTGAAGGGCTCAGATGGGACAGACCTGCTGTTCTTAAAGGCCACACTGTCTGAACTAGGGAGGCTTTCATTGTACATCAAAGAGGCATCTGCAGGGTTCTTCAGAGGTCAGGGGGTAAACCCTGTGATGTGGTTTGATATCACACCAGACAAAAGGCATTTAACTCCTATTTGAAGGAGGATGCGTGAAGATTGATTTAAGTCTCAAACATATTTTAACTGTGAGCATGTGTGCACACATACAAATCTGCTGTTGCAAATTACCTTCCTGAGTGTGAGTATCATGCTTGTGTTGAATGTTTGGACTAACCAAACACAAGTCAATTACTGAATTAATAAGGACTATTTTTAGAAGCTAATGACTGGATTTCTCATGGTCTCATTTCACATCAGGGGAAAATCTAATTTCCTGTGCAGGCTGTAAAATTCTGTTGATCCAAGTTGTTTGTTTCCTGCCAAACTTTACCTGGTCAGAAAAAGTTGCACCGTCACCACTTCAACGTGACTGAATATATTATATAATATATACATATGAAAAAAGTTTGTTTTTTCCCTTGAACTCCAATTTATTAAATACTTGTTTTTTGCGGTGCCTAGATTTTAGTATGTGTTATTTCAAATTCTTTAAATATGTGCATATTGATATTGTTAATTCCTAACAAATGCTATGATCTCTTTCTCTCTACAGATCATTCCGTTCCTCCTTTCATTCACTTGGCCATTGCCCATGTAGAAATGGGGTAATTGTCATATTTCATTTTCCTGTTAATTAACATATACGAAGCCCAGGGTGGAACTCCTCCTGATGTCACAGGATTCAGACTCCAAGCCCTATTGCTTCCACGTGCAAGAGGACCAGCAAGGAGCCTCAGGGTGCAGACCATCCACTACAAGTGGCTCCATGCCAAGGGGGGCCTCAGGTTGCAGCTCAGTCGCACAGCTGCACCGGATGGGTGGCTACCGCCAAGCTGGGCCTGACCTAGGCCTTCTGTCAGAGAGCAGTGACAGCAGTGGTCAAGACCCTCCCGCTCCACCACACAACATTGCACGGAAGAATACACGCTCTCGATTGCTCCCCGAAGAGGATGTGGAGATGAAGAGCAATAGGTCATGTGGGAGCGGGACAGAATCACATGGCAATGAGAGTCATGGGAACGAGAGCCACAGCCACGAGTCACTGGGTAGCTCCAATGGCAACAGCAAAGATTCGGCCCTGCTGGAATCTTCTGAGAGCAATAAAAGGCAAGTGAGATAAACAAATCTATTAATAGGTCAGACTTTTCTTGTGGCATGCTTATTATGATTTTGAGTGTAAAAAAATAAAATAAAATAAAGGATAAACAAAGTGAGATAACACCATTCTTTTTGTTTTTATAATGACGCCTGCAAGAATCTTCCCTGCATCCAGGGATGTTTAGTCTGGTCAGCTCATGCCAACCATTGCTGTTTAAATAAATCTATTTTTGTTTAAATAAATCTATTTGGTCAAGATAAACTCTTGAACCAAACCTCTCCAAAACTTTACGGGCAGTTGGATGAGCATTCAGAAACAGGCGATACTAAACAGCCTGAAGATCAAAAGTTACAGCTTGCACAGTTTACAAAGCAGACTGGAAAAGTTATTTTGAAAGCGACAGTACTGTCCTTATAGTGGTCAGACAACTGCTTATGAACTCAGGCTTATTGATTTAGCCACACAGTCATTCAACTCCCAACGTTTTTGCGATATAGGCAATGATTGTAATGCAGCTCCAGAAGAAATACATTTATGAACCCAAACATCAGCCAAAAAGTCTGACAGAAAAAGCTACAAATAGCAATTAATTCATTTAGGAGGGTACTTGAGTTACAGGGAACACATGTATTCATGGTGGGGAATTATTCATGCCCATTGGATCCCATAATTAACCTTGGCACGTACATATAGATGGCATAGAAATGAGAAATGATTTCTGTTCCTGACATTTTCCACTGATAACATATGCAACTATAAGCACCGGATGCATTTGTCAGCCCTGACTACTGTCTGCAGACGAATGAGCCAAAACCTCAATGAAACAACAAGCTCTCGACCGGATATGCGTTTAAAACATAGATGAACCTGCTATGTTAATTTTCACTGACCATGAGTCGTCTCCCTCTCCCCACCCACCCTGCAAAACTGCCATTTGAATAAAGGCCTGTAAATGGCACTGCTCTCAATGACACTTTCATTGCCAGCTGAGCACGACCAATGGATTAAATTAAAGTTAACCTGCCCTTCCTGTTAGTCATCCCATTTTACTTTGACACTTAAGCCAAATGGGCATTAGTTGAGCTCAAATCCCCTTTGACCAGATCTGGTTATTACTTCCTAAATTAGATCTCATGTTAACTCACATTACACACAAATGAGTCAGGTGTTGTCTGATAGGAGCAGTTGGTTCTTGTTTTTTTTACAGCTTGAAGTCTGCGTGTACAAAATTGTGTTTTGTATCTCCATCTTGATGAACATCTGCAAAAAGAAAAAAATATCTGATTTGCATGTAGGACATAAAACTTTGGTTTGTCTCAATAATCTTATATGAGATAATTTAAGGTTGACACATTTCAGTGTAGTAGTGGTACCTGACTAGAGTATACTTACACAGAGTGTGCTCTGTTAACTAGTTTAAAAACTCCCCTATTCTTTCCAAATCTTAAAATGTATGTGTGTGATGTTTCAGACAAACAGTCCAGTTCTGACACACTTTCCTATCCTAAAACAAACCTCACGAGCCTCTTATTTAAATAGTTATTGGTGACTGTAGAGTTACATGTGCCAGCCAGATCCCTTGCTTCTTGTAATGAAAGCAATTTTTTGAATAACCAGGACAAATTTTTGTAAAACACCCAAATAGTCACACAACGTCATGGCCAAAAATATGTTCATAAGCTGAGCAGTCTGCCTAGGAGATGACCAGAACAGGAAAAAAATAAATGACTATATCTCCCTGAAGGAAAACTGTATTGATGTCATTTATGAGGCTGAGAGCTGGCTCTGGTCCAGTGCCATATGGGTTGTGTGACGCTCTCCAACGGCCGTTGGTTACCATGGCAGCATATTGTTTGTGTATGTTTATCTGGGTGGAGTTAGACAGTGACGTCCTCTTGACGTATTTCTCATATTTCAGTCCTGCCTCACTTAACTCACTTGATCCTTTATATCTTAACTTCTTTACAAAACTTTACTTGACAGAAAGACAATGATAAGGCCCACAAATAACTAAGGAAATATGTAAATAAAAATACATATAATAAAGAGTAGGAGAAATATAGTGTATTGGAAGGCTCAACATGCACGAACCCTCCTCGTGACATTTTTGTCCATTTTTTTTAGTTGGTGATCACTTTGGCTGTGTTGCAGCAACTGCTTCTTCTTTTTTGACAAATTTTTTAAATCCAATGTCTTTTTTTGTCAGATGTTTTATTCTCTGTTGATGAATTTGGCACCTTCTTGTGACCCTCATGGCCAAAAGTGTCCGCGCAGAAAAACTGCAATAATATTATCATACATAGATATTTTTTTCCTGTTTTCTTCTTGGGTTTTGCATCTGCCTACAATGAGAAACTAGTTGAATCTGGTGGCACAAAGTAAAATGGTTAAATATCCTTAGAATTTCATTTCTAGTCGTATGTGATGCTCAAACATTACTGATTGTGGAAAGAAGAAAGAAGCAAACTGGTTCTCTATTTGTGAAAGTTTCATTCTGCAATTCTTGCTCTGGTTAATCTGAATTAGCTTTTTAGGTAATGTGTATTTATCACACAAAGTGGAAAAATACACCAGTTTTTAAGCTTGCTGGAGTTCTCCTTTGCCATATTTATATGCAAAGAGTTTGTTGTATTATTCATGTGGCAGACGCACAATCTGTCAAGGGCAGATTTTTGTCCCAATTGTGTTTCTGCTCCCATAATGTAAGCTAAAATGTCTCTGTCTCTTTCTCGACTACAGTCTCACCAATATATGCTCAGACTGCCTAGTCCAAAACCAGCTGTTGCTTCCTCAGGCTGATGGTTATTTTGATATAATTAGACTTACTTGTGCTTGGAAAGGCTATTTATGAAGATGTTCTCTATTCTTAGCATGTAAGCAGGTTATTCATAGTAGCTTGAGTTGTAGTGCAGGTGAGTAACCTTCTCAGATGGTGGTTAATAGTCTTTTGTTAAGCTTGTCCACTAATGCACCAAAGTGGACTACATCCACAGAGTTCAGTGGATTACCATTATTATCTGACTTATTGTACCACTACAACAGACAATGTTACAGTTGTGAAGAGTTTTTTTTTTTGCTACTTTCAGCCTTGGACTCCTCTCCTTTATAGCAAATCAGAACAAATACAGAAATGTCTCTGAGCAGATTCTCGGACAAAAAGAAGACACCTGGACGGGACCTTTCTTGGTTCTTAAAGATGTTTGACCTCTCATCAAATAGTTCTTACTGGCTGATGATGGGTTCTGGGTGGTAATATTCTTGCAGGAGGGTGTATAATCTATCACAAGTTAATTGAAAAGGTATTTTAGATCTCAAATTAAACATCTTTACTAACCAAGAGAGGAGGTCTAAATGTCTTTATCTAAACATCTAGGACATAAATGTGTCTCAGTGAATAAGTGAGTCATTATTTAAAATTGTGTTCTTACTGCTATAAATAGTCTTTTGTCTGCAGGTTTTCAACAAGAAATTAACCTTAGTCAAGTCCAATCTTCACTAAGAAAACAAACTTAAACTCCAACAAAGGCTAAACAAGAGTTCAATTAACAAGAGCTTCGCTGTGAACATAAGATTTACTAAATCAAAATGCAAAAATGTCAAAAAGAAAAAATATTAGACAAAATCAGTTTTAGCTACGGTGATATGACGAGACAAACAGTTGCGGCAGACCTGCAATCTTTTGTTTCATATATATGATGCATAAAATCTAGAAGCAGTTTCTCAAATTTATTTTGAACTCTGTAAACAGAAGATAACATTTCTCTATTACTAAACCATTTCAGGCTTTATATGGCAACAGCAATGTTTTAAAACCATTGGACAAGAGGCCCGGACCCATTTAATTTTTACATTTTTTTTAAGTAATTTTTTTGTACCTGCAACTCACTCATCAAACAGTAGACTTTTTCTAATTCAATTCATTTGTCCACAGAATACGCTGACTGAAAATCCTTTTTGTAAATTTTGATTTTGATGACTCCATAAACATTATATTTATTAAAACCACTTTGCAAAAAACTAAAACCTAAACACAAAATGTGTTTTTCTTTGAGCCGTATGTTGCTGTCCTTCTTCTGTAAGAGCTGATATTAAACTTACTTACATGTTCAGCCTATCCTGTGTCAAACCAGCTGTGGCATTTCTGAGTACCGAAGGCTTTAATTGACCCACCTATGCTTGAAGAGGCTATTTGTACAGGGGAATCCTATTTTTAGTTGGTTAAGACCGTAGTAAGCTGTATTGTAGCGAGTCCATGTCTCTGAGTGCTGCTGATTTTAGAGTATTAGTGCAGAGTGAAGCTTGTGTGTCAACACCTTAGATCACATATTTTTGCTTCAGCTGCAGGCTCTTAGAATAGCTGAAGAAGCACAGACACGACAACTAGTACTGCTTAAGTTTAACAAATATTAAACAATTAAACAAATATAGCTTTACAAAATCTGTTGTATTTGTAAATTAGCAGCACAGAGCCTGTGTTTTTAGTTCGAATAGTAAGGATCAGGACAAATTTTCTCTTACTATTCATCTCAAACAAGTCTGCAATCCCTTCTACATATATTCACTACCATTTAGATCCTCCTGTTACAGTGGTTTGTAAAAATATTCAACTCCCTTAGTTGTTTTTTGTGCTGCACCCTGGAATTTGAAAAATGGTCCCAATTTGTGAAGAGAAATTAAAAAGAGTTATTTTTAAAAAATAATGAAAAACAATTTACCTATTTAATTCCATTTATATTTATTTCTTCAGAAAAAACTCTTACGCTTACAGAAAAAATAAATAAAAATGTCCATCAAGGAAAACACTGGCACGTGCACCTCTAATCACCTGAACAGTAGCATCCCCACAGTGAAGCATGGCAGTGGTAGGATCATGCTGTGGGGTGTTTTTAATTGGCAGGGACTGTGAAACTGGTCAGAATTTAGGGAGTTGTGGATGGTACTAAATACAGAAAAAGTCATGAGGAAAATCTGTTTAAATCTTCTAGATATTACAGAATGGTAAGGAGATTCATCTTCCATCAGAAAAACTACCCTAACCATACTGCTAAAGCAGTACTCAAGTGGTTGGATATTTTGTCTAAAATTAAAGAGTCAGAAGCTAGAGTCAAACAGGAGTCTATGAAAAAATAGCCACTATAGATTGTTAATAATATTTTCTAAGACGGAGCACCAAATGAGTGACTGGTCTCCCCTGCTGTGCTGTAACCCCTTAGTCTTTCTTTAGCAGGCTTTCCTGCTGTGCAGCCATTGAGCTGCAGTCACACTTTGGTCCTCAAGTAGCTGAGATGAACCTTAGCTTAACTCAAATTAGATGCAGACTGTTCCCCATGCACTTTCACAAAGGCAAAAATACAGCAGATCTTATTTTAGGTTAACTTAATGACACCCCATAGTGTGAAAACGGGTACACTTTTACTTTTCTTTTTAATAACTTGAGCACCTCAGATGCATGTTGGAAACATGTAAAATTTGAGCTTTAGTAAAGATAATTTGGTGAGTAAGGGCTCAAAAGCAGGCTGACTAAATAAAAACCAGGAACATTGTTCTTCCTTTCTGTCTCTCTCTTTGTGGTAATGGAAGTAATTTTGCTTTATTTTGCTGATGTTCAGTCAGTAATGTTAAATCATCTGTCCTTTTTTCTCCTGTACAGTTCCAACTCTCACAGTCCCTCTCCTCCAAGCAGCTCAAACGCCTTCAGTCTGCTGAGTTCAGAGCAAGACAACCCTTCAACAAGTGGCTGCAGGTTAGTGCACTGACCAGTAACAGGACACAGTGGTTTGTTAAGGAAACCAAAAGTGGTCTCCAAACTGACACAAATATATTTTTAATCATATTCTTAATTATTTTATTTCCTTTACTGCTCTGCCTGTTTTTATAACTGACTCTTGATTGTGCATGTTTGTCATGCAGTAGTCAGGAGTCTGCCAAAGCCAAGACCCAGAAGGAGGTGATCAAGATTCTGAAAGAGCTGAAGCTTCACCTGCCAGCTGAGAAGAAACACGATAACAAGTCTACCACATTGAACACCCTTAAATACGCCCTTCGCTGTGTAAAACAGGTAGAAGGTATGTAGTGCATTAAAACAACAGTCTGTCTGCCTTCTCTGCATTTTGGTTTTGTACCACCAAAAATTAAAAAATTTTATAATCCATCCTTTTTCCTGTCTTTTTTTAAATATAATTTCTGTATACTTATAAAATCATCTTGTCATTTGATAGTAAATACACGAATGTAATTATGTCATTCACAACAGTGTCTGACAATTTTTTGTTAAATTCAAAAAAGCAAATAGAGCTGAACCAAAAAATGAAGTAAAGACCTAACTTTGAGTTGGAGGGAACATTTTTCAGTTCTAAGGGTAATGGTCTGTAAATGCTTAAGTTAACCCTTTTAAAATGTTTGCAGATGGAAATGGGTGGGTTGAGGTTTAGCATTACAGTTCTCAGTATGCGTTTACAGAATGTGACGCGTTCCAGCCTTTCTCAGACAGTTTTCATCACCAAAAAATGTCTTTGACATCATTATGACTGCATCATCTTTATGCTTGAATCTTACTGGTTTTGTCATTAAAATACCACATTTTTTCATAGCTGGTTTCTAAGAACATGATCTGTTCTTTTTATGTATTGACCAAACCCATGTTTTCTTCTTTCTTCCAGCTAATGAGGAATATTATCAGATGCTGATGATCAATGACAGTCCGCCCTCAGGACTGGATGTTTCTTCTTATACCATAGAGGAGATAGACAGTATCACTTCTGAATACACCCTCAAAAACAACGTGAGACAAAGCTCCTTTCTGTTCTTTCAACAAATATTTAGATTTATTTTAAATCTGATTTACATACATGGCTTTAACCAATACATTCAGATTGAATTTGTTTCAGTGGTTTGGTACAAGGTGTCTCATTCATCCATGTCTTCAACAGGACATTTTTGCAGTAGCAGTGTCTCTCGTCACAGGGAGGATAGTCTACATTTCTGATCAGGCTGCCTCAATTCTCAACTGCAAAAGAGATGTGTTCAAAGACTCCAAGTTCGTGGAATTTCTGACACCTCAGGATGTTAGTGTCTTTTACAGCTTCACAACTCCTTACCGCCTTCCATCCTGGAGCATGTGTACTGGAGCAGGTACGTCTCTTTTCCAACAAAATATCAATATATACAGCACTCTGGAGGACATGTTTTATGAGTTTGCTTCACAAAAATTTAGTGAATTACAGTTATCATTATACATTCAGTTTAATGTGAACTGAGGTTAACTATTCATAAAGCTGGTTATGTTTTAGCCTTTCAGCTAAGCTGAAGAGAACACACTGAGTTGTCTGTTTATAAGGCATCATTAGAAAAGAATAATCTGCAAATGACAGCTTTTAAGGAGTCACAGGAGAACGAAGTGCTAATTTAGATGAAAAAAATGACAATTCATTTTAAGCATTTTTTTTTTTAGAAATTCTAATTTAGCTGGTAATGCCAACTAGAGGGTCACCTGCCTTAAGAGTTCCAGTTACATGAGACCCAGAGCTGTCCTTTTTACTTTTCCTCTACATGCCTTGAAATATTTAGGTTATCACATCAAATTGAGAACTGGACTTTTGCTTGAATTTAATGCATAAACAGTTTGTGCAGAGGCTGTTTTAAATCGTGTTTTTATATGCAATTAATCAAATCTTTTACGCCTGCAGAAGCCAGTCATTTATGTGTATCGTGTTGCCTTTGAATTAAAACATTTATTTTTCCTATCACAGAGTCATCTCCGCCCGACTGCATGCAGGAGAAGTCCTTTTTCTGTCGTATCAGGTGGGCTTGAGTTGTTTCATACACACTGTCGGGCCATCTGCTGCCCGTACCTGTTTGTAGTTTATATTAATATTTTAATTCCAGTCTAAATGCCTTTCAATTAGTTTGTGACATCATACACGCTTGAACTGTAATTAGATGCTATTTTTTTGCCTTTAATAGGATGCTCTATAAATTTTAATATTCTTTCCTTTAAATCTATTGTTTGTCCCTTAATATAAAATTCACTATTACAGCTAACAGAAAAACAGATATTTAAGATTCACATTGACATGTTCCATAGATCTGAATAGGAAAACGGCTATATAGTGCCCCCATGTGTTCAATCTAAAAAAACAAACTCCAGTCTCTTGCAGAATACAGGATGTGTGCATGTCTGAATGAAACAAACTCCTCTGGCTTCATTGAGTTAAGTGTAACTATTGTTCTAAAATCCAGTGGTGGTAAGGAGAAAGAGGGTGATCTGCAGTACTATCCATTTCGCATGACACCTTATCTGATGAAGGTCCAAGACACAGTCCATGCTGAAGATCAGTTCTGCTGCCTTCTCCTGGCTGAGAGGGTTCACTCTGGCTACGATGGTAAGAACTTCACTGCAGCTTTAAAACAAAAAGTTGTGGATCACATCTTACTGTTTAATGTAGATTCAGGTGTATGTACAGCCAGCTGCTTATGGTAGTCAAACTTGTTCCTTTTTTAGCATATATTTTCCCAAAAGCTGAACAAGAATTCAAGTAAATATTGATCATTTAACAACCCTGTAATTATCTTCTTTAATTAAATTCCTCACAGCACCCAGAATTCCAACAGACAAGCGCATTTTCACCACCACGCACACTCCAAGTTGTGTGTTCCAGGATGTGGATGAGAGGTGAGGCATTAATGCTCAACATATGTCCAACATCCCTGAAGTCTTTACAGATACAGAGATGATATGTTTTGTTTGTATCAGGATGGTTCCTCTCCTCGGGTATCTCCCCCAGGATCTGATTGGTACCCCAGTCCTTCTTCACCTGCATCCCAATGACCGTCAGGTGATGCTGACCATCCACAAAAAGAGTGAGTCAACCGAATTAAAAGATGAAGGATCAGTGTTCCACGTCTGACCTGATCTGACTTGGCCGTTTATCTTTTCATCTTTTTCTGCAGTCCTTCATTATGCAGGGCAACCATTTGACCACTCATCCATTCGCTTCTGTGCACGGAATGGTGAATACATCACTCTAGACACCAGCTGGTCCAGTTTTGTCAACCCATGGAGCCGAAAGGTCTCTTTTGTTATTGGGAGACACAAAGTACGCATGTGAGTATTCCTTCTATAATAACCAAGAATGGCTTAAACAGATTAGGGCTGGGCAATATGACCTCAAATCAATATCACAATTAATTGAACATGTTACCTTAATTAAAATTAATTAGCAATTATTTTACTGTCGTTTTATTTTAGCCCTCATATCTAACTGGAAGTTTTTCTTGCAAATATTTTCATAACAGAAGAGCAAATATTTTATAACAAGTGAACGTAAGCAAACACAGTTAAAGCCATGTATGGTCATTTAATGAATATTTTTAAATGTAATTAAGAGATCATTTAAATAACTGACTTAAGCAACATTACATCAATTATTGGTTATGAATGTCGGTTTTGATTAAGATTTGATTAAATGCAGCCCTAACAAAGATCACTAAGCCACTGCTGGAATGAAAGATTTTGTTTCCTAATCGGTTTATGTATTTTTATTTATTTTTTTACCAGGGGCCCTGTGAATGAAGATGTTTTCATGGCTCCTGCGTCTTCTGTTGGACATATGAAGACCACAGACTCTGATATCCTGGAGATAACTGAACAGATCCATCGGCTCCTGTTACAGGTGAGATAGGAGAAAAGTCATTTTAATCAAAGAAGAGACGAAAATACTTGCGTATGAAACAAAATGATTAGACTAACTTCTTGACCCGAAAACGTAAGATCATATTTAAAAGACTCATAACAGGGTGAAAGGAAGAGCAACTTAAAGACCATGAAGACCCAAAGGAAACTAATAATTTTTACATCCTTTCTGCACTTTAAGACCATCTTTTTTTCTACTCCTTTTTTAAACCTGTCTCCCCTATCTGTATCTGTAATCAGCCGGTTCATAACAGTGGGTCCAGTGGCTACAATAGTATGAACAATGATCACCTTCTGGGAATGACCTCCTCTAGCGAGAGCCTGAACAATGGCAATGGGAGCATGATGCAACAGGAGGAGGGGGAAGTCAGCGGTAAAAGCAGACCTGTGAGTATTACTAATTTTTGAAGTTGTGTCTGAAACCTCAAAAATTGTTTGAAAATTGAATTTGCTGCTCGTCATCTAGTTAACTATTGAGTATTTAAAATTGGGAGTTGTTACTGCATGAACAGCTGTATGAGTTTTGGACACTTAAAGTCAAGTGCAGTCTGTTCCAGGCCTCAATGTCCTGCTTTGACTAAACCTAGTAGTTTATACTGTGTGTTTTTTTTATTTATACCAGTAACTTTTTTTTTTTTCTTAAATTTTATTCTTTTTGGTTTGTTGAATGGATGTTGTATTGACTCACTAGTTTTCTTTCTGTCACAGCGAACCTTTCAAGAAATATGTAAAGGAATTCATCTTCAAAAGTGCCAAGAGCAGCAGATGGCAAAAGTAGACCAGAAAAAAAGCAGTGCCAGTAAGTCTTGTCCAGCAAATGTGAAAATTTGACATTTATTTATCTCTTATTCTCAGACCCTAACTATTGATTTATCTCAGAGTCTGAATCGAAGAGCCAAGCGGTAGTGCGACTCAAAGACTCAGCCCCTTCAATAAACTGGAAGGATGCAGCAATGGAGGAGAGCAGAGCCTCTTTCCAGGACGAGCTGGCCCTCAATGATCAAGCTGTGTACTCTTACCAGCAGGTCAGCTGTCTGGACAGTGTTATCAGGTACAGAGATAAAGACTCATATAAAAGTGATAAATGTTTGTCATTATGGTGGTTCATCCTAAGGGGAAAAACTATAGCTCCATTTTTGCAAAAAGACAGTACATTTTGTGAATTTTGAAAAGACATGGGAACCTTAAACTCAAAATAAGCCAAACTTGGACTGAACAGTTGAAAGTTTTATTTCACAATGATGAGAAAAGGGAACGACCTGGTTTCCTGGAGAGGCAGTTCGGCCGAGGTTGTGGTGCACCAGAAAAGGGCAGCAGGTGGCAAGATGGTGAGGAAGACTGGCAGAAAGCTAGATGAAGGAGCACGGCCCGTATGATGAAAAACAACTTTGTTTTAAAGTTTCCCTTTCCCGGACGTGGGTCACTGGGGCGCCCTTCTGGAGCCAGGCTTGGAGTTGAGGCACAGAGGCGAATGCCTGGTGGCCGGGCCTTGGCCCATGGGGCCTGGTAGGCTCACCACCTGTGGGAGGGGCAGTAGGGGTTTGGTGCAGTGCTAGCTGGGTAGTAGGGGGTGGGGAAGGAGCCTGAGCTGGTGTATGAGATTGAGCAGTTCTGGCTAGCTATAGCTGGACTCACCTGTCTTTGTTGGATTTTGTTTACCCCCTGGTTCCTGCAGTGGAACAAGGAGCTGTCAAAACACAGCTTATACTGTTACAAATTCACAAAACAGAAATCTTTTAACTAAAGAATTCAGTTTTTCTCATTTTTACTCAGTGGATGCACAGAGTAAGCCCGTTTATTTCATGTCTTTTGTAAGGCAGAGCTTCACTGTAAAACGCTTGACCTTGTGTTTTGCGGTGCTTCATACTTTTGTAAATAATTACCTGATAAGCGATGGCGAATGTGCTGAAACTGACCATTGTGTTGTGATTGATGGTTCTTCAAGGTACTTGGAGACCTGTAATGTTCCCATCATCATGAAGAGGAAGTGCCAGTCTTCCTCCAACACCACGTCTTCTAACTCAGATGAGGACAAACAAAAAGGGTCAAATGGCATGCAGATATCTAAAGGTATGTGACACTACTTCACTATATAATATAAGAAAACAGACTTGTTACCTTGCCATACAATACTACGGCCTTCTTAGGCACTTTCATACTCTTCCATTTAAACTTCTCTCTCAGACCCGGCAATGGACTGTACTTTTTTGCCAGTACCTCATCAGTAGGTCTTGTTCTCTGTTCTCTTTGGCAGAACCAGCCTTATTGAAGGATCAATCTGGTCTCTCCGCTTTGGATGACCCTGACAAAAAGTCCAGTGAAACGGCCACGGCTGTAGTGGGTACTTCGCTGCCCCTACCTGTTCCAAACAAACCAGAAAGTGTGGTGTCCATAACCAGCCAGTGTAGCTACAGTAGCACCATAGTGCATGTTGGGGACAAGAAACCTCAACCTGAGTCAGGTACAGTGGGGTGAAAAATACAGCTCTCTAACCAGATTCCTTCTTTTGTTGCATATTTTTCATACTGAGACAACAAGATCCAAACAAAATGTGATATCAGACATGTAAGTTATGGCCACTTTTATTTATTACATGTTGCTTCAAACTGTAAGCAATAAGTGATCTAACTTATAACACTTTTAGAAGTTTTAGCTGCTATTTATATAAAAAAAAAAAATTGATCTCTAGCAAAAGAGAGGATTTTTAAGCATCACCAACCTTTAACAATGTTGTCTTTTACTTTTTTTAAAGATCTTAGCTACTCAGTGTGAGAAATATCAAATAATAGAGGAAATCATATCAGAGGCAAATGGTTTCTCACAGCACTGTAAATACCATTTGCATGTGTCCGTATTGCTTTCTATTTGTTTATTTGTGTTTATTTGTTGTCCTGGTAGCTAACACCTCAAACTCAGAAAGGGCTCTCTTTGCCCTTATGGATCAAATAACTGGTAATAAACAGTCACTTGCAGCTTTGGTACATATAGTGTTAAAATAACTTATACTAATGTTACACATACAAATTGATTTGATTGTCAGATTAATGTAAAAAAAAAAAAGTTTTAGCCAGACAGTTGACACTTTTCCTGTTTCCACTGTCAGGAGCATCACTGCACAGGCAACTGAAACAGCCCACAGCTGCAAATACTTTAATACTATATATGTGTGATCTGTTATGGAACATTAAATGAACATTTGCTGTATCTCGTTACACCACTACAGCAATATACCAAATGGTTAGGGATTGGGTAAAAGTACAGGGCAGGGTGTCAGTACATGCGTAAAATGACATGCTTAGCTAAAAAAATATTGTGCTTTTTATGAGCCCAAGTTGAACAATGAATTGCCTTCCAATTCCAGTCGGAGCGTGCATAACTATGTAGCATTTGATGTTTTGTGGTAATCTGGCTTGTTTTTGTGCAGTTTTGTACTTTTTATCTGTGTCACCCTATCTGTCTGGAGACCCTAAACTGTGCAACTGTTTTGTGCTTATAAAGCTCTGGCATCTGATAGACCTGAAAGTGATTCCAGCTTGTGTATAACAGGCCAAACTCACTTACTTTGCACTTCTTTGCCTGTTTTTTCCTGTTCTCTGCCTTTAAATAGATTTAGTGCAAACTAGTAAAACAGTCTTTTGCTGCATTCTAGTATGAATGTTTTCCTCATATGGAAGTAACTTTCTATAAAGCATTTGCTAAATGACTAAATGTGAATGTATGTAATCCTTTATTAGTCCCACAGTGGGGAAATTCTTTCTCTGCATTTTGACCCATCCTAGTTGCTAGGAGCAGTGGGCTTATGTGACATGTATATGACCTGCAGCTGCTCGTTGCTTGATCAGCATTGCTTTTCTTCAACTCTAGTAATTGTTAACAAGTCTGCTTCCTAAAACTCTTCCTTTCACTGTTTGACAGTATGCTAAAGTTGTCATCTTGCTTTCGTCTATACAGAGATCACAATGGATCCACCGGGGACGGGGGAAACAACAGAATCCAGCCAGAACCCTGTGAATCCTCCTTGTGTGGTTTCACCACCCAGTCAGGAGAAAGAATCCTACAAGAAACTGGGCTTGACTAAAGAGGTGCTGGCAGCTCATACCCAGAAGGAGGAGCAGGCCTTTCTGTATCACTTCAGAGATCTTCGTGGACTTGTGGCCCTCAAAGCAAACTACTCTCAGTATCTGGAGAATCAGAGAGAAGAAACTGCCATTGATGGTAACATTAAAACCACTGTTATGAGTCAACATGGACTCACCATGTTTAATTTAGCTAATTAGGTTTTGCAACATCACCAAAAGAAAGCCAAATACAGTAACAGACAGACTGGAAAGTTTCTTCGTATTTTATAAATGAAAGAAAAATGATAAACTTAAAACCTACCAAATCCCTTTTTTCTTTCTTCTTGACCCACTAGCTGCCACCCGACCCCGCAAACAAGAAGAACTGGGTGCAGCTACAAACATGTGTCGTGCTTCACGGAACAAGAAGACCAGGTCAAAGCGAGCAAAGCACGTCACTTCCACAGCTACCACAGTATCCCAACAGAGGCAGCAACAGCTGCAGCCTCCTCAGCCAAACCCTGGTCTTCAACAGAACTTGTTGTCTCCTTCTGATACTTCACAATCCACTGTCCCTATCGCGTACCCTGCCATGATACCAGGCTACCCCCTGCAGGTTTACCCCAGAGCAGATTCCATATCTCTTCGCACAGAATCAACTCCGCAAGGCTTTGGGGACAACCAGGGTATCCAAGCCCCTCCCTGCCCTCCTTTCATTCATTCTGCTCCCTACACCTCCCCCATTGTCACCCCTATTGTGGCTTTAGTCCTGCCCAACTACTTATACCCTCTAATGGGGCCTGGGCAACCACCACCACTTCCACCACAACAAATGTACCAAGTAGACACTGGGTCCTTCCCCACCCAAATGCAGCCTTTTGGCCAGGCTGCCTTTCCAAGCCAAGGTGCCTTCACATCTACACCTTCTTTCAGCAGTCAGAATCAGTTCAACGGCAACAATCACTTTACTCCTCAAACAGGCTACCCATCTCCGTCATTTCATGCCCCTTCATCCTCGGAAACGCCAATGCCCCATGTGGAGGGCCACTCCCGCTCCTCCACACCTCAGTCTGGTGAAGCTGGAGGTGCAGCATCCCCACCTTTGTTCCAGTCTCGCTGCAGCTCACCCCTCAACCTGCTGGAACTGGAGCTGTCTGGGGACAGGCAGGACAGTGCAGCACTCTCTTCAGGAGGACAAGGGAATAATATGGCTGAAAGGGAGAAAGGAGCAAGCAGCAACCAGACCAAAGAGAGGGAGCTGAATCAGGTAAATGAGAAAATCTTCCACAGCTGCTTTCTGATATCCTCCGCCTGAAACACTCTTAAATAAACTGCCTGACAAAAAAATGCAAATGCTTCACTGAACTTTGCCATTGTGGTCTGAACCCCACCCACTTACCCACTAGACTTTGAATCATGTGTCTGTTTTGGGATTTGATCCTAACATCACAATGATTCATAAAAAATAGTCACAGTATTACATTGCAGTTTTTGTTGTATTGCTATGCCATTTGTGAAGTCAAGTCAGTCAAGACTCCTCAGATAAAATGTGGAGCCGGGTGTTAATACATGATGTTATTATCCCTTACACCCTTTAGCCCTCTCTCAGTCTCCTTGGTCCATCTGGACCCTTGTATTTCGAGGGCACAACCTGTGTCTGTGAGCGTTTGTCTTGGGATAAAGTGTGGTCTAGGCTGAGGGCGTGCAGCAAAGAGGTAGGCAAATCATCAGAAAACCTCCACACCTTTCAAATCCTATTCCTCCCAGATCCAATATATCAACTGTAACAGTTTCTCTTCTGTACATTCATGTGACCTATGATTTATCTTTTTTCCTTCACTGTACTTATCTGCTCAGTGGTGAGCTTGGCATGGATTTCAATGGAAGCATAAGACTGAGAAGCCTAAGAGATTTGGGAAACAAGTTTTAGTGCATGTGTTTGCATATGTCATACAGCCTTTGGTCTGTTCTTCATCTAAATCACAAGTACAGTCAATCCCAATGTGTTTAAGTCAAAACTATGTTTAAAATACAAACAGTTTTAATTGATACTTTGCTTAGACCTCTTTTGGCAGCAGGAAGACCAAGTCTGCCAAATGCACAGAATTCAACGATTTTTTGTTTATTTATTCTTCTTAGTCAGATTCGCATCATGTCTCAGAGGAATTCTTGTGGTTTTGATATGTTTCTGTCAAAGTTAAGGGTTTGGGCTCTTGCTGGACCTGCTTTGATGTTTAGGGTCACTTTCCTGCTGCATCACCCAGCTTCCTCTGAGCTTCAGCTGATACCTTCGTCAATTCTTTTCCCTTTTCCCAAGGCAGCCAAACACCCTCAAATCATGATGCTATTTCTCCCATGCTTCACATTTGAGATGAGATGAAACAGTTCTTTGGTGTCATTGCTTGAACATAATTTGTGCTAAGCAGTTTGGGAATGATAGATGTTTGAATTGACAGTTGGCAAAAATGTCTCAGACACACATGCCCTTATTTGATTGATTAGACTACTCATTATTCCATCTTGATTTAACTGATGGCATTTCCCTGCAGGTTCACATCACCTTTAATCAGCGTGTTCAGTTAAATAAATTTAAAAAATGGTTTGTGAGTCAATAGTTAAAATAGATTGTGTTTGTTTCTAATTGCTACTAATAAGACGATCTGACCATACTTTAATACATATTGCATACTTCCAATGGTTAAATTTGTTTTGTGCTTTATTTTTTTAACCACTGCACTGATTTTGTATGCAAGTCTCCGGTGATTCATCAAAGACAATAATCTCATCCATGGAAACCGGTGTTAGCATCAGATGTGGGGAATTTGCTCTTTGTATTCTGTTATACTAAGATGTGACAAGGAACACAGGAAGGAAGTTGTTTTCAACCATCGTGAATCATGCACGACGTTTTATTTATTTATTTTTCCCCGTATGTTGTATTTTTCTAAACCTACCGCAACCTGGTGGATGTGTTAAGTTGTTTAGGACCTGTTAATAGCTAAGAAGGACATTCATTACTGAGTGGAAATATATCCCCAGGCTGCGAAACAGTCTGCGACATTGCATCTGCCTGCAATGCAAAGAAGCAGCTGAAGGGCAGTTTGCTACAGGATTAGCACCAGGTAGTATGATCAAGTTCCTCTTTAATGATATCGCTTCAATTTGTGTGTCTTTGCAGAGGAGCTTGCATGGCTACAGTAACAACAGCGATGTCAACTCTACATCCAGCGACATGTTGGACATCATTCTACAAGAGGACTCTTGTTCTGGTACCGGCTCAGCCACATCTGGCTCCATGGCGTCAGGGTCCAACGGCTGTGGAACTTCAGCCAGCGGGACATCTAAGAGCAGGACATCAGCCAGCGGAGCCTCAGCTAGTGGGACCTCAGGCAGTTGTTCAGGTCTGTGCACAACTTACTGCATCTTATTCATTCGTCTTTAGGGGGAAATGAGATGGACAAACTTGACATGGATAGCAGTACAAGAAGAAGAGAATATTAAAGTGAACATAATTAGCTTTGATTTAATTTTCATATTTAATCAAGTGATGTACATTTTTTCAACTTTTAGCTAAATACACACATGTGATTTTTATTCTTTTAAGTGTGTGTTTTTTGGGCTCTTTTCAGGAAGCAACAACAGCAGTAAATACTTTGGCAGCGTGGACTCATCTCAGAGCAGTCAGAGGGTCAAAGGTCACTTAAGCAACAGTGAGGGAAGACCTGTGGAGATGGAGCAGAGCGAACAGTTCATCAAGTGTGTACTACAGGATCCGCTGTGGCTGCTCATGGCTGACACAGATGAGAAAATTATGATGACATATGAGCTGCCCTCACGGTGAGTCCAAGGAGTGGGCTGAAGCTAGTGAGAAATGCAGAAGCCCTGTAGTCAGTGTGTCCTCTAGTTGTCATTCATATTCTGTTTTCCTGATGAAACAGCATGTGTGTGCTGACAGGAGACAAACAAATGTACATGCATGCTAGGATCTTGTTTTATCTGGAATCATCAACCTGTGAGGTGAATTTAAAAGCATTTTACAGAAAATAGTAAATTATTTTCTTACTTAATGTCTACTTTCTAACCCTAGCTCCACATACAGCTCAATGTGTTGTCCCTGGATACCTTTCCATGCACAGCAATATGTTAACTATTACATAAGATAGTATTGGGTATGAATTTTAACTTGGCTGCTGACGAGATGGTATTTATATTCCCATTTAAATGTTACAGAGCATATTCTAATTAATGATCTTTACCAACCTTATATCTCCTATTACCACTACATTTTTTGTACCCATATCCCTCAAAACATGGAGTTTTACTTGGGTTCTTCCTTCCATTAAAAGTGTTTTTGGTTAATATTGCATTTTATGCAACTCAGAAGTAGTAAAAATATTAAGAATCACATCATTCTTGACCTCACATAAAGAGGGGAAGGAAAAAAGCTATCATTTCCTTTTTGCTTTTTCTTTTGTCTATTAACAGCGTATCCTGATCAGTAGAAAGAACTATTCTAAAATTACTTTAATAGTTCTTTGCCCAATGTGTTAAAGATTTAACGTTGACTTTGGTACTGAAATTAGCATGAGAGCAAAGGTCTTGGTTACATCTCTGTGCATGTCCCAGTAGTTTGATAATAGACCTAATGAAACCTAAAGAAGCGTTTCTTCGTGCTGCAGGGAGATTTTTCGGCCAGTAGATGGCGCCTGCATATACTGAGTTTAAGGAGCCTGACATTAGACAAGAACACACTACAATACGCAAGGCAAGGCAGTTTATTTATATAGCACATTTAATGTACAGGACAATTCGAAGTGCTTTACATAAAACAAAATCCTTACAGATATTAAGAAATAGTAAAAGGCAGCAACAAACAGCAAGAATCATAATAAATTCATAAATTACATTAAAATTATTAATAAGAGAAGTGAAAAAGTTACCGTGCAGAATTCATGCATAGGCACATAAAAATACAAATGTTTTTAACCTGGATTTAAAAATGTCTACATTTGATGAAAGTTTAATCTCCACAGGCAGTTTGCAGCATAACAGCTAAATGCTTCTCCATGTTTAGTCTGGACTCTGGTCTGGACTAGTTGACCAGAATCTTTGGATCTAAGAGCTCTGCTAGGTTTATAGTCTCTGAACATATCACAGATGTATTCTGGGCCTAAACCGTTCTGGGATTTGTTAACGACCAGAGGGGTTTTAAAATTTATTCTGTGACACACTGGAAGCCAGTGTAAAGATTTTAAAGTTGGTGTGATGTGTTCAGATCTCTTAGTCCTGGTTAAAACTCCAGCAGCAGCATTTAGGATGAGCTGCAGATGTTTAATGCTCTTTTTAGGAAGATGAGTTTCTCTTGGTCTTTCTGGGAGACTAAACTTTTAATTCGTTTGATGTTTCTGAGCTGATAAAAAACTGTCTTAGTGACAGCTTTGATGTGGCTGTTGAAAGTTTGATCTGAGTCTATCAACACTCCAAGGTTAGCTTGGTTAGAGTCAAAGCTTTGTTGTTGTCCCTATAAATAAGGATCCAGCTCTCCTCTATGCCAATCCAACTTTTGCATCGTCAGAACCTCTGTCAGATGACATTGTTTACTGAATGTGGTTGTTGGTGTTTGCATTTATCTACAGCGACATCCAGAAAGTACTTAAAGATGACAAAGAGAAGCTGAGGCTGCTGCACAAGTGCCAACCTTGGTTTTCTGAGGAGCAGAAGAAGGAGTTGATCAAGGTCCACCCATGGATGAAGAAGGGAGGTTTACCCAAAGCCATAGATGTCAAGGTAGTCTTACACTCCTTGCTACAGTTTAAAACACATTGCTCCTGATTTAATTGGCCTGATTTAATCCTGTATTTGCGTTTACCAGGGGTGCTTCTGCTGTGATGGCACCTTAGAGACAGCAGCTGGGATAGAGGACCAGCCTGACCTTGAACTCAGTTATACAGAAACAGACCCTGTCAGCTGCCAGCAAAACCCCAAAGAGGAGCCCTTGAACTCTGACATCAACACCTCCTTCAGCCCTTCTCCGAGCCCTGACTCCCCTACATAAGCAGAAGGACAATGAACAGATTTTTTGAGGGGCTACTGTTACTTTTCCACTTATTTTTCTGCAAAACTCAGAAGAGCAAACTAAAAATGGAACTGCTTTATACAAGCTCTCACTGGTTTTGTCTTTCTGTAAATGTCATATTGTTGTTAAATGTGAATGTATGTGGTGGACATCAAATTACATTTAATTTTAAGGTACACTGAGCAGGATTTTTTAGTTTCTTGGGAAATTGCTTTATGACTATATGGTTTTTTTTTCTCATTGTAGCACATTGCAGTGTTTGCTACCTTGAAAACATACAATGCACTAATTAGTGGATGCAGCACCCCATTAAGAAAAAAACTACAAGCTTCATAACACCATGGGTGGAGCCAAGGGGTAGCCATAGGTGGCCACTTCAGCTTGGCCTTCCTCTTGCCACCCCACACAACCAACAGTGAAGTCCTTCAGAGGGCTACTCATGTACTGATAGAAATGGAACTGCTCCTGATCACATTTGGTCAGTTTAAAGAGGGTTACATAATAAAAGTGTCCTACATAGCACTAAGGCCTATATGAAAAACAACTAAACACCCTACAGCTGTGCACTGAAAAAGACAAAAGTGAGCCATAACTTGCTGTGCCACCCGAATCTAGGTTTTTGTCTCAGCCTGGCCACCCCTGTGGAACTTTTCTAGCTCTGCCACTGCGCAACAAAGGCCAACCAAACATCAGTTCTCTGGAGGGCAGGCAGCAGTCTGAAGTTTCAGTGATTAATGATGAATGAACTCAATATTTTGAGATGTTTGAACAGTCACAACAATGCTGTGCTACATTAGCATGTAGTAAAAACAGGTGGACGGTTTTAAGAGTCAGAGTTAGTTTCAGATGCCTGTCATTCATACACACCAAACACCAAATGAGCACGAATGCACTTTGTTGGCTGAAGTGGATAAAAAGATTTTGAAATTATAGTTTGGTTATTAAATATTTAACAAGCATATGCTCCTGGTTTAAAAAGCTGATTTTATGTTGTGCTTGAAAAAATCTCAGTATTGTGTTAGATAATTGTTGTGAAGAGAAAAGTACAGCATTTCTCTGACATGCAGTAAAGTGGGGGTATAATGTAGTGTAATGGATCTACTGTGACACAAATTTACTGATCATCCCATCTGATGGAGGTGGTGAGGACATTTGAACTCAGAGTACTACAATCATGCTTAGCTCCATTTGCTTACTTGCCCCCATGTTTTAAATTTTCAAACAAATATTACTGTCTGTCAATTACTGTCAACATATTTATTGTCCTTATCATTGGAGCCATCTCTGTAACACATTTTCAAAAGCAGATAATTATGAGAATACTTTCAGTCATTTATTTCTTACAAAAAGTGTAATTGGTTTCTGATTTGAAGCTTTTCTTTCTTTGCTGCATCTTATTTGAATAAGCTGATGCATTTTGATGCTTGTGTTAATGTTTGTAACATTCTTTAAGTGTGTGTGTATATAAATGTATATATGTTTACATACGATGCTTATGAAAAATATATGTTCCTAATTTATAAAGAAATAAATCTTCAAAAGCAACAGGACCAAATTTATCATTGTAAATGCCATTTTGAAGACGTGACTGGTGTTATCCACATTAGCACCCTTCCCACTAAACTGGAAACACAAAACTGTTGTTTTGTGGTGGGTGGGGATGATAAAGTTTAAAATATTGTTTTTCCTAGTTTGTTAAAGTGTGCTTCGTGACGCCTGATATTATCTAACTTTGCCCTGGTAAAGGTGGATGAATAGCATCCTGAGTTCTGCAGCTAATTTCCATGGAGAACATAAAAGGAAAGCAGGTCACTTCAGACGGATTTTTAGGGTAATTGCACGGGTATAAAGCAGCTCAAACAGATGTCAGGTGGCTGGAGTTCATGTTTGAGTTGAACATAAACCAGTTCTCCTTCTTTGGCACTTAAACTTTTCTTGAATTTGACATTTTTGCTACATGAACGCATTGAGGCAAAGCTTTTTTTCCGTTTCTTTACTTGTTCTTATTATTGATAATTATTTTCTCAGAATAAAACGTTGCCTAATTTTCTGAAGAGTGTCATGACTGATTCATTCTCTTTGCATTGACAGGCAGCGAAGATTAAACCTGAGTCTTTCCAGATTGCCGCAGATTGATGTTCGCCATGCGGGCGTTTATGCAGGCTGGAACAAATATAGCCTCTAATATTTATTTTTTTTATTTTTGCGCATTTTATTTTGCGCGTGACCATCAGACGGTTTAAAAATCCTTAATATAGGCCAATAAATAAGTTGCATTATATAGGTATTTAAATTAGCAAAGAGTACACCAGATGTTAACTTTCTGTGGTCTGAAGTCGTGACTTTCACCTTCCTGATGCAAATATCTGCGCGATCATCAAACAAAAGCCGCGATCCACCCTGTTTGCAGACAGGCCGCGTCTCCTGATCAAAGCCCTCCGCTGTTCACACCATTTTACTTTAAAATGTGCCGAGGATGAAGTGTGAAAACGTACAAACTGCTCTCCTACTGCGGTAATTTACACCTCTGCAGATCCGCAAATCCGGTCTAGTCATTAAAGTGTCAAATCACTGTAGCCTATAAAAGTTAATCATAGTCAAGTTGTTCTTTCTTTCTGTCAAATGGAAATCTGTTTACGTTTAAATAACAGTAATATTTAAGTAATATTTTATACAGCTATAAAGTAGTCAGTATAAAGTAGTCTTTTATGACGCAGCTATTGTTTTAATGTAAGTCACAGGGCATGATTTCCCTGATAAAGAACATAAAAGTGTAATAAACACGAGGAAAATGCAAACAACTTAAAATCGGTTTTACTCACTTTCCAGCATTGTGCTAAATGGGACAATGCTTTAGTCCAGTGATGATTGTATTAATCTTTTTCTTGTTTCACTCTAAGTGTCTCTGAGTTTTGGTGGTGAAAGGAGTGTAAGAAGTGACACTTTGTGGACATCACAGGGACACCAGAGATGAAATAAGACTGGTGTAAAAAAAATGCCTTTTCTTATTCATGAAGTGTAGCAGTATGGAGCTGATTTTGCAGAGGGAGAACATTGTTTGAAGCTTGGCTCCGTGTGTCATGCATGTGCATCTAAATGATTTGTAATACACTTGTCTGTGGTTGTATTTACACAATTGAAAAAAATTATTATATGATTAGTTGATCATCTCTGGGTCCCAAACGAATACATTGGTTTATTGCATGCAAATTTAGCAAAATATGAAACCTCAGTAATGACTTAGCAAGTTATGTGGCCAAGTTATTTAAAGACATGAAAAAGCTGAGCAAAAGTACAGCTATAAAACCCATCTGACAAGTTCTCAATAAGGCCTATAAAAGGAGCGAGTGGATTACTCATTTCACACCTCACAAATGCCTACGATGTGTTATGGGATTTTGGAAAGTGAGAGAGTACACACAAACTGGCCCACAAATGCAGAGTAATAGCTAATATCTTTGCAACAGACCAAGGTGGGTGGTTAGTGGGATCATTATCTTCATATTTATTGAAAAGTTGAACCTTAGACAAATTATGTGAGGTAGCATGCTAAGCATCATTTGAGAGGTTTAAATACAAAGTTAAAGATTTTCTAAATAGGAAATAATTTATATGCAGCGAACAATGCATCTCTAGTGGAACAACCTTTGTCTATACAGCCCAGTCAACAAGAACATACTTACATTTGCACATCTACCCTTTACTTAAGGCAGGCCTATACTCTTCTTAAGGTAGACAGCAAAGGTTACCGACATATGCAAAAGATTTAATTACATATTGTATTTATTAAATAGTTAAATTCCAATTCAAAGATATTTTACAAAGAGCTCATAAGATGCATTTGAATGAGTTAAGAGTTGTGTTCAGTGTTTTTAAAGCCATTGACTAAGGCCTTTCCCACTCAACATCCTAACACAAACCATTAAATCATCTATCTGTTTATATCATGCTTCTTCATTTTAAACGGTCTACCAAGGTCTCCACACTGACTTGGACAGAGAGGGGCCAGGCAACACATCCAGGCTGTCTGCCTCCTCTAAGGTGGAAACCTGACTTTGCTCCGAGTCTGTCTCATCCAGGTCAGAGCTGAGGTCATCGGTAGAGATGGTGGAAGGTGCTGGAGACACAAGGGCCGTGTACATGTTCTCAGGCAAGGGCCAAGTGCTGTTGCAGCTGGGGTTGTCTGGCGCAATGTCTGGGAGCATCACCCGGAGTCGGTCCTCGTGGTTCAGGGGCATGCTCTCTAGAAGGTGGTTCAACAGCTCCATTGCTATCCCTGGGTCTATTCCTGGAAAGCTGGACACAAAGGTGTGGACATCGTGCATACACTGGATGTAGCCGGCAGCAAACCGCTCAGGAGCTTCCCGGTAAACAGCATCAACCTCTGGGAAAAGAAAAATTCATATAGCTATTAACAGTTTGTAAAATAAATGAATAAGAAGTTAAGCTATGGACACCTGACTCTCTGCTCTGATTGGCTAAACCGAGGTCGAAACGCACCTGTGACCACAGTGCAAATAATTAGAATAGATATTAATCCGCTAACTTTTTGAATTTGTATTTGGCTGGTAATAAGTTTACAAGAACTATATATCTTTGCGAAAGAATGACAAGTAAGTTAACAGCTTTGTGGTCAGGTATATAACATTCTATGTAACTAAAAAATTACTTTCGACAATGGTACCAAGAGTTAGTGTAATTGATTAGTAATGTTTACCTTCGGCACAGTTTTTGAGTATGCTCTCCACGCTTTTCACTGTCATCTCCAGCACTTCGGCATTCTCCATCTTTGATTGTAACTGGCGAATGACAAAACACATAAGCAACAACCGTTAGCAACAAAGGCTAATTTATGCTAATAAAGCTATGTCGGTGTAATTAAGTTTTAGGAATAACTACATAAAATTTCTTACGTCTGCATCCGCGATGAGAACTCTGAGCTCTTGTAAACTTTCATTGATTCGAGCCCTCCTTTTCTTTTCGACCAGAGGTTTCCTCATCTGGCAACAGTGTGGATAGTTTAGTAACTCTGTCAGTTTCAAACCAGTTGTAACGTGGATAATGGTAATAAGTGCCCACTTGTCTTACCTTTCTGTCAGAGTTGACTCCACTGTCACCCCTGTCCGTTCCTTGTGTGTTGTTGCGGATGGGGGCCATTTCGCTCAAGTGTGGACTGGAGAATGGGGTGCAATCCAAAGAGCCGTTAGAGCTCGTCAGGGAGACAGATGGTGCGACTCCAGCAGTAAGCCCTCAGAGAATGGGCTGTTAATGCTGTTCGGAGGGGGCATGTGCGGGGCGTGTATGTTGGTTCATTTACATGTGAATGACTGACCTGGCTGCGAAACATCGAGGGCGCGCAGCGATCATCACCAGGGGTCATGTTAACGTCTGTTTGAACCGTAGAGCCAAACAAACCTACCAACCCAGGTATGCGAAATCTGATCCCACATCCACATCAGCAGCTTCTGTAGCTTCAGCTAAAACAGTTGAAATACTTTTAGAACAATTAATGTCGTAAAATGTTAATAGCCCACTAAAAACAACTAAATATAGTTAAGGACAATTTAATCTATCACGTGTATCTTGCATATTGAATAACATTTCAGCATTTGCTCTTCAATGTTGCATGCTTAAGCTATGTGATCATCACTATGGGCCATATAGCTGTCAGTTCTCACATTAGATCATTAGTTACTTTGCTAATTCATTCTTGATTGTTAACAATCAGCTCACCTATCAGGAGGAACAAATCTTTCCAGATAGATAGATAGATAGATAGATAGATAGATAGATAGATAGATAGATAGATAGATAGATAGATAGATAGATAGAT
>JBAMHW010000008.1:16348656-16359785 GCA_037177495.1 Rhadinocentrus ornatus
TAGATAGATAGATAGATAGATAGATAGATAGATAGATGGATAGATAGATAGATAGATAGATAGATAGATAGATAGATTCCATGACTTTTCACATGTGCCTAAAAGAGCTAGTCTGTGTGCTATGACTGCATGTGGTGTTAGTTTGCATATGACAGATATATAATTATAATAAATATTTTTAATAAACTGTTTATGTTTAATCAAATTAAATCTGCTTGACGGGTCTTATTTTTAAATCTCCAAATAAGCCTATATTCTTAAAACTCCACTTTGTTAGCACAAGTATTTTATACTAATAAGTCTTTTTATTTTAAATTATAGGCTACACACGCTACATTGTTCCAAAGAAACACATAGCCGCAACAATAAATGAACATAATTATTACCACTCAGTAATAACGACCCTGTTGATAACTTTATTGCTGTATAGCTGCTGTCTGAGCTAATTTCAAACATCACAACATTTCCGGATGACAGTGTTAGGAACATGGTAGAGAGGAGGATATTCAGCTTTAAATAAAAAGCGGAAAACACTACCATATTGGGCACTTTCCTTCAAAATAGCGGTGTAATATAGTCTAATGTCGACAATAGAGCTCTAAAATGCCCATTTCCATGCTGTGTGGATTTAAAAGTTTAAATAGTTTAACTTATAAGTAAATAAGCCTTGAAAATGAGATTTTATGTCGAAATATATATGTTTTAGGCTTATTTGGGTTTTTATTCTGACATCGGCGAGGAGGATTTTCCCTCATACCCACACAGCGCGTGTTCGTCAGAGAAGACGCTCTTCTGACGTGACAAAGTCCCGGGGGCGAGCCCGCTCCGCCGCTATATAATCTTCCCGGTCTGGTGGACGATTCAGCGCATTGAACCAGACAGAAGACAAAGCAATTGCACATACTAAGCTGAAAAAATGGTGAAGATCACTTTCCAGCCAGTGTCGGCGCAGAAGCCTGAAAAAGATAACGACGCGGACAAGATAACCATACCGCAGGCTCACGTGAGTATATACTTTATTTTAACTTTCTTTCGTCTTTACTTTTAGTCTTTTGTTTCATGCAGCATATTTTGTCTTGTGTCCAGTATAGCGTGAGTGGGCTATACTTTTCTGCAGGCTATAACTAAGAAGATTAGCATTAATCGTGCTTGGCCACGCATCATCCCGTCACTGATGGGATTAGTTGGTTAATCCATTTTTTAAATACTTATACGTAACCTAAACTAATAGATGCATACAATACCGTTTAGCTTTTAAAAAATATGAATATGACCAAGATAATTCTACTTAGTTGAGATGGTGCTGTTTATATCTGACTAAATTAGTAACATAAGAGTAATGAGCAAGATAAATAGGGAATGAACCCATCATTGCATGTTATCCCAGCCTGAGGATGTTGACATTACGTCATACCGTTTGTCCACCGGGAGGACACACGTTGCAGTCCTGTCTATTGCTGAACCTTCAGCAAACTGTGACACCATCATTATCAGTGGTTCGTAAAGTACTATGCATTCACAACACAAAAATCTCCACCATCTTACTGCAAGGGCGTTTAAATAGCCTTGCACATTTCATGATGTCTGTTTGGGAAAACAATCAGCTATCTGCTGCAGTTACTGCACCATCATCTGTGTCCGAAGGCGCTATACCACACGAGTCCTGCAGGTAGCGCTCAAGACGTATGAGCGTGAGTGGCTCTTTAAGATGACTGTGTTGAATGTACAATGGTCAGCTTAAAACTAGCAGAAAAAAGTGAGGGTTTGCAAGAAATAATAATAAATTTTTATTATCCCTCTCGCATCAAAAGAAAAAAACTTCAAGGATGGACTGAGATATCTTGCTGATTAATTTTTTTTCTAGGATCTATGTAGATACTGTACACATTAAACTTCAGTGTTTGACTGTAAGTGAAATTAGTCTGATCAAGTTAACTCTGAGTTGGGTGTGTTCAAGGGCTTTAACCGTTGAGTAATTAGGATGACCTTAGATCTGTCACATAAAGTCCATTTTAGCCTTCTTTCTAGACTCCTTCTCCGGAGTGAGGGATAATTATAGATACCTAGAACTCACACTTCAAACAGTGAAAACTGTCTTGATGACGCATCCTTCACTTCTGCAAACACAAATTTTCATCTGTTTGTTACGTCAACAGAAGGATGTCAGAGACAGTGTGGATTTTGATTGGCTTAGATGGCCCATCAGGCTTAGATGGGAAGTGAGGCGTCAGAGCCAATGCGTGTAATCTATTAATACGTCCACCTATATTGAGGGACTCCTGTTCTACGCAGTTGTCCTCATTTTGACTCCCACTCAGGGATCCAAGATTTAATATCTGCAAATATGGAGCATGGATGTAGGCCTCTAAGAATAGACACAGACAACCACGTGCCAGCATCTTCGTCAGAGCCTGGCACAATCTGTTCTCCATGCTTCCGTTCTCCATAGCAACAGTAGTAGGAAGAGGCAGCAGATTGACTGAGAGACCGTGGGTGGGCATCTGGCATGTCTCATTCTAGTCCATTCTACGTCTACTAGATCTCCTTGCCTGACTAATGAGTTGCTCTTGTCAGAATTAGTTCTGTTACGATTCAGGCTTTGTACAGGACAATGTGGCTTTGTGATGTGCTGTTACATTCACTTATGCTCCTTCATTCAACTGCATGTTGTTCAGTTACAAAAAGAAAAAAGAACACATCAGCCTTATTGTCCTGCTTTAAGATTAGATAAAAATGCAGCATACAGAAAAAGATCTGTATTCTTTGCAATGTTTCATTAAAACTACATAGTTTACACAGCAAAAAGTCCATTTTCACAAGATATATTTCTTACCATAATCACGATATACAATGTTTAACTCCATATAACTTTTTTTTAAATGTCAAGTAGACAAACAAAGTTATAGTTTACAGCCTTGAGTGCTAATGAACTTTTATTAAGGGTCAGCAGGACATATGCATTAAAAAAGTTGACTAAAAATTAAAGTGGGTAAATTAAATGCTCTTAAAACAAAATGGATGAAAAAAACATTTTGCTGACCATAACAAAAATACAGTTGTGGAAAATCCAAAAAGAAAAGTGACATTTAACTAAAAAAAAGCTGTCTTAATATAAACAATATTCCCTCATTCTATATCGGATGTGAAAAACTCTCAATATATTAGAAAATCTCAATATATTTCCCAGCCCTGTTGTGTAGGGTAGTTTATGGAGGTCCCGACCCTATCCTCTAACCGGTCATCTTTTCTCTTCTTTACAGGGACAGGGATATCCTCCTGTCCGGCCCAGGAAACCTTTTCCAACTGGCCTGTGCTGCCTCACCTTTGGCCTGGTGATTTTCATGTCGGGACTGGTGCTGGCCTCAGTCTACATCTATCGTTATTATTTTATACCTCAGGTTAGTCGAGTTTGAAATTCTTACATTGTGTCCTTGTGCCTGCAGTTAAGTAAATTGCATTTATACATATAAATATAAAACTATATATATATATAAAACATGCTAACTCAACTCTGTTGCATCCCATTAGCAGATCCCAGAGGACAGCTTGTTCCACTGCAGGGTCATCTATGAGGACTCGGTATATGCTCCCCTGAGGG
This sequence comes from Rhadinocentrus ornatus, assembly GCA_037177495.1. Lineage (NCBI taxonomy): Eukaryota > Metazoa > Chordata > Actinopteri > Atheriniformes > Melanotaeniidae > Rhadinocentrus > Rhadinocentrus ornatus. The sequence continues at coordinate 16,352,255 of JBAMHW010000008.1, forward strand.
GACGGCAAGAACTGGAGGAGAATGTTGGCATTTACCTTGATGACAACTATGAACAGATCAGTGTACCTGTGCCTCATTTTGGAGGTAGCGACCCTGCTGATATCATCCATGACTTCCAGAGGGTAGGTTCTGACATTATTTACTTTCATTATATTTTCTTGCTAAAGTGTGATTTTAACTTAATGTTCTGTCTGTACTGATTCATTGCAGGGCCTCACCGCTTATCACGACATTGCCTTGGACAAATGCTACATCACTGAGCTAAACACAACATTGGTGATGCCTCCACGGAATCTGTGGGAGCTGCTTATTAATGTCAAGGTGAGGCATTTGATAGCACTGGTGCAGCTGTTTTATGAAATGAGATTAATGTCTGTCAGGCAGAGGGAAGGACATTGTGTTCCCTTCTTCCTGTTGGCCGTGTTCCTCCCACTGAGTGATTAATTTGTGTCTCTTTGTCACAGAGAGGGACGTACCTTCCTCAGACTTACATCATCCAGGAGGAGATGGTGGTGACAGGGAGGGTGAGGAACATGAGGCAGCTGGGCCCGTTTATCCACAGGCTCTGCTTCGGCAAAGAAACCTATCGCCTCAGACGCCGCAACCAGCGCCAACGTAAGTAAACTTTTCCAATTTTCTCTGGGTCACTTCCACTAGTTATCACCCTCTGTCACACCAACCCATGGTGAGATGCTAAGTCATGTGATGTTTGTGGGTTCACTAATATCTCTCTGTATGTGAGGAGTGAATCACAAGGAACCCAGAGTTGTTGTGTGGGAGAAACAAAAATTGACCGTGCAGAAAGCAAACACAACCAGAGCCAAATAGGGACTTTCTTGTGAATATTTCAGTTAGTATTGTTACAGCCTGACAGTCTGATGATCATATACGCATGTGCGTGTGTGTGTGTGTGTGTGTGTGTGGGCAAAGCCTGGAAACGTCCTGCTACATGAGTCATTCATAGTGCAGTGGACACATCCACACATTGTGGAGGAGGTAGTGATTTAGCATAGTAATCACATGAGAAATAACTCAGTTGTTTCTGCCTTTGATTGGCATCGTCTTTAGAGATGATGCAACAACTTCACCGGAGTACATATAAGGAGGTGATTGAAGAGATTGTGGGGATCACCACTACTAGTCTTTGTCATTATGACAGCAGCATAGTAACATGAACATTTCCAGTGCTGAGCACAATTTCTAAATACATTCTTTTCTCTTCTCTTCCAGGTATTGAGAGGCGTGAAACAAAGAAGTGCCACAGCATCCGTCACTTTGAGAACACTTTTGTGGTTGAGACCGTCATCTGCAATTGGTTCTAAATCTGAGGCGAATATAACAGCCATCAAACACCGAAGCCAATTTTAAACCATACCTCTCGAATTCCTTACGTGTTAAGCTGCACTTTAAGAGCAAACTTTGTCTAGTAGTTTTTAGTTTAAGTTATAGTTTTTTGTCTCAACTTGAACAGCTCTTGTACTGTCCAGGTATAATGTTAATGCCCTTTTTTATTTTCTAATTGTCTGTATATGTGGATAATGTTATTGGATGTTATCCATGTGTTTGGATTTATCTGTAAATGATTTGTTAAGCAGAAGCTGTTTAAAGTGAGTCAGTATGTGGCATCTACATCAAAAGACTTGATTTGAATTGATTTTTTACTTGTCTTTGTAATGTTAGTAATACAATGCACTACAGATGATGGTAAGGTTGCTTAAAAGCTGCCCTGTGCACTAATGTCAGTACTTGTCTCTGTTATAATTATTGTCATTTTTTTTATTTCTTTGTTTTTTGTTTTTTTTTGTTAAATGTCAAAAAATGGCAAAAACATACCTCATGTAGTTAAGATGTTAATTTGCTGGTTTATATCATTGAATTGTATATATAACTTTGATTGTTCTGAAGCAATATACACTGTAAATTGATTTTCTTCTTAATATATTGTTACAAACATAGATTTTTATCAGACATTGACATGTTTTGTGAAAGATCATTTCGTTATGGTTTGCCTTTTTTTTTTTTTTGTTTGGTATCACACTTTCCTTGTTCTTGGATATAAATGGCTTTAGACTGTAATTAGTAGCAGTGCCGTAGAGGGACAGAGGGAACTAAATTCTGCAGTCAGTGATGCTATGCGTAATGTTAAGGAATAAAATATTTATAAAGAGTGCTTTATAGTTTAGATCACTCACTGTAGATGATATCAAAGCCTGAAACTCACTTTGTTTTGCTCTTCCTCCTCTTCACTCGAGATTTTCTTGTTTGTCTTTAGCTCTTAACCTGTTTTCAGTCCCTTCCAATCTTGGCATTATAATCTTGATAATGTTGACTTGTTGCAATTGAGCAAACATTAGGGGTGTCTCTGTGATGTATATGTGCTCATAATTCATTGTCTCTCACACTTTGAATGTACAGTCAATTCTTGTAATATCTTGCTGCTTTAAGAATAAATTTACAAACTTTTTTTGTCTTTTAAAGTTCATCATTTTAAGTGTGTAATATTCTGCAGAGTTGATATTACTGACAGCATGTTTGCACTAAAAAAGCAGACAGAAAAATAATTTTAGATTTTAGTCCTCAGAGTGCATAGCCATCATGTATCTGGAGAAAAGTGTAAACTGAATATTTTAATACCCTGTCTTAATATTGATGTATGACTTTTCTATAAAACTGCAGCTTCTCTTAAGAAAATTATTTAAAACAACACGAATTCAAATGTTGGATAAAAAACCAAAACAACTGAGCACAACGATGCAACTCTTGTAAAGATTCTTGCCAAAAAGAAAGTATTAGTTATCAACCTGTAACTAAATGCTGACTTATTAAGCCCTTCTTGTTTTCATATGACCATAAAACAAGAGTGATAAAGCTTACAGCTTTATCAGCTTTATATTAACACCGTTCTGCACCCACAGAAATAAGATATTTACTTTAAACTTATTATTATGAAAACAGTTCTGTAGTACACAGCCACCATAACTAATTTGTGCTTCAAATTTCCTTTAGCCAGTTTTACACATTTAAAGCTGCACCTTAAAAACGAAACAAGACAAGTTGTCAGTTATTTAATTATTATTATTAATATTAAATAAATAATAATACATTTATGGGTAATTCTATTCTAATGCTAAATTTACAGTTACTTATTCACTTTTTTATGTTACAAGTAAATCATGATTTTAAACAGGGTCAAAATGTACAGAAATAACAAAACAATAAATAAAAAAAATTAAGTTAGTTTGTAAAAGAAATGAAGGGTTTGTAAAGATCCCTTCTTGTGAAGCTACAAATGTATATAATTGTTAATGAAACATTGTTTATTGATGTCTTTAAAAGACGACAGATGTTTGGTTTTGGAGTTAATCACACATCATAATACAATATAGGGATTCATATTTTAATCCGTGTGTAAAACTGATGTACTATTTTCATTTGTTTCACAAAGATATCTTAATAGTTACCCCATATAAAATGTTTTCTATTTTTTAAATAGATGACATATTAACATTATTATTGTCATATTTAGTGGTCTGTTGGACGATTAAACTAATAATAAAAAATAAATAATTTACCCAGTGTATATCTAAAGACCCACAGTTAATTGACATGTATCATCTGTGATTTTAAATAGTTTATTTAATCTTTAATGAGAGCTCCAGAACAACTGAAACTTCTTTTCCATCCTTTCGACTTCAGGTTGTGAGAAAAACATCCAAATCGGTCTGCCATGAGCCATATACAGGCTGAAAATAAATCATGCCACACGTAAGTTTCTGTCTCACAGTTTGCAGAAGTCAGCAAACTGAGAGTGTTTTTCTCTTTCATCTGTATAAGGGCGTCATATTGTGCTCACTGGTGGAGTCTACGGGTTTTTTTTTTCTTCCTACAGGGCTCTGAGGTTTTACATATGCCTGCTGCATTTCCGCTGTTGAACAAAATCACATTTAACTCAACGGTTCATTGTGATTACACTCTGACCTGTTTCTTTTTCTACCCAGTGCTTTCAGTGCATGGCAGACTTCCTCATCAGCATCTGTTCCACTTGCTGCTGCTAAAAAAAAAGGTCAAAGTGGGTACTCATGCCCATTGTCCCTCTAGGTACAAATAATTTCATGAGGTATTATTAGGTATTCAGACCTCTGAAGTGCTGAAGGTGGCTCCTCTTGATTTCCTATTTGTCAGCATCTGTCTGGGGCTCCTCATTTCACGGGCGAGGAAGTAGTAGCAGAGAGCGTCCAGACAGCAGGTGATGTTGGACAAACATATGGCAATCTGTATGAACAGGCTGATTTTGGTCTTGGTGTCACAGTCCTGAATCATTTCTTGGTGCACCTGGAAGTATGTGCATAGACATCATCATTAATAACATGAGTCGCAGCTCTTGAAACTCTTGCTCAGACAACAGTGTGACAGACAACTATGCACAGTGTTTGTTATTTTTCTATTTATATTTGTTCATTGGATTGCTTTGTTGTAGCTTCCACATATTTTGTAAAAGACCAGAAACTTCTCCCAATACCGTGTCCTAATACTGTGCTTTCAAATACACAGCTGAGGACACCAGTACTCAGGCACTTTCATGACAGCTGGTCACGAAAGTGACTCATCCGTCCATAACTATCACAAAAGTTTTCACTTAGCAATACTGCTGAGGTTCTGGATGCTCAGTGAGTTTGAAAACTGACAATAATTGCAAACTGCATATATAATATGTGTCAAAATAATTTTTCATGTTGCATTGCAAAAGAGGATATGGGCCACTATGCCGAATTACTGAAAGGTTCATATGTCCTATTTAATATTTGAATAGCATTGTAATATGAAAATCCAATAAATGAATGCATACATACACATATTCACATCTAAAACGCTGTAGACTCAATTGATACTGATCCACGGTGTCCACAGTAATGTTTATACTACTACTTCGTGCAAATTTACCATAAATGTATTTTCAGCTGTGTTTTTTCCAGCATTTGCATCCATATTTTTACCTAAAATGCATGCAACAAAGTAGCAAAAGTTATTAGTTTACTAAATATTACACTAGAATTTTAATATTTGTAATAGCACAAGTGTATAGTTTCATATCTTAGTCTGGAAGACACTTTTGTCATTTCATTTGGCTTTGACAACAGCGAACAGCTTCGAACAGAGTACCTTGATGTCTTTAACATGTATTGTTGTTGTTTGCTGGTGACTGGAAGGAGTGAATTTTAGAAGAAATGGCAACTGAATGCATTTTGTGTTAAAATAATAATATGTTTGCTGGTATGAAATAGATTTATGGCAGCTTGATAGCATTATTATTATTATTATTATTATTATTGTTGTTGTTGTTGTTGTTGTTGTTGTTTTATACAAAAGTTTAATCTTGTTTTCTTTTTCAAACAGCACTTTTAACTTTTTTCAGGTCTTTTCTTTCATATTTTTGCATGTAAATCAGGTAAAGAAAAGTTCTTCTTGAATGAGCAAACTGATCAGTTCAAGTCATAATTGTTTAGGGGCAGATTTATACACTCTACACTGATTTATTTGTTATATATATCATTTGCATTTTGCGGTGGGGTTATTACCTAAAGCTCCAGAACTAATACATAGACTTAAAGGTGATATTGTTTTGTTTAACAATTTCCATTTTAAGCTTCACTTCATTTGACTTTAATATACAGTGTATCTCACCAGAAATTGCAGGAAGATGCCCAAGTGGCTTGGAGTGAACGGCACCAGAAAGGCGCTCATGCTGCTGTAGATAATCTTCACGCAGGCCCGGCTCTGGGCACTGTGCTGGCCAGACTGCTTTAGTGTCCAGATGTTATGAATTGAACAGCATATTATCACCAGTGCAGGCCCCAGAAACCCAAACACCTGCAGGCAGATGATCACCCCAGGGCTCCAACCTTGTGAAAACCTGTGGAAGCAGTGGAACTCTCGAGGCCTGTCCTTCCTGAAGTTGTAGGTAACTGGAAAGATTGCAGCAAATGCCAGCACCCAAACACCGATGCAGATCATCAGAGCCACTTTAGGTGAACGCAGCTGCTTGGATTTGAATGGGTGACAGATTGACACCCATCTATCCATAGCTATACACATAATCATGTAGATGCTTCCATATATTCCAACAAAGTACAGGTTCTCCAAGACCGAACAGAGTGGCAGGAGATCTTCACGCCACATGTGATTAGCTGCATGCATTTTGAAGGGAAGGGGCAAGAGAAGAAGAAGGTCCATCAAGGCCAAACTGGTCATGTATATTGTTGACTCAGTCCATTTTTTGAAACACACACAGAAGAGCACCAGAGCTGCAGCATTGACAATCAACCCAATAAGGAATATGGGTATGTAGATGATCAGCTCCAAATATCTCATCAAGTTGTCCACGCTCTCAAATGAGCAGTTGCTTGTCATGGTTGCACTGCAGAAAAACAGTTTGATTTAATCTCTTCAGCTCTACCAAGATTTTAAAGCAAAGATTTAGTTGTGAAACTGACTGTGAAATCATTGTATTGCCTGTCATTACTCTTCCCACATAAAACCACGTTTATTATAGACCACTGTACCAAGAAAACTGAAACCTGTCAGCTGCGTGGGTACACAAGCCGTGAAGTTGTTTTGTTGTTTTTTTTGTAAATGCTACAGATAGCATGAGTCTAATTGTATTAATTGAAATCCTGGGCTCTTTATTGGTATTGTATGTTTGAATTAGCAGGAACTTTAATGAGATATAAGTTGATGTAACTGGTTATTTATTCAGGTTTTAATGTAATTGGAAGTAACCCACATTTCAAAAGGAATAAGTATGTCTCTTACAAAAAATTGGCATTAGCAGCCATATAGTCATTGCCTACATGTTTTGATATCCTTTGATTGTTCACCAACAAAAGTTACTTTTGGTGTTAGCGAATTTGAACTTGCCTCAAGACTTTCATCATGTGCAGGCAAACTCTCCTGTTGTAACTTTGTGCTAATGTGAGCTAACTTACAGCCATCACTGATCTCAGGAGTGTTAAAATGTTTTTTTAGAGAAACCTAGTTTATACCTTCGAGCTCTTTGACTGATTTGTCATCAACTACTCTAACCCTGCCATTTTTTAAATACCTGGGTAGTTAATAAATACACAGACTGTAGAAGTGGTGCATTACATTAAAGTAGCTCAAGACTTGTAAAATAAAAAACCTTATAATCTTATCATTTTCAAGGAAATTTTCATTATTATGTAAGATTTTTAGAAAAACAGGAAGTCATTACCATATAACTGCAACCCGCAATGTTTGAGTATCAGCTTTCATGTACAGTGGAAAAATGTAAAAATCTAACTGTGCTCTTACCTCAGAGAAGGCTCAGAAGACTTTTCAGTGTTTCTGACTGTCTGTACTTTGCCAGACACGCTTCTGCTTTTCTACCTTTGTTGGTCTATCACTACTTCCTGAGTAATGCCACACATCGTGCCTGTGTGTACATTATAGCAGAACGTGTCCAGCTGGTCTTACTCTTATATACACCAAAACACGTGCATTAGCAATCACATAT
>JBAMHW010000008.1:16359885-16381278 GCA_037177495.1 Rhadinocentrus ornatus
TATATATAAAGGTAGATGTAATTTGTATGTGTAACCATCTGGAGAAATCAAATTATGTAACACAATATACATATTAAGTTGTTTTTCCCCCTATAAAATTATAAATGCTTACTTTACAAATTTATTTTAAATTATTCTTCAATTATTGTGAAATAATAATGAATTGCATTTTTAACTGCTTGTTTGGCAGAACAAAGTCTTCAAAGACACTCCCAGGATAAAAGAAAATAGTATGAATTGTGTTTTGAACATAAAGATATTTACAAGGAGAACATAAATGTTAAGAGAAATTTTCATGAATATCTGTTGAATAGTTGTTAAGATAATCTAATGAACATCACATGTTTTCCTTGTGTCGCACACAGAAGTGGTCCTTACACAAATGTCAACTTCAGCCAACCACTTGTCTTTGTCATATGACATTGGTTTACTGACCACTGATGTCATCTCACGTGCCACAACATCCACATTAACGGGAAGAAATGCAAGTAGAATTATCAAGAAGAGAAAATATGTGGATGTAAAAAAACAAATTGAGGAAATGTTTGTGTTGGCAAATGCCACAGGTCTCCCATGACTGTTGACTGTGGTTTATATTTGCCCAGAATGGAGTTTCCATCACAATGTAGCTGGTGGTTTTTTGCTTTTTGCTGTTGAAACATGTACAAAGTACAAGCCTAAAAAATGTGAATATTCTGTGTTGTTGTTGGTTTTTTTTTGTTTGTTTGTTTTGATTGGTTATTTATTAATTTATCAATGTATTCGTAAAAGTAACCACTACTGAACTGCTGAAGTAAACCCAACCTTCAGTACTTGCCCTGATGAGTACAGCTATGAGTACAAGTAGAGTCTGACTCTTCTCATAGAGTAAAGAATGAAACTGACTGACTGAGAAGCAGATTTAGACTGTGATTAACTTTGAGGGTTTCCTGGTTTCGGGTACTGGGGTGACTTTACTGGATTTAAAGTGTGAGAATATCTTGCTCTCCACATTAAATTAGCTAAAAGATGCAAGTTTAAACATATTTATTATATATAAATATATATTTAAGATCATAAACATCTGGGACACATCAATGTGAAATAGTTTCTTTTAATGCTTGGCTTGCCAGGAAATAGGAACTTTTTCTAAAAATCTGCTCAGCACACTTCCTCCTGCTGTTGAAGCCAAAATACCTTAACATTAATTTCTTTTATAATAAATAAAATGGTTCACAGTGTTTATGTAATTTAAATATGATTTTTATATATCAGAAAAGATTGTAAACCAAATAATAAAAAGGTACTGCACACAATGCCTCGGTCCTAACTAACACAACTAAAGTAAGAAAACATAAAATAAAACATCAAATTTTTTACCATATTTAGTTACCGTAAATAAAAAAAAATCCAACATGAATATAGACTGTGATTATGAATTAACGAGCAGGCAGTGATTAGATGTTTAGTTTTTATTTATTTATTCAATATAACTTTGACCAGTGACATTACCATGAAAATATCCAGCAGTATAGAGTACTCTAAAATAAACAGAAAACACAAAATAGTTTTTTCCATACAAGGCTAGGCTGCGGACAAAAACACTCTTTCCATCACTGCTTTCACTTTTGCTGTGCAGATACAAACAAAACAACTACTATTTTCTTCAACTGAAAGCCTTTTTATGAATGTTCCCAGCTTATTTTAACTCTACAAATGTTTGAAAATGCTGTTTTACAAACTTATTTACTTGTATAAGAGTGAAACCAAGGGAGGTGCTTTTTCTCATTATTATGGCACAAGGTAAAGTCATTGTCGAAGACTTCTAAAAGCTTTATTTAAGGCACAAAAATGACAAATTCCTTTGTTATTGAACAAAAGAGAAAGAAAATTTTTAAAGATTGCTGGAAGAACAACTAAGCTACATAGTTAAAAGAAATGTAAACAACAAAAAAGAAAACTACCAGGAAACAATTATCCCATTAGCATTTTATAGTGTGAATTAGAGGATCTGGAAAAAGAAAGCAAAAAGCAGAAGAAAATCATTATGATATGCTACGATTGCACTGGGAGAGCCAGCCAGTATCTAGGATTCAAGCAACAATTTGAATGTTTACTTTTGTTGGATAAGGGACCTGCCACTATTTTCAGCAACTACAGCAAAGTTGCTCATCTCTGAAGGAAAGATGATAGGGTGAATTCCATGCATACACTCATCTTGTACAAACATACACAAACAAACTCACACAAAATTAGTTGTGTCTTCACTCTAGGAGGCCATAAACTTCCTAAGTGTGATGACAATAAGAGCGAGAAGGACCGAAGCACCCAGGAAGACAGCTATGACTATGGCTGTGATGGCTCCCGGCCCCAGAACAGCTGCCAACACAAAAATAAACACATTTACTCGCAGCATTAAAAAGGAAATGTGGATGATTATTGATCAAAGACGAGACACTCTCACCTTGATTCTTGTCCAGATTTTCAGAGTCTGTAGGTTCCCCAAAGTCAAAGTTATGGGGCAGTTCTGTCATGACCTGGAAATGGTCTTTGGTAGTAACCTCAATGGGTGGATCTCCAGATATGGTGTCTTGGTGGTCTCTGTTTAAGGCAGAATCTCCCACTGTTTCTGCAGAATGAGGAAAAACTATTTAATCACATAAGCTTCTTTTCAATATGCCTAATCTAGAGCAATTCACCAACTGACTTAAAACCTTTCCTGACACAAACTGCCTTCATTCCAGTGTGTTTTCTTGAAGACACTCTACAGAACTTTGCCATTTTCTCAGGGATGCAACCCCATCAACACTAATTTAGCCTCTATCTTGTATGGCGTATAGACAAATGCTCACGAAGAAAAAAACAAAAAAACAAACTGAACTTTCTCTATGTCAAATATAACATATTAGAAAGGCCAAAGCATGTGAGAAGGATCACATCTCCCTGACAAATGAATGGTGATCTTAAAGATAATCATCAGTGTGACTATACATGTCAGTCCTGTCATCCTAGTCCTAGCTCATCACATAACAGAACTGCTCAAAAGTTCTCAACACATTGAGTATCCAGAACTGCTGTAATGACTCAGATGTTTTTTTCTGAGCAACTCATCTATAAAGGGACCAAAGCTTTGCGATTATGTCATGGCAATACTCAAAACAATAGTTGTGATATCTGATGAATAAAGTATGAAACTGGGTGTGATAGGTAAGGCTAACCGAAGAAGTATACAAGCAGCATCTATTTTAAATTAAATTAGATTTGTGCCATAAGTCATTAATAAATCTGATATGAGTCATGTATGGCAAAATAATCTAAATTTAGCTGCTGTGTGAACGTAAGGAGTCTTAAAGCCCTTTTAAACTTTATCTCACCAGTGTGTAAAATAAAGTGTAACCCTAGGTTTGATAGAAATACAAAAAATAAATTTTCATATAACTATTATACTAGTGCATTAGGTTTTGGAAGTATTTGTACATATTTTAATAATTAAAGTGATATTTAAACATATATTTGTATATCTGTATAATGTTTTTCACTGTAAATATAGATTATAAAACAATTTGTGAGCACTTGTCTGTTTCTTTTAGCGTTGTGAGCATTTGTCATGAAATCATCGTGCACCCTTCCTATATTGTGAGCTCTCTCCAGCTATTTTAACTCTTATCTTATCTCTTGTCCAACACTTTCTCTCTTTCTTTTCCTGTCTTCCTGCAATAAAGTCTTCTTGCATTTCTTTGCTGAATAAGCAAAACGGCTGGTGTGTTTATGTGCGCTTACTAGCACGTGACGCGTGTGCGTAAAGTGAAATTCGACTGAAACGTCACGCCGCGTCCCAGAAGAAGTGCAGTTTCTCAGTGTCGGGGCACTGCTGGGCAGCGACTGCTCCAGAAATGCACGAGTTTTAAGGTCGGAAAGTTATGTAAAGCTGTTTTAAAGCAGTCATTTTGAGGCAAAGGTTTTGCTAACGGTCCTGCTTGTCTTTTAGGCGTTGTGTTTACAGAGTGCCATGCACAGGCTCTTCTGTAAGACTCCAACAGCCCCTCTCTTGTCTCACTACTCAGGTCTGAGCATAAGGATGTCTTTGTAGATGATGGTCATTTTGTCAGTTAAAGTCACAGGCAGTCCGTGTTCAAGCAAACTTCAGAGCAAACAGACAAAGACTGTATTTATTTAAAGCTGTCAGCTTTCGTCTGTTCTCTTTCCATCCCAGATTGTCCTTCTCTGACATTCCTCTCCCCTGAACATGAGACTTTTCACACCTCTTCCACAACCAGAGAAAGTCTCTCAGGGGTGCAATTTTTCTGTTTCTTAAGTAACTTTTAGAGCCCTGACTCTGAAAATGCTCAATTGAATCACAAAAAAAAGAAAAAAAAGAAAACCCTCTTCATGCACAACTAATTGAGTCAGTAATCCTCTCCTCATCTATTTGCAAACCAAAAACAAAATATATAGATCAGCTCATTTTATACTAGTTTGTAGCCTCTGTTTTGTTCAAATTCATTCATATCTTCTCTACTCGGAGGAAGAACATAACAGACAGAAGTATTAAAATATTTGCATATGATAGATCAAGTCTTCAATAAAGACGTTAACATTAGATGTGGTTTCTGCTAACATTTTTAAATCACTGTGCGCATTTTGATGCTGCTTTGTTGACTCTGTGTTGTGTGCAGTTTTCTATCCTGTAGCTGGCTGAAGGTCTGGAGGCCTGGGTCTGTGGCCAGCTCAGCCATCAATGAAGCCTTTAGCTGAGGCACAAAAGGCAGCTTGTGCGGTCACGCAGGCGGCAAGCTGCAACCAGTAACAACCGGCCAGGCCCAAACTAGGCACATGCTCGGCCCTGGATGTCAAACAAACTTGTTTATTAAACAGTCTCAGTGTTTAATAGGCTGTGCATTCTTAACAGCCTAATTTAATAAAATGGAAAATAAAAAAAAAGTTGATGTTTTACTTTGGTATTTGTTTTCATTTCAGCTTGCTCAAGTCTGTAAATTCTAAAACATGACAGAATCTGCAGGAAACATTAAACCTTAATCCCAGCCACTATGTCACTAGCCTAACATGTCTTGACCTACAGCCTTGACACATGAGCTCAAACACCCCCTTAAATAAAGAGATGTTTATCATATGACACTAGTATTTATTCATTAGTAATGTTAATTAACCTAATTAACTTGTTTAGACTCTTTGTCTATTAACCATATTCAGTAATTATTCTACCAGTAATTTTAGCTAAATATTTAAATACATGCCTATGATTTAAAATGCTATTGCAGCAACATTTCACTTTCCAATATTTAGGTATTGTTTCATAGTTTGTTTGTTTTTTTATTGTTATTGAGTAATTAGGCCTCATTTTAGCTCAAGTCAGCTCTAATTTTTACTCTAGCTAATTGTTTTTTTGTTAACTATTTCAACCTCTAACTACTTTGAAATGCACCTAACTAACAGAAAAAGGGGAGTTTGAGTAGAAAACGTGTTTTTGGGTTTCATCCTGACAGATTTGTACACAAACATTTGCAGAGTTCTTTTATTCTGCACTAAAACCACTTTTTTCTGCCACACATTCGCAAACCAATGATAAACCATCAGTATGTATCACAATTTAGATTCCATGCAGTGGCAATTCACAGCTTTTTTTTTAATATTCTCTCTATACAGGACAGAGAGGATTTTGTCTCCTTTCTTCTTCCCTTGTCGTCCCACAGCCCTGTTGACCTGTACGCTGACCTTTGGGATTATGAGCGCCTCTGCTGTGCCCAGATATTTTCTTAAGTAGATCTGAGAGACATTGCAAAGATGAACAGAGAAACACTGACAGAAATAGATGAAAATGATAGAAACAGCTGAGATGTGTTCATCTGACAACTCTTAAGCATCACTTACTCTGTACACCAGTTTATGCTGGGTGAAAGTGCAACCCATGCCACAAAAATGGTCTCTAAAACCTCCAGTACCTGCAGTACCTGAAATCCTAATCAATATTACACTGAATCACATCAGGTTATTTTGAATGCGAGGACAATTTTTTTTATTTTCATACAAACATTTGGCATCACGAAAGCAACTAAACAATCTTGTCTGTCAAACCTTTAATAACGGCATAATTAACATTAGCCTGCCAACACACACATGCAGATCTAATCACGCATGGGTGGAAAAGAGCATAAAAATGACACAATTGCACACATTCTTAACTTGATACAGCAAAGGAAACTATTTTTGAAGTAAAACCTTCCCTAAAATGTAAAGGTTAAAAAAAAAATAAAAATCACTCTCAACAGGAGCTTTACCTGTGTGTACGAAATCGACCAAGAGGGTGAAGAGTGCCAGCAGTACAACTCTGCAGATAATGCTGCGAACCATGGTGGCTGTGGAAGATGAGCGTCTTCAGAACTCCTCAAGCTGGGGCTTCAAACGAGTAGCTGACTCTGGGAAAGGCGCAAGAGAGGAGTACATGGGAGATGAGGAGGAAGAAAGGTAGGCAGCCAAGGGGTGAGAGAAGGGGTGGGGCTAGGTGTGCACAGCAGTGTTTGGACAGTGCACACTTTGTGAACACATCATCACAGGGCCAACCCACCCCAAAAGTCCTCTGGTCACATACCTGGGTGTGAGGGGTAAACATTCACTGTCCACTTATGGTGAACAGGTCACTTCACACAGACATCTGCAGGACATGTTACTCCTTTACTGTCAGTGGAAATACCTGAGCGCAAGCAGAAAAATGTGAAGTACTGAAAACTTTGATGTAGAAGTACCACACTGACTTTTTCCCCCCATCTGCTGTATTACTACAGTATTGCATTTGTAAATATTTTAAAGCAGTAGTTAGGTAGTTAATAGCTGCACTTTAAAGTCTTATAGAATTATTGTTTTATTTAGTCCATTTTCAGTGAAATTACTTCTACCAGTGTGACTTCATCCACACAAGTCTTCACTCTTTTAATGGGCAAAGCTACAGCTGGCAAGAGGACATCTTTTTTTTTTTTTACTACATTTTGCTGTGAAAGTTGGAGATGCAAGCAGTGACTAAGCTTTATTACCAACACAGAGCTCATTTCTGGATCAGAGCCTGTAAATCTAGTTCCTTTGGGCTCTTCAAGACCCTAGAAACTGAAGCAGGAACTGTGACATCATCTTATAAGAGCACATCTAACTTAGAAAAGAAGATTTATAGAAAAATCTGAATAAAACCACTTTATTCAGTTATTGTTTCATGACTCTTCTCAGCAGCATCCAGAGTATCTGCAGAGTACAGCTTGACCACTGATCCTACTTTTAAGTGCCTCACATCTTCTTTGATGTACCAAGATCCACAAAGTGCACAGTGTTAACTTTCAGGTGTGCACTATAAGGAGGCATCGGTCAAGCTTAAGTTTTGTATGCTAGTTTTTTTTACTGTAGATTTCAGCAGCAACTATAGCTTTAAGCAATTAGTATAAAAATAGAGTCATGGTTACTGCAGCTTAAAATCCTAACTTTGTATCATGAAAATGCTAAGCCACAAATCTGAGGTAATGGGAGGGAGAGAAAACATGCATTTGGGCTTGTTTTGTCTCAGAATTACGAGCGAGATCAACTGAGGATAACACCTGGACAAAACTCTTGTTTAAGAAATTAAATTTATACTCCATTGTCTGCTGTTCTGGAGTAAACAGGAATTGTACACTAAAAATGTTTGTGGTTTAAGTAACAGCAAAGGAAAATGAAAGTGTGCCTGGAAACACGGTCACACTTTTCTGTGGAAGGAGCCTGTTTGTTTAATTTCCTGCAGCATGCTTTAAAAAAATGACTTAATTGACCTAAAAGAAGCCCCACAGCGAACTGGTTGTCCAGCGAGTGAATTATTTGGAATTTAATAAACAGAACATTTAAAAATGCTTCTAAAACCAAATAGGAGGCAGTGATTTCTTTCTAAATCCCAGTGTCTGTCTACATTCATGTCATCTTTAGAGCTCTTATATATCAAATTGATGGGAAAGATTGGTATGTTTACTTTTAAATCCATGTGAATGTCCCAACTTTACACCTCAAGACACTAGTAATTAATACAAATAGTATTCCCATGTTTGCACAATGGATTGTTAGTGTGTTCAAGTATTATAAGATGTCCATCTACGTATTAACTTGGACATCAAACTAGATGTTCTGGGTCAATCGGTTTTCCATTCTGCTAGGCCTCCTTGTGTTGCCAGCATCAGTCATCGCTGCGGCTGATTTTTTTCTGTTTTACTGCACTGAAAAAAACATCACTGCTATCATCATCACTTTCAACATCATGAAGTTGGAAAAAAAGAGGATTGGGACCAAAATTTGAGATAGGGATTGTACACCAAAATACAAGTCTGATGTTTACCGCTGCTCCTAATTCTCAGCTTGTTGTATAAGGCACCGCAACACCAAGAAGCCACCAGTTTCTACTGATACATTTCCAGCCAATCACAAGAACTCTAAATGTGATTAATATCAGGGTGACTGGGTAATTGAATGACTGGATTCCAGTGAATTTTGCAAGACTTATTTAAATGGTTCAGACACAAATTTTAACAGCCTACACATTAGACTGTTTTATTATTTCATACTGCAATAAAAAAGTAATGACTCCAGCAGATCATTTTCATATATTATAATACAGATGCAGAATTGAAAGTTTATTCTTTTAACAGCCTAGTATTTTACAAGAAATAGATAACTAGTTGGAACTTTTGAACATGTCCTTAAAACAGGACATAAGTGGGCACAAATCCTTGGGCTCTACTTTGCTGCCATTATCCATGAACACCCAGCTGAAAAGAGGGAAGATGGAGGGGAGAGGGAGGAACTTTCAATAAATAAAACAAAAACAAGGGGCATTACCTTTCTAAACTTTTCCATACCACCCCACTCATATATCCACAGCTTTAAAAAAAAAATCCCCAAACACTGGAGGCCAAATTCGAAATATGTAACTTCTAAATTTGTACATGACATGATGCAGTTGATGCTAAAGAGACCACAAAGCCTCTCCAGACAGTCTGCTGAACCTTCAGTTTGTTGCTTATTTGGTCAGTTGGATGTTTAATTCACCGCTTTGCTCCAGCTACAGGTCCATTCGCAGCAGGAAGCACACCCTGCCTCAGAGGTCATGGTTTGATCGCAATTTGACAATTATGAGAGATGACCAGTGTGGCTGATGGAAAACTGAAATACAAAAGTGAAGCTGTGGATGCAGTTGGGTGCAGGAGTTTAGGTAAAACAGCTGCTGTTCAAACTGGATACAGTCTTTGAGATTTGCTTGGCTGCAGTCCCTTAAAAGTCCTCCAAAGTCTCAATTTCTCCCATATTCAATCTCTCAGACGATGCATTCACAGAAAATCCTGAAAGTGGAATAAACACACAAAAGATAAAAATAGCAAGTAAGATTTAAAAATGAATTTTTGTTCTCTAATTAAAAAGATTGAGGTTTGCTCTTACCTAAAAGGCTGGGGTCTGCCCGGACCATCTTTTGTTTCTTTTTCTTCTTCCCTGAGGTGACAGTCTCAAAATGCTGCTGCTGGCCAGTCGTATGGTTGGACTGGTAAAGCGAAGATGACCCTGTTCCTCCCCACACAGAATCCTTAGAAAGAAAAGGATATTTAAGTTAAGACTGGTTTAAGACTAATCAAAACTGTAAAATTTTTAAAATTCCTTTAGCATAGATTACAAACCCCACAACCTTAAAGGCTTCTTACCTTATTACTTCTAGACTTTATGTACTATCAGTTTTAAATAATCATGAACAATAGGCAATTAATACTTTCAATAAAAACTTTTTAAAAACTGGTAAAAGTTGGCACATTTTTTTATAAGAAGTCTAGATTTCTGGTACAATTAGTACAAACAGAGAAATCCAAAGGTTCGTGTTTTAAGTAATTTGTACTTTATTATTATACCGTCACTACTGTAAGCATCCTTTGAGAGAAAACAATATTTAGTATTTTAAAATCATGTAATACTTAAATTGTAGATGGTAAAAAGTTCAAATTACAATTGACAAGCAGGGGTTGCAGCTGTGAGTAAAATATGTGGGCTTCATATGCCGAGTGTTTCAGTGACTAACCAGCTTGGGTTAACTCACCTGCTGCTGCTTGACGGCTTGTTGTTGGTTCAGAGGTGTCTGTTTCTGTTGGTTAGCGTTCTGTTTGGCACGGCGTTCCAGGAACTGCTTGGCAAAGTCCTTGGCCTCAAGAGTGTCCCCCAGATAAGCCCTGACATAGTCATGCACCTCATATGGAGAGTCCACTTCCTTCAAGAAGGATGCAAATGTAGGAACTGAAAGAAAGACAGATGGAGAATATTTGTGACTGGGTCTCAAATAAGGGTTCATTAAAAGCTGTAGGTAATTTTTAATAATTAATTTTTTTTTCTTTTTTTAAAGATTTACCATCCAGATTGTTGGCTGTGTTGAGCGTGTGCAGGGTTTGCTCACACCACTGCATGAAGGTGTCTTGCTGGCTCTTACCGACCCCTTGAAATAACTTCAGCAACTTTTCCTCCTCCTCTACCTTCTTATTAGTTCGCCCACTCAAAGAGTTACTGTTTTTGCACAGTGGAAGACAAACTTGGTTAAAAGATTTGTGTATTACTCATATCCTACTTATGATATGTCAGGATTTCACCACAGACTGTGACCAAGATATTTTTCTAATTTGCCATCCTAAAGGAATACCTGACATTGGCATTGCCCTTGTTGTTCTTCTGAGTGTTGCCTTTTTTGGTCTGTTGGGGTTGTTGGACAACCTCCTTCACAGCCTCATCCCAGAAGCCCATGTTTGAGTTGTGGGTATCACCCCAAATACTGCTGGAGTCTGAGCCCCAGTTAGTGCTGGTGTTTACAGACCCCCACACTGAGTTACTCACAGATGTCTGTAAAAAGAGACATTTATTAAGAAGCACTTCAAGGTAAGGTCAACAATAACTAGAACTGAAGATAAATATGCCCCCAATGCCACAATATACTTGTATTTACATACAGTTCTGCTTTGCGGTCGAGTCTGTTGGGTGGTGATAGGATGCTGCTGTTGCTGTTGGTGCTGCTGCTCCTTCCGCTGCCTCATCTGCTGGGCTTCTTCTCTCTGAATTTCGAGCAAAGACTTTGTAATGACTGGCTGTTTGGCCACATTTCCCCAACCAGACAGCTTGGCGTGGGACTGCTGTGCCTGTTGCAGGGCCTGCTGTTGCTGTTGTTTCAGGAGCTCTTGTTGCTGACGTCGTTGCTGTGAGTGTGACAGGCACATAAATATGGATAATATGCGTTTTTTTTTTGTTTTTTTTGCATGTAATACTGAAAAAACATTACTTATCAAAAACATAAGCTCAAGAGTAACATGCTGCTCTGAACCTACAATAAATAATGCTCCAGATTAACTGCAACTTGGATTAAAGAAAGTTAAACACCATTTGTGACATAAATCAAGGAAACAAATTTACAAAAACAGAATTAATATAACTAAATGTTCCGTAAGTGAAATAATAAAGGGAGGTACTTGTAATAGAGTAACCAAACTCCACCAAGCTGAGTTGGAGGTCTGCTGTTCCTACCTCGTCACGTGACTGTCGTTCTCTCTCCTCTTCTAGTTTCTGGATGTCGGCCAATGACAGGGCATTCTGGGTCTGGTTTAGAGTGTTGGCTGACTGTTGTCCCCACTTAGAAGAGGATGGGAGCTGAAAAGCAGGACAAAATCATTTTATTTATACCAGATATATACAAACAAATAAAAAAATGTTGTCAACTTTAAGTCGACTTCAGTTTATCAGTTATTTGATTCCTAATTGTCTAGAGCCCTTACCTTCATTTGTGCAAGCTGCTGCTGCTGTTGCTGCTGTTGTTGCAGTCTTCTGAGGGCCTCTTGCTGCTGTTGTCTCTGTCTCTGCAGTTCCTGCTGTCTTTGAGCCTCCTGCTCTCGTCTTTTTAGCTCCTCTTGTTGCTGTGCTAAAGCAGCAGCAGCTACAGCAGCAGCTGTTGCTGCCTCTTCTTCCGCCTGCTTCTGTTCTTCCTCACGCCTCCTCAATGCCTCCAGCTCCTCCTGCTTTCTGTGCTCCTCTTCCTGATGAAACAGAGAATATTTAAGACATTAAGCAGAAAAATAGAGAGAGAAATAGAGAATAATAAATTATAAGACCAATCAACATTCAAGACAGAATACAGAACATCGCCTGGATTTACTGAGCAAAAGGTCTGGGTTGCCTCAGCTAGTGAGATCAAGGTTAAACAAGAATGTTTATTTAAAAAAATAATAATAATTATCATCTGACTTCCTATCCAGTTGGGTAAAACATTTGCAGACTGTTGCTTTGCTTTGGTAAAATCCAGATTTTATATTTGTAGAGTAACCTGACAAAAATCACCATTCAAATAACTTAAGGACAACGTATGTGCAAAGAAGTCAGCTATTCATGAAAGTTACACTGCTCTTCCACAGAGTAAGAAGCAGTTTGATGTTTAGGCCTTTTGTTCTGCAAAATTAAAAGTATAAAAGCATTGGACACATTTGTGAAATTACTCACCATGCATGCACATCCCCCCTGAAACAGAAAAAAAGAACAAAAGAACAAAAATAAACATCTATGCAAGTTTACCTGTTTGCGAAGGAAGTCTTCCCGTTTTTTTGTCTCTTCCTCTTCTCGCCGTCTTTCCTCTAATCTTCTAAGAGCTTCCTCGTGTGCCAGTCTCTCCTCCTCCTCCTTTTGCCTGCGTTGTGCCTCTTCTTGCTCCCTTTGCCGTCTCAGTGCTTCTTCCTAAAGTTATCCAACATTAGGTCAGTCTCAGTACCATTGGAAAAAAAAGGGTTTCTCAATGAAACAGTAACTCAGAGGCTTTCACAGGTCAAGTGTTGACCTGTTTTTGTCGAGCTAGCGCCTCTTCTTCTAGACGTTTCCGTTCTTCTTCCTGTCGTGCTCTGAGAGCCTCCTCCAAACGTTTCCGCTCTTCTTCTTCCCGTTTTGCTCTCATTTCTGCCTCACGTCTCTCCAGCTCCAACTGTCAGATGACAGCACATCATCGAATAAATAAACAACAGCTGTCCAAACTTCACATGAACAAAAGGTGAAAAATTTTCAAAGTTAACATGTTTATAAAATTTTTAAAACAGGAGGCCAATCTTCATTTACATGTGAATGACTTAGGGTACATTCACGCCACGATAGTCCGCTACACTCTGTCCAACTGGGAAATTATGTCATCAGCAACTATCATCTGGATCAATACTGCGTTCACGCTTCACTTCTCAAACAAATCAGACCTTTTAAAAAATGTTTTCCGCTCTCTACCAAAGGCAACGCTGACCCAAGAATTACTGAAGAAGACGAGACACACAACGATGAAGAAAACACGTTCATCTATTGGTTAATGCAGAACAGCTTCGGTTTCTAGTACATAACTAAATATGGAGCTGCATCAGATCCTTGCAGTCTTGGGTTGATCAGATTTCTATTACAACTTTAAGCGGATTCTTCCACAATGCACTTTGTTTTGTATTACTCTTTTTATTTGGTCTATTTGGTCTGCTTGAAATCGACTGAGATCTGGGTTTGTAGGTGGACCGAGTTCGCTTCTTTAATTTGAATGACATGATTTTTTAACGCATTCAAAATACTCCAAATGAAGCAGACTTTTTTTTACCAGCGAACGGACTAGGATTCAAATCAACAAAGCTGGTGTGAATGTCCCGTTATTAGCAGAAGCTGCTACTACCATGCATCTGTGCAGGAAAAAACTACATGAAACAGTGTTAATGTCCTCTTTCTCCCTTTTAAAAGGAGTAGGATCTAAATTTGAGACTCTTAGATAAGAGCTCAACAGCCTCCAAGAAGACAAATGCACAAATAATTTTGTAATCACAAGTTTAAAGAGAACAGTAATTGAGGATGGGGAATTCACTCCAAAGATTGTGTGGTCTCTTCACTGAAGAATCATTTCATATGAGAAGGGAAACATGCTAAAGAACCAAGAAAAGGAAGTCCATTTGCTTCTATTCAAGCTCTTAGGAGAGCCAAAGTTAGATAACCAGGCAATGTGTAAATTCAAGTGTAAATTTTTATGTTACACATTAACAGGGCTAGTGTTTGATCCAACAGAGGGTGCTCAGCACTTCTGTTTGAGCAGAAACTTACAAAATTTAGGGTGAGGAAATTGTTCTTACCTTTGCTGACTTTGCCTTCTCAAACTGCTGCATCTGCTCAATAGTTGGAGCCTGTGCCATAGAATCTATTGGCAAATCCCAAACACTGCTACCTTCCCATGCTGTTGACAATAAGATACCATGATAAATAAAAAATATTGTGTTTTATTTCCAACAATGCAGGATATTTAGTGTTAGAGACCCACTGCTTGTAGCAGCTTGTTGGAGGTTTGGTGTGCAGGAAGCCTGAGAGGATGGGTTCTGCATTTCCCACACAGAACCAGAGTCTGGTACAGACAGGGATCGGGTAACAGGAGGTAGAAGACTCTCAGAAGCTCTACGAAAACAAAGGAAGGAGAACATAAATTAATGAAATGCTACCTTAATGATGCTTCGAGGTAAGATTTCTGACAACTAAAGGACTTATTCAGCTGGGGTTAAATGACTTTTCAGAGGCAGTACTTCAAGGACGTGTTTGTAAAAAAAAAATTGTAATAGCTGTCAACCTTATCTTAAGAGCCTGGTATTGCTGTAGAAGCAGGTTGATCTGCTGTTGATGCTGCTGCTGCTGCTGAAGAGGAGCTGAACTAAGAACTGCAGCTTTCTGCTGGGCCAGTGCCTGGGCATACTGCTGCCTGTACGAAGGGAGACAGGTGAGGAAGAAAAGTTGAGTGAAAGAACAGAAACGACATCAATCGGCTGATTACTTACAATGGTAGATGCCTAAATTAAATCACACCAGAAGCAGGATGCTTTATTTTTGTTTGAAGTAAAAAAAACTAAACAAAGCAAGGTAACACATAACCAATGGTACAACCCTATATTTGATATTAATAAAAAAAGAAAAATTACAGGTGCAAATCAAAGGAGAAACCCATCATTCTCACAAGTCAGAGATTATCCTGCACACTCTAACAAAAGGTCATTACAATTTGTGGCTAGAGAGGAAGCTGTGCGAAGTCTTCAGTGGGGTGTCTCTCCAAAGTGTCAGATTTCAGATTCAGATTCAACTTTATTTGAACCTCACGTACCTGAGGAGGTATTGATATTGGAGCTGCTGTAACTGGTAAAGATTGAGAGCAGTCAGCTCCTGCTGCCTCTTCAATCTTTCTTGGTCGCCGTCTGCCTGTAAACATAAGATGCAAGAATCTAAATAAATAACAGCAGCACAAAAAAAAAAGATACGTTTAAAGTTAATATAAATTATCTCTAATAATGTTTAATTGTTTCTTCACAATATTTTACCTTCTTGTACAAACTGATGTACACTGTTCAAAAAAAAGGGACCACTTGAACAAGATCTTGATGAATGAAATATACTAGTTGAAAATCTTTATTCATTACACAGTGGAATTTGTTGAGAAAAAAAATAACAAAACATAAGAACGATCAATTAAAATCAAAGTCATTAACCAATGGAGGTCTGGATTCGGAATCATCTCAAAATAAAAGTGGAAAGATCAGATCACAAGCCGACTCAAAGTGTGAGGATGCTGTTCAAGGATAGATGTTCTCCAGTGGGATCTCCTCCCAGACCTGGATCAGGGCATCAGTCAACTCCTGGAAAGTGTAGTGCGGCATGGCAGCAGTGCATGGAATGAGACACAATGTCCCAGAGGAGATGGATTGGATTCAGGTCTGGTGAACAGGTAGGCCAGTCCATAGCATCAATGCCTTTGTCATGTAAGAACTGCTGACACACTCCAGCCACATAAGGCCGAGCACTGTCATGCATCAGAAGGAACCCAGGTTCTACTGCAGCAGCATATGGGCTGACAATGGGTTTGAGGGTCTCATACAGGTACCTAATGGCAGTCAGGGTATCCGTGGCTAGCACATGGAAGTCTGCACGGCCCTCCAAGCATTTACCTCCCCAGATCATCACTGACTAGGTGAAACTGATCAGCATTACTTCCTAACTAGACAGATTAATATCCCAGAAGTGTGACTGACTTTTACATGGTAATGATTATGTGTTCCCTTTATTTCTTTTAGCAGTGTAGATAATTTGAAAGCAGAGAGCAGTTTTAAAGTGTGCTAAAACTAGAAAGCTACTTTAAGTCACCTAATCTGTGAGTTTAAAGTGTCTACCTGGAAGCAGGATTTGCAACATTACAGCCATTACAGCTAATTTACTTCTGTATCCAGGTGAAAGTTTACTCAAGTGTGATTTATAAACCTGCAATCTGCCAGTACAAACAGTGAGGAACTTTCAGGTATGTAAAATACATTTGATGGTGATTTAACTTTTTAAGTCATTAAGACCCGATGTAACACCCGACCAGATTCCAAAACATGCCGAAACCAAACCAGAAGCCAATCAAAGAGCTACACAATCTCTATACTGAGGTACAAACTTGACCTACAACTTGGATGTTGGTGGGAGTTGTTTTTAAAGAAAGAAGATTGGTATTTCCATAAAGAAAAACCTAAAAGTCTGTCCAGTCTGACAGAGTGGTTGTCAAAACAAATAGTTTATCAGCAGGAAATGCAAAATGCACAGAGAGAGAAGCTGCATGTTCCAGTAAAACATTTATACACAGCCGCATCTATGAACATAAAAGAAATAAAAGTTGCTTGATGCAGTTTTATGGTTTAAATACAATTTTGTTTAATATAACTTGAAAAGGAAAAAACATTAAATTCATGAACAGATCTTTAACTAAAAAAACAAAAACTGCATTATAAGAAGACTAATCCAAGGATGAAGATAGTGAGTATATAACACCATCTGCAGGTCACTAGCTAGACTGCTATTAAAAGGGGCAGTGTGTTTTTTGAGCTGATGTGATGAAAACCACCCATACTGTTGATTAAATTTGTATTTTTTTAATTTATTTAAAAAACAGGATTTTGTGGGCAACACATAGGACTTGCAAGAAGCCAATCAAAGAGCTACACAAACTCTATACTGAGTTAAAAAAGTGGCTCATAACGCCGTCTATAGGGTAAAACCAGGTTTTGGTTTTTGTGATTTAGAGCCATCTCTACGTCACGAGAAATTTATAAAAACCTCATAGCCCCCCAATGCAGACAGGCGGGTCCTTGCCTAGCAAGCATAGAAAACTGCACCGGACTTTATTCTCTACCTGCTGATCCTCATCTGGCGACAGACAGCAGCTCAAATCGCAACAGCGGCAACTTACAGCGGCACTACCTGCAGCTAGTCTCCACAGCTTTCCAGAGCCAGGGCCAGCACAACAGCGCTAACGACTCAGACTGATACAATTCTGAATAAAGTAGGGGGTGCAATTACACTTCAATGTTGAAAAGAGGTTTCAATTTCCCAGCAACTCAATGTACTATACAAGATTCCCCAGAGTATTAATGTGCAACTTAAGACAGTTCTTGGTATTCATCTATGGTACTAAGTTTAGTACAGAATATTGTCAAAAGGCTGACCGGCAGGTATAAGAGCCAGCAAAAACAAGGTTTATAAAAGCAGTTAGAAGACAGGCTCAGAAATGCTGGCGATATTAAAACAGAAGGACATTTACAAAGAGTTAAAAATGCTTTTTGCAGACGTGGTGACATAAGAAAGCAGCTCTATGCAGCTTAAACAGCAGCACTCACAACCACTAACTGGCAATAGTAAATAACAGAAGAGAAACTGAGGACTGAACAAACCAGGTGCTTCACTGCTTTTTAATTTCTCTTTTGTCCCTTCCTCTCCCTTTAAGTGATCCAGCCCCTAAATTACTATGGCTTAAAACTGGGTACAAATAAAACATTAACACTAGAATTCACATGAACCACAATTTGCAGGGGTCCTTACTTGTAGAGGTGGAGGTGCAGGTCCTGGAGCGAATGGCACCCTTCCCCAAATTTTCATAATTTCTCCCAGAGGTTGAAATACTTCATCACACCCTCTTTTGACTAGCAGAGACATGGTGAAGTAGCCAGCCTGAAACCATTCTGACATCTCTTGATTACTGAACGGACCTGGGTGAGCAAAGGGGAGTTGGGGGTTTATAAAAGTACTTTATAGATAAAAGTAAAGAATGTAACATATTTTGCACAGAAAACTGAATACATTCTCACCCTGTATCTCCCCCTGTGGGTCTTTGTAAAACCACTTGAGAGCAGCTTCATGGGTTAGAGGCAGGCCTGCAGGCTTGGGTTTCTCTGGCGTCTTTGCAGCAAGTCTGTCATCATCCACCCCACTGTCTTGTAGGTATGCCACCATCTTTTCTGCCTCCTGGATAAGATTTGGAAGAGAAAAAGATAAAGAAAAAGGTACTTCACTACTCATTAGTCCGTTTAACAATCAGAAGTTAACAAAAATGGAGGGGCTTCTTTTCCGCAGGTTAGTTAAATAAATGAAAACTGAAAAGAAAAAAATCATCTATTAAAGTATTAACAGTCTTTTTTTTTAATATATAAAATTAACACCACAGGAAAGTTTTGATGACAAGTGGACAATTCTAGTGGAGGACAGCAATACTGCTGGCATGTTTAAATTTAAAGCCTACAAAAGTTACCTGCTCAAAATGTTTTAGTCCATCTTCATCAGTCTCATGCGGCACAGTGGTGGGCCTGCCAATAGGTGCCATTATACTTGAAGGGAAGGGTAAAGGATTGTTCATTGCTACAGGGACTTCTATTGGCTTTTGCTGTGGTAGCTGGACAGTTGCTGATGGAGCAGATACTTCTGCATGAAACAAACAAAACAGCAGATGAGGATTATTTATTTTTTTAAGTACATGGAAACTTCGGAAAAAATTATTTTGATTATTATTTATTATTTTTACAGTGACAATGAAGACAAGTCTAACCTGCCAGGGTGGTGGAAATGTGGGTCATCGGAAGAGACTCGAGCATGCTTGTAGACATGGGGACGTGCATGGGGGCTTTGCAGGGTTCTGGGGGAATATCCAGGGTGGGCTGCCGTTCAGCTGACCTTTCAGCCTCCTCTGTTCTGCTGGGCTGGTTTGGGGGCAAACACTGTGCAGGGGGAAGGGACCCTGAGAGTGTTGGAGCAACAGGTGGAACAGCTGGAGTCTCTTCTGAAGGAATGGCCAACTCTGAAACAGACACCACCAAATATGAAGTTTCTTAGTACAATCATAGATGACATGTCAGAAAATGCCAAAGAGCATGAGAGAATATTCAACACATACCAATTCTTCAATCATGATCATGTCAATGTTTCACAATGCTACCATTCAATTTCTATTTTATAATGACAGCTGGTGGACGAAGGTGCCAGTATCTGCTGCTACTGTGTCTTGCATGAACTGAATTTTTTCCAACCAAATAATATTTGAGCTGAATGTCAATGCAGTTAAATTTTAGATGGGTCCAAATATTTGACAAGTATTCATGAAATTGTCAAATCGGCACAGCAAGACTAATGTCTATGTAACAAGATTGTACAGATCATTACGGTAAAGCTCACACATTTTAAAAATCCTGTTACAACATCAAAACCTAAACATTTCTTCCCCGTTTACATTAGAAGGCTCTTGGTCTAAAAATAGTGCAAACAAGATGTCTTAATTACATCATAGACCTTAGGATGGTTGCCAGTGGGGGGTGAGGAAGAGATTCTTGCTGCATTAACCTTAAGAGCATCTGACACAAGAAAACAGTCACAATTTGGGGTTTGTCTGATACAGAAGATAAAAATAAATAAATATGCCATATAGAAACATTTTTTACCTTGTAGTTAAGTTAAAATTGTTCATTTTGATGCACTGTTCACACAAATACGTGATTACAGTAGCCAGTTTATCACATGCTGCTGATATGGCTCCACGGTCCATGTGTGGATGTTTGTGTAACAAAATCTGGTTGTTCCTTGATGTTTTCAAATTATCTGAGGGCGAATTTTCAACATTTCTACTCTATCTGAACTGAAACTTGTAACATGTTGCATATAATCTAAGATGGCGCGGCATCGTCCAGACACCGTCGGAACTGCTCTGCTTAGGCTGTGCACTTTATTTATTTATTTTTTCTCAAGTTTTATGATTTGTGCACACCTTTTCCTGGTCAGTGCTCCTGCCTGGCCTATCACCAGAACTTTTCTAGACGCACAACAACCAGCTGATTACCACCAGCCCTCATAATTCACGGAAAAACATAAGAGGACAGGAAGGAAACAGCCGCGCTGCTCAAACACGAAGACGACCAGAGAGCCACTACAGCAGACATGTTGGTGCGGGATAAGTTTAAAAAAAAGCAATGCAGGAAAAGTACGAATGTGGCTCCATCTCTTTTCCATCTCGCCTCTCCATGTCCCACTGTCATAACAGAGAAATGAAGGATGTATGTGGCTTGTCATGCCGCACATGCGCTAAAAAATATTAACGCAATTAATTACATAAATTAGTTACCGCCATTGACCGCCCTTCAAATGTATTGTGAAGGTTTCTTCTTCTCCGTTGTTATTCTTCTTCTTCTCTCAACTAAATCGCATTTTTGGGGGACTGAACATGCTCAATAACTCACCAAATTTTGCCTACCACCCCAAAGGAATGTGTAAATTTACATATGGTGGGGTGCTCGGACTGTTCGGGCAAAATTGAACAAGAACGGCACCTATTTACGATGCCCTGCATGTCATCAATCTTTATGAAATTCGGTACACATATTCTAAATGCTCGGGTGAACAAAAAATCCTTTGGTCGTGTTTAGTTGAGTTTTGATCTACCCGTGTCATGCAGTAAAACAAAGGGAGTGTCCATACCAATAACGCGTTTTAGTTCCTTTTATTCCACAGGTGCTGATACAAGCCAAGGTAACACGGTCAGACCAAACGGACTGGTAACTCCGAACTATAGTATATTGCCGCACCGACAACGACGGTAGAAAAACTGTGCGCCTTCCAACTCACCTCAAACAAAAATGAGGTGAACAGAAAAGGTGTGGCCTTTATAAGTTAAACAAGGGTGTCCACTACTAGCAGAAAAAAACACAAACCACAAAACAGTTGAAAATAAACCAAAATTCAGGTAAACACTAAATAATTACTTGGCCGATACAGGCCATTTTGGGTCAAAATTGCCAATTTGGCGTTTTACTCACGTCACTCAAAAACTTTCTCGTCCTAGAGATTAACCTAAGCGATAAGCAATAAGTCAATTAATTGCATGGTAAGAAAAAATGAGGGCGATAATTTGCCGGCCGTGATAATTTTCTTTTCTTTGTCTTTTTTTTTTGTTGTTTTAATCTTACCTTTTTTTTTTCTATCCTACTTTACCATAGACTGTGTATGACAACAGGTTTCACTATGGAGTATCTCGACTGAACGCTCTCGTTTCTTGCAAAG
>JBAMHW010000008.1:16410082-16434576 GCA_037177495.1 Rhadinocentrus ornatus
ATTATTATTATTATTATTATTATTATTATTAATATTATTATTATTATTATTATTATTATTATTATTATTATTATTATATGGTTGAAATAGACTTTATGAAAAAAAATCCTCCTTTTTGTGTGTTGTCAATCAAAAGTGAAACATACAAATAATTATAATCTAATTAAAATGTATATATTCATGTGGATTTAAGTTAGAAAATAAGAATAATTCAAGGCAGCATATAAGCAGTCTCATAAGAAAGTTATTTTTCATTCATAGGCGTGGTCGTCTTTCCATCAATACCTAGTGGCGGGCCAACTCTGGCTCAAAATGCCCGGGCCGTTTTTTTTTTGTCCCACTCCAGCCCTGGCTTAAAGTAAAAAGTTTAATGAGCTCCATCTAGTTCTCTCTACAGTGATTAAAGTGAGGACAAAATGTTGCCAGTGGAGGGCGCTAGAGCCCCATTTTTGAGTTTTAGTGATATTACGTAATATGTGGCTGTCATTTTACAACCTACAGAGAGATGTCAGTAGATCTAAACAAGTGCCAATTGTGGAGGCTGAAGCTGTGCTGTGGTAGATAACGTGAGTGAATTTGGTGACGCTGCAAACTGCATATTGATTTGCTTTAGAGCAGAATCATTAAAACACTGTTGTTTTCACGGTGCAGTGATATTTTGCAAGTTTGACAAGTTTGCAAGATAAGGCTCTGATAAGTTTCATCATGCGTCATCTGCAGGATTTCTTATTACTGTGTGAAAGCATGACAGTCAGCTGCTTGTGGCCCTCTCACCTAAAATCACTAATGGTGCAGTTGGATCATTTGAAGCATCCCTGCTGCTGATGAAGCACTCTTGTTCGTTTGAGATGATGAAGGCTCGGATTGGGGTTGACCTACTTTCTGAGGCAACTCACAGATGACAAAATTGACTTGGAATCCTTTTTTTCAGGCTTTTAAAAGTACTCACTCTATTTAACAGGGGCATTTTTACTTGAAAATTTATTTTAAATTAAGTTCTACATGTACTGACTACAATTTACCAGCAGTGTCAGTATGAAAAGGAGTATATTGTTATTTATTTGAAAGGAGATGTGATGATATAAAACATTACATGAATTCAGTTTCTAGTACAGAAAAACAACAAGACTGTCTCATTCATTTCTCTCTACAATACCAATGAGGTAAAGAAGTGTTAGAAAGCAGATGGTGGTTTGAAGCTAGTCACTGTTAATAGATGAGCCAGAAGGGGAACTCAGCCAAGAAAGGGAGTCTGACATGTTTCGACTGCATATAATGGGATTTTCTGTGATTGAATCTGCACCAGAACAGCTGATATTTGAAAAAAAACAACCAAAAAAACCAACAACAACATGGACACCAATCTCCTTATCTTTTAATATGCTTCCAGGTTTATGTTGCATTGCACAGAACTCTTTCCCTGGGGCCACTGTCAAACACACTACAACACTTCTTCCTGCATCCTCTGCTGCTTGGCTTCAAATGGCAACACTTGTAAAACATTTTGAACGTTTAGCCACCTGGATGCTGGAAGATTTATTGCCTTTAAGAAGTAAACAGGTTTGTGCCTGAGCAGCAGCTTGAGCAAAAAAATTTGATGTTTATGGTCTTTGTGAGTAAAGTTCATGGAAATGGGTCATGGCTACCTACTGCAGTTTAGCTTACTAGTCAGACACACAAAACAATGGGAACAAATGGATATTGCCCTTTGCCCCCTGGGTTCTCATGTCACCATGTGCCCTCAGACTGCTTTTAAAACCCATTTTACTAGCATGAAAGAGAGAAAAGCTGTGATTTACTCAAGTGCCCCTCATACTCTGAAAGACTGTCAAAACAGTGTTTCCCCTTGGTCATCCCTTTTCGCACCAGTCATTGGCTTATTAAAAGCTCCACATTACAAGAATGTGGACTTCCTTATTGCTGAAATTACATTCTGATTCTTGGACAGCTTTCTTGGCATGACCTCTTTGTGCCAGATGATGGGTAATGATAAACGCTTCGGGCAGACACATCGTCTAGGCCTGGATTAATTTTTACCACAGCAGGCTATTTGATACAGATGATCAGCATGCGATAAGAATAGAACAACATGTTTAATATCCCTCAAAAATGTGAAGAGAAGCGCATTTAAAAGGGACATAGACTGCTGATATCAGCAGTCTTCTTGAAGTAACCACAGTGTGTTACAAAACTACTAGTATGTCAATATTAGGGTGCAGTCTGCATTCGTTCACACAAATATAAGGTTGCAGTAATGTGACTGAGAAGTCAAAAGGTCTTTTCACAAATCTATACCTTGGTGAACACACACAGCTGACCTCTCATGCAACCACCACATGTTTACTGTGTCTTTCCCACAACAAGATGCTGCACACTGACAAAGCAGTTAAAACACACACATACAGGCTCCAACACCTGCGATAGTGAGCATCCCAACCACTCTGAACCGGAGCGCAGCAGATCCAGAAGCTCTGTTCACATGCTCCTGTATGGTTGCTCTTGTGTGTGAGAACACTCATTGGAGTGAGTTGGCAGAGGAGGGGGCTGCAGGGTGTAATCAAGCTGAAAAGATTAGGAGAAGACGAGCTGCTGAGGATCTATGAGAACAGACACTGGTTATATAACCCTAACCCAGTTCACTCCGCTTCTAGAATCAGACTGGGCGGGAGGAGAGGGAGAATAAAGAGAAACTGGGGTGAATTTCGTATGCTCAGACTGATATGAACCAGGCCATTGATTATCTGCATGCACCATCTGTTTAGATATACAATGGATGTTAAGGACTACCTTTGAAGTGTTCATTTAAAATTGGTCTCTGAGTACCTTTAAACACCTTTGATTTAATTGGAAAAAAACACACAAAGCTGGTTTCATTCTAAGCGCTGATAGGGTTTTGATGCTATGTGTACCATGTATGGGCAGGCCTGTGACTGCTGGGCTCATTCAGCTGATCACTATGATAGGAGCAGTCTGAGGGCGACATGGAGTAGAAAGGTCCTCACAGATGGGGGAGAAAAGATACTGCAGATTTTGATCAAATTCAACCAAAGTCCTAACGGTAATGCTTGCAGAGTCTTGCATACCAATGACTGTTGACAATGGGTCACTTGCTCCTCCATTCACCCGCAGCATATTCAAGTGGCTGGGCTGTTGCATAACCCTGTTTTTCACAAATCTTTACGTGGGCCCTGTGGGAGCGAAACATACATAATAGTGCACAGAGAGAGGACCCAAGAGTAGGTCTGGGAAAATATATTAAAAAAGAAAAAAAAGCGATCAGCAGTATTCAGCTTCATGCAAAAAATATTAATGCAAAACAGCCAAATCAATCACTTTTCCCCATATCCATCAATTAAGACAGTCAATGTTGCCTTTTGTTGCTTCAGTAATGCTACCGTGTACACACAGGGAGGACTGTTTCTCTTTGGCTCTACAGGGTGTTTCTGATCTCTTCTGTGAGCGTTATCCTCATGCATGCAACCCTTTGTTTCGCCAAGAAAATTAATAAGAAAAAACAAAAATAGAACAGAGTTAAACCAACATGTGTGCCCGACCCCTGGTCAAATATTCAACTCCGCAGTCCAGAAACCCAAAATAACACACTGTGATGAGTGGGCTTCAGAGTAAATCTTAAAATAGTCATGATTTGAAAGCATTGTCAAAAGACAACAATCCTGATAGGATACTGTCTACAGTGAGTGTTTTAGGGATTATGTTTAAGAAGACAGCTGCCTGATCTGGTTACAGAACCAAATCACAGTACTGGGATGTCCTGAGGTGCAAAAGTGTCAGTAAACAACATGTAGTACCATTTGATTCCAGCAGAGGCCCCTGCTTTTTAAAGAAAAACAGGCACACTGGATAAAAAAACCACAGCAGACTGCTTCAGACTGGTTTCCTCACTCCACATTTGGGAAATCTGTCTCATTCAGGAAATCAGCATCAGACCGATGTCAGCTGTTGTTCCTCTACACTGTAGTGATCACACCAGTTTACCTGCTGATTACTTAGGAACTGGAGAGTGAATTACCTGTAATTGTTTTATGTGCCGCAGTTAAACTTGTGTTCTAGCAGTAAAGGCAATCCTCTAGCATTAAAATTCCCTCTAAATAGCTACTTGTACTTTTGTTCTGTGACGTCTTTTGTGGGACTTTATTGGTTTTGTAATTCTTTGATAACAGCTTTCCATGAGGGCCATTTCATTGGAGAAAGGATGAGGTAGTTTTCTGCTTACCTGAGCACTGTCCAGTGCACCACTTAAATATATACTACATGGAATAATAATTATATGATCAGTGAGAGAACATGCTTGGTGAATGACCTTTACCTAAATTAAGGGCCTCTTCATTATTTATCACCATGCGTTAAGTGTCAAGGATTCAGTGTGTAATCTAAAAAGAAATAATAATCAGCTGATCTTTGTTCAGGGAGGTTTAAAAGACACCACCAACTGCACCCAAAGTTGGTGAAAGTCCTTTTCCTGCAGGAAGAAAAGGCCTGATTTAGTAGTTTGCTGGGGAATATAGACATTGGCCACCTGTTGACGAGAGGAAGCCATTCTCAGTGTACATTCGACAGGCTGGTTTTTCTTGCAGTGAATCAGTTTGCCATAGCAGCGGCGATCGGTACACACGGCACTGTGGGGGTGGCCAGTGAGTGTCAGCACTCATTACCATCCACCGCTTTAGTTGGAGTCTCTTCCAGGAGTCTTTTAGAAAGAAATCAAAGAGAGATGCTTTACACTTTAATGACTTTCCCACAGTGGCTGCCATAAACAACAGCTCCCCTCAAATTGCTGTGCACTGGCTGGAGAGACTGGAAGAGAGTCCCCACAGCTCAGCAGAGGAAGGGAAATACTGAGTCCTCTGTCTGTTCACCCTCTACGGCCAGCCAACAAGGAGGGGTGAGGGATAATCAGATCTTTATGGGGCCTAGAGGGGACAGCCTCAGTATTGTCCCCACTGCCCTCACCTCATTGCGGTTTGATTGTTCTTTATGATCATGTTGAGATGACCCAGTGACAGAAACTAGGGTCAGTACAGTTGCTTCCTGACAAACCTTACACCAGCCGGTCGGTAGTTAGGATTAAAGCAAATAGATGAGGCAATGTGTTTTTTCAAATGTAGTCATTTTCCACATACCTCTTGTTTGGATCTTCTGTTGTCACATTTTTAAAAGTTAACATTAAGGGCCAAGATTCATCTGGCTGGTGATCATTTGATCAATGTCTCCCTAGAAATTCTTTTTTGGTAAACCATGTTCTATTTTGTTGGAGTTGACTGTTTACAAATAACTTAGCAGATGAAACCAAAATGTGAGATTCACAGCAAACTGTGCTGACACTAACATTTTTATTTACTCTAAATAGAAACAAGAAAGTGAGATCAACTATAGTTGCTTCAAAGTGAACAGTATACACACAACCCACATGCCATCTCCAGAATATAAATGTTGATTTGAGAGTCTGTTATGCAACAGCTGAGATGTATGAAGTGGAGCCTTGGCTCTTTTCTCCAGGGACTTTATAAAAATACATTAACATTTTGCTTCCATAAATAGGCTTTTTAAACAATTAAATGAGTCTGTTGACAGTAATCAGACCAGTTTTGGCAAAAATGTTAGACACTTCTAAATTATGCAAAGCCTTTCTAAGACTTAAACACATTTGGAAATTTGACGTGAGATCAGGCATTGGCTGATGCATTTATTCATCAGTGAATCCAGATAAGGTGACACTTCAAGCAGGAGGAGTGGGGGCTTTATTTGATGAAAACTCCTGATTTGAGATACCATCATTCTCCTAGTGGCATTAGTTAGTGGCATTAAGATCTACTATGTCATAAGTGTTGTGTGCATGTGTCAAGATCTCATAAGTTAACAATGGAAATTTTAGCCATGACTTTGAATAATTCTATTTTGAAGCATGTCAGCAAACACAACCTTGCTAAAGTGGATTACAACCAATGACGGCATGTGTAATAAAACATAATCCTACTCTTGTAGCTGGAAATCCTCAGTGAGCCTGTTTTGTGTGTGTGTGTGTATATTACATGCAATCATTCATGTGCCCATCTGGACAACTTTTCTTTGTCTAACTTATTTCTAGGGTTATGCAAAATGTAATATATTATATCGTAACACAACTCACAGCCAATATCTGTTGTCACAACAAACGGGTTGTGTTTGTGATATCCTTTCATGTTCTCTGGAAAACCTGTGACAGACAGCTGACTTGTCCAGAATGTCACCCTATAATCTGTCTGATATCTGCCCTACGTTCGTGAAGAAGAAAGGGAAATTCAGCGATAATGCTGCAATAATAGTCAAGAATTGCTGGTTGACACAAAAAGTTAAAAGATAATATTTACACACATTGAAATACAGGCAGGAGCAGTTAGGAAATGCAAAACAGATGATTAGGACAATGTTTGGGCAGGATCACTAGGAATCATGGTATATATATATTTACTGTGAAACTGGCTGCAACACAAGCCCAAAACATGAGTGACCCACCCCTGTGCTCCACTGTTAGAGCTGAGCTCTTTTTAAGCTTCCTTTTTATAAAGCAGTTTCTGTTCTCTGTGGCCAAATCCTTCTATTTTAACCTGATATCGCCACTGGACCTACAACTAAAATACAGGCTTTTTTCTAAGTTCATTTACTTAACTCATCAGATAATGCTCAGAATCACTAGCAAAAAAAAAAATAAAAAAAATCACAAGATTATTTGACCTGGACCATGTTGATATTCTAGATCTGGTGATCCATAAGGTTAAAAATATAGGGGGTACTGAGTGGGCTGTTGGGCCTTTTGGGGTTTTTCTTAGGGAAGTGACACTATGACATTGCAAAAGTCTGTACTCTCTGAATGCATCTAGTTATATCTAATCCCTCAAACACAAAGCATTACTCAGGTTTAACCCCAAGCCTTTTGTTTTTCCCACAGATATCAAATTTTGTACTGCCTCTGCTGGAGCCCAGGGAATGTGTAAAGATGCTGTGAAAACTCCAGCAGAACATAATAGTGAGATTAAGGTGAATACTCGTCCACATAATGTAGCTAAGATCAGTTTCAGAATACTAAAATCAGGCTGAAATCACTATGTTCCTGCATGTAAACTGATCCACAGAGAACTGACAGGTGTGCTGGGAACACAGTAAAACAGACAAAACAAGGAAATCTTCCATGTATACAGGCAGACCTGTAACATTTTCATAGTAACAGAGGTGCATGTTGACCCTAAAAATGGTCTCATCTGACAAGAATGTGTCCTAATTCCTGGTTAGGTAAGTGCTTGTCAGTACAAGTTAATTAGGCACATACACACACACACACACGCGCGCACACACACACACACACACATAGGCTATTTTCTATACATAAAACTTAATCGTGAACATCACTGAACAATGGAAGCCAGTGGGAAACAGTGACACAGTTGCAAGTTTCAGTAATGTACTGTAGGTAACACTAGTCTATGCTGCTTTCAGGTCATCACAGCAAAAAAACTCAGTTCAGTTATGAAATGATTACAATTAATATGCAAGTCTTCTTTTGTGCTTTTCTATTGCCAGACTGCTTTATTGGGAACTCCTGCACTAAAATGCATGTGGGAGAGGCATTACATTATAATATAAATAAATAAATAGCACTACAACTTTTCTCTGGTTTCTCCTGAAATACTTCTTTCACAAGAAAAGGATGGGCAAGATGAAATCCTAACATTTTAATCACAGGTGTCACCAAGATGGAGGGATAATAAAGTTATGACAATGAGAGCTGAGATTAAATTGGGCTGCGTGCCATGGCCTGTTATCATTTTAAGCCTCTTAAAATTTGTTTTCACCATATCTTGCCGTGTGGTTTCCCACCTGTACCTGAACAAAACTTGAACTACTTTACTCCTCCTGATCTGATTACACGTATTCACTCGCATCTTAACAAAGCGAGAAAAAAGGGAAAAGAATAACACGAAACTGGAAACCACACATTAGCATGTGCAACTGAGATGCCGATAGAAAACAAGGCAAAGGCCAGATAGACCGCTTATATAGGCTGTTGTCCTATCACCTGGTCAGCCAGAGATAAAAAAAAAAAAAAAAAAGTTCAAAGTTCTTACAGTTTTTATTCTCTGAATATGTGAATGATATAATTCGTAACAAGACATATGGAAACGAGTACATGGCAAACCTCATTTGCTAATATCTTCACAGTATTATAAAAGTGTTATTACAAAGATAATTAGCTCACAACAGGCACATATAAAGCCAGACAGCATAAGGAAGCAGATGTTTCCTCCATTTTTCCTGACTCATATTGCCGTCACAGCTGACTCATGAACAAAGTCACTGCAATTTTGTGATGTGGACAAACTGCTTACTTAGAAGTCTGACACAGACTGAAGGTATAGGGTGTGGTGAAATTCTTCCCTATCCTTGTAAAAGTGTTACTTTGAAAAATGTTTTCTTTAATACAATAGAAACGAAACTGAGCTCTTTATCAAAACATTTGACACTTTTTACTTTGACTCATTTTTAACTTAATAATATAATTACTTTTTAAAATAAGTTTCAATTAAATTTTCAATTATTAATGCATAATTATATCACTTAGTTTCTAATAAGTTTGGAAAGTTGATAAATATCATGTCTATTTCTTCACAGACCTAATTTTAACACTTCAAAGATCGACCCAGGAAAAAATGGGGAGAAAAAATAATTTATTTCTTTTTATTAGAAATCTTTATTTGGCCCTTTTTAAAAATGATTTTTATTTATTTACTTTTGTATATTTATTTATGATTTATTGCCATGTGATATGTCAAAGTATTGTAGTGCACCATTGTATTATTACTGTATCCACCAGGGGGCAGAGTACAAGTATAAGTTTGTTAACAGGATCTTACCACAAAATAAGGTCTTAGAAACTGTATCAAATATGATACAGCATTAAAGGGTTAACTAAGCAGGGCTGCAACTGTTTAAAGGTGGTCCACCTCCATCTAAAAGGAGAACTGTTTTTTGTGGTGTTCTAACTTTTAATGTGATGATTCACTGCAGTCTCTGCCTAACATATTAGTAAATGGATTATCTTGATGTAACTGCCAATAACTATGGTTATATGCACAGTTAAGTTGAGCTGTGATTATAGCTCAACAACATCATTCATAATTTTGAGCACTGCCTTTGTTTTAACATGCAGGGACAGGAGGATATTCAACAAATTTGCCAAGTATGCCATGCAATAATATGATGTGAATTGTGTGAAAAAACATATTTATGACATTTTGTTTTTTTAAAACAAAAAATCTTTTGGAGTTCAAAGAACAGACATTAAGATACTTGAATAGTGATTTAGTCAGACAACGTTGCAGTTATCAAGTCAGGCTTTTACAAGAGTAAACAGCATCTGTAAATGGTATATACAATTTCAAGTTGACAAGGTGGATTAATGGACTTTTCAGTCACAACTTCTGACATGTCCAGTTGTCCAGCAACAGAAAAATATGTGAATGAGAGCAACTTTATTAGGAATTCAGTTATATTTATATACACTGCTCAAAAAAAATAAAGGAAACACTAAAATAACACATCCTACATCTGAATGAATGAACTATTCTTAATAAACACTTTGTTCTTTACATAGTTGAATGTGCTGACAACAAAATTACACAAAAATTATCAATGGAAATCAAATTTATTAACCCACAGAGGTCTGGATTTGGAGTCACGCTCAAAACTAAAGTGGAAAAACACACCACAGGCTGATCCAACTTTGATGTAATGTCCTTAAAATAAGTCAAAATGAGGCTCAGTAGTAGTAGTAGTAGGCCTCCACGTGCCTGTATGACCTCCCTACAACGCCTGAGCATGCTCCTGATGAGGTGGCGGATGGTCTCCTGAGGGATCTCCTCCCAAACTTGGACTAAAGCATCCGCCAACTCCTGGACAATTGGTGGATGGTGCGAGACATGATGTCCCAGATGTGCTCAATTGGATTCAGGTCTGGGGAACGGGTGGGCCAGTCTATAGCATCAATGCCTTTGTCTTGCAGGAACTGCTGACACACTCCAGCCACATGAGGTCTAGCATTGGGGGGGCTGCTCCTGGCCTGTCTTGCCCTGGGGGACCTCCCGGGGAACGGGGGTGCCTTATGCCACCAGAGGCTCATCATCCAGACAGAGGTTTGCTTCTTTCTGGACTCACATCCCCAGACCCCTCTTCTTTCCCGCTCTCTCTTACACAAACAGACACACACATGTAGGGACTTGGGAGCTGTGTGCGACATGCTGGGTGGAGCGGAGGGGGCCATTTAAGTGGCTTCCTTGGCTGCACCCTGTGGCAACATGTCTCTCAGTTTTAATTGCACTTAGACTCCAAAAACACAAGAAACAAGAACACATAAACAACATCTGGGGGGCGCGCCATGTAGTGCCTGGTGGATGGGGCCACTAAGGTGGCCTCAGCACCCCCAGCACAATGCGGTCAATGCCCCTTAATTTTAATAGCAAACAACACACACTTCATCAACAGTCAGGAGCAGGGAGGGGGAGGGAAATGGGGACCTCTCGCACCTCTGTTCCCCCTGGGTGGCGGGGGGAGGTGGTTGCCCCGGGGGCCAGGGCCC
Source organism: Rhadinocentrus ornatus (assembly GCA_037177495.1). Lineage (NCBI taxonomy): Eukaryota > Metazoa > Chordata > Actinopteri > Atheriniformes > Melanotaeniidae > Rhadinocentrus > Rhadinocentrus ornatus. Next base: position 16,420,710 of record JBAMHW010000008.1, read on the forward strand.
AGTTTGGCTGCACTGATGGGCTGCTGGCTCTGGGGAATGCCCGGTCTGCCGCATCTGGGTAGGGTGGAGGGGTGGCTGCGGTAGTTGGGGTAGACCGGGCTGGGGCTCTCTTCTGCCACCCTCCGGGTGGGGTTGGGTTCATCTTCGGGGTGGGGTAGCTTTGGTTTGTGCTCCGGGGTTGCTGCCGATGGCCCGGGTCCCAGGGCTACCCTAGTCTGCCTCTAGCCTCCATAGAGGTGTGGTTGCCTTTGCATGATCTCACTAATCACAAATGTAGCAATTTGTTGTCTGGTGATAGTGTGGATTGAAGGGTTGTTGTGTTCTGTCTGTGGGGTTTTTGTCTCTTCTTTCTTCTTTCTGCTGTCCCTTTAGCTTCTTTTTGCTGTCTTCTTTCTTTTTCTGTCCCCTTTGGTCAGGTCCACCAAGATTACATAGATTTCATGATTCAAAATAAATGAATAATAGTAAATAAATAAATAAAGGAATCAGAATATCAAGAGGAGCCTTATACCCATAAGCCTCCCCTTGGCAAAGCAAATTTGTTTGGCACAATACAGCTACCAGACTCTCATTCTGCTTGCTATGATGCTGGACAGGACAGGTAAAAAATAAATAAATAAAAGACTTGGAGTTACATTGTGTTGTTTAAGTGTTCCCTTTATTTTTATGAGCAGTGTAGTAATGTTTTACTGTTTTTCCAAAAAGATGAAAAAATATGAAACTTTTGAGCTTGTGTTGTGTACCAAGGCCTGTTTGAGTCTAGGTGAGCATACCCCCTAACATATAATCAGGGTAGGTGTAGGAGCCATATATTGGTCTGGGATTGTCTTTGGTCTATTATATAATATTATCCTCACACGTGTCGTCGTGTCGTGCACGTGCATTGTGACGTCAGCGGGCGCTGTCACCGGTGATCATGGGTGTTACCTTGAGTGCGTTTTTTTATTTGTGCGTGTGTTCACCTGGAGAATCGAGAGGCCTGGATCATGGCGGCAGGGTGAGCTGCAGGACAAACTTCTGTTGACCATCATTCTCATCATGATTATTATCATCTCATCATCATCGTTGTTTTGATGGTCTTCAATCAACGCACTATTTAAGGTATCTTTGCACGACTGGTCAGTTTTAAGTCCGTGAAATGGAATATCTTATTTGGTGCTAATGTGTAGCGTGACGCGTCTGCAGTATCAACCCTCTAGGATTAACCTGCCGCAGCGTTTGAATCGTTTTGTAGTTTATACACCACAATAGTAGGTTTGTGCCATTTTGAAAGCATCAGTTATAAGATTTAGTTCAATAAAATGCATTTACATGCACTTTAAAAGGTAATTTTTGGTCTGACTAGCACAATTTTTGCCTGTGTCATATAAAAAGATTGACCACTGTTTAAGGGAGGGATCTTAAAGTCCAGTCCTGGAGTGCCTTGAGGCTTTTGATGATTCAACACATACCTGACTCAAATAAATGGTCTTTGCGCATAACTTGACAAAAAATAACTATTTAATTTTAATGAACTGCATTGGAGCAGGGAAGTGTCTAAATCCTGCAGGACACATAGGGCCTGAGTTTGAGATTTGAGGTTTCCCATGTAGCCAGTGGGTGACTGGAAGACAGCTATTTGATCCCCAGGTCAAAAAAGTCTTTATCATGGCCAATTCTTTCTTCCTGGTGTGCTTTCGGTAAACCACTCTGCTCAATTTAGATATATCAGTTTTACTAGCACTCTACACAATTTCTAATGCTTTTTCCATTTAATGAGCAACCAACAGGAAATTCACTGTACATGCCAGATTTTATTTTACAGTTTAAGTGAACAAAAAGATCACATGAAAACTTTTTAGTTAGAAAAAAAGTTAAAGGCAGTTTGTTCACTTGATTAAATTGCTAATTGTAGAAAGAGCTGTCTTGTCCTTCTGGGCTGAGCACTTTCCCTCCTGGCCGAGTTCAAAGGCTCTGAGATCAGTGTAGCTGTGTCAGTGTCAACTACTCAGTGATTGGCATATGGTTTGCCATGAGACCCAGCCAGCATGATGGTGAGATCAGCATAATCAAGAAGCCATAAAGAGGCACTGCATTCACAGAAACACACAATGAATGCTCCCAGTCATTTCATCCATAGATCTTTGGTACCTTTCATATCTAAAAAAATGTAAAAAACAAAACAAAAACCCAGCTTGAAAATAAAGTTTGATTTGTTGCAATGTCCCAGTAAATATGACAGAATAATTAACACATTTGCTTTACCAGAACTTAGCTCTGCTCTTCTGAGGAAGGAAAATCAACTAGAACAAAGACATTGTAAAGCAGCTCAGTGGATGAGGCTTATGTTCTCTTTTGGCTCTACTAGGAACGAGAATGCTCTGCATAACAAACAAGACGGAGGTGGCCTCTCAGGAGAGGAGTGTACACAGTGTATCAGAAGAGTACTTTTCCAGTAGGCTTATCCTTAACCAGGTTTTAAGTCCATGAAAAAGGGCCTTTAACCACTACATCCATACAGTTTCTGCTGGATTTAAACATGCACATTAAGTTGTTGCTGCGGTGCCTGTGCTCTATCTGGTTTAGTGTCTGCTGGTGCGGAGAGTACAGTCAAAGAGGCTTATGACCATCCACTCTTAATGAGGCTTTGCACACACCGGGCCTCCTGTCGAGAACAATGACCCAGCTGTGTGTGTGTGTGTGTTTTCTTTCTCTTTGGTGTCGTGCAAAATACGAAAGCTCCACAACGGGTCAGTGGTAATATAATGAGCCCTCAACCATTTCTGTGAATTTTTCTTCGATAGTACAGTTACAGATCAATCCCCACCACTTCAGGAACACAGTGTACCCATGTGTTTCATTAAAGTTCAAGAAAGAGCAGAACTTACATAACGTTTCGGGACACAGTAATAGAGAGCAGGCCTCATGTGCTCTGATTTCCTCCCTGTTTTGCACGCTGCTGCCCGTGCAGAATGATTACATTTCAGTTGGTTGCAGCTCACCAGGCCATTTCGCATTAGCAGCAGGCTTCTTATATTTGAAGTTTGAAAGAGGATTTAGCCATTCGCGTAATAATGAAGCCATTGAGACTCGAAAGGGCTTTCATACACACTGAACTTACTATGAATAAACAAGACCCTCTTACATAAACAGTGAGCAAGGCCAGCTCCAATTATCGTACATCCATTCACAAAGGTCTTCCAATCTAAATTTCATGGTGTCAGAACTAGTTTGAGTTTTGCTTTATGATGGTTTTACACATGCATCCCTTTGTTTCTAGCTCCAGGGGAAGATGATCAGGAAATCCAAGATAAAGATGAAAAATATATGAGAATTCATGCCTCTTCATCCAATGTTAAAAAGTAGCGATGTGATTATAAGTTGTTGATCGAATGTAAAAGAGTTTTTATTCCCAAGAAAATTTATAAGGCCATACATTGATATCTCTACAGTACTGTATTATAAACATAATAACAATCATGCCACTTAGTGCAGGACATATTGGTCACTTTTCCTACTGGTAACATCTAGTCCAACAGCCAAGATATTGATTACATTTTCTTAATTGCTATTGTCATTTTCTTTGAGCAGGTATAAAAAAACTAGTGGATGATATGAATGTTGGATATTCAAGTCATTTACATCAGGTTTGGCATTGCTGGAATTTACTACTTCTTGCGGGTTGGCTCTCAATTTTTTCATCAAAAACTCAAAATTCAAAAAGAATTAAGAGTATTTTTGTTTTTTTTACAGTTTTTTTTTTCATGGTTGGAGTTCTTGCGGTTTTTGGTTTTGTTTTAGTGAATCTTGGTTGTTCTCATTCCTCTGTTATCTAAGCTAGGTTTGATTATGTTTATGTTGGGTTTTATGTTAGATCATGTCTTCTGTTCTTCATTATATTCTCAGTTTGTTCCATGGGTTCTCAGTGGGTTTTGATTTCTGCTTCCCCCATACACCTGGACTCAATTAACTGATTACTAACAGTAGCATTTGTTTGTCATTAGCTTTCTCTATATAAATTCTTTCTGGTTTCCTTAGTTCTCTGTCAGCGTCTTGTCTTTATTGTTGTTGCTGTGCTGACTGGTTTGTTATACAAAGTCTTTTGTCATGTACACTGTAACGTTTCTGTATTTTCTGTATTAGCAAGCCTTGTTTTTGTTTAGAAATGTTACTCTGTCTGCATTCAGTATTTTATTTGCACTAGGGTCTTACATTCCACCTTAACATATGGCATGACAGCAATCATTTGAGGTGGTTTTGTCTTTTTCAGCTGGGCCACTGTGCTATGTGGCAATGGAAATGCTCACTTTTTAATCAGATCTTATGTCCCGCACATGTTGCTAACATGGCTTACCAAAATGTACCAAAAATAAAACAGGCAATATTCAGACATTAAATCACTTCTTTTTAATTTTGTCAACAGCTGTCGGTTTAAAACGCCATCTTTGGTTCTAGCAAACTGTCATGTACTTCTTTCTGAAAAATATTAGCTGTTTCGATGTATTTTCTAAGTGTTGTTTTTATTACTGGTTAAATCCCTGCTAGCTTAACTTAGTCAATGAGAAAGGGCCACTTTGCAGATTGTGATTGATGTGAATGGGGGAATTTCCTAATGAGTCCTCATATCTTGGTAATTTCAGAAATCAGATAATGATCAGATGTGTGCATGTAAACGGGCATCGACAGCAGTCAAACAGCAGCAGTCAACTTGGGGCGTCATCAAGGAATTCTGATCAGTCAGCTAAGCTAACAGGTACTCTGAAAAGGTCACCAAAAAAACAAAACAATCAAATTTCTTTTTGATTCTACTCCTCTGTAGTGGTACAAGTAACCGCTTTGTAGTAATTTTACACTGTCACTTGTACATCAGATATTTAGATAAAATGGGTCCACACAATGCGTGCAAGCACAGACCTTCTGCATATAAGAAGATACAGTGTTAAAGAAAACAAGTCTACAATAGACTTGGAAAAAAATAATAAATCTTTAATAAATATCTATAAATATTTTGATTGCAAATAGTTGTTAGTGCTAACCCCCTTCAGAATTTCTGCATGCTTTTCCAGATGAAGCGTGCTCAGACTACGATCTGATGCAGGTATAACATGAACTACTCAGAAGTTTCTCACACAATACCCCCAAAAAACAACAAAAAACCCCACAAAATAAGTAGCAGAATATCCCTTTAACATTGAGTGATAACACTTTCCATCAGGGACATAGGTTTTTCTCTTACTACAGACTAAACATCTTGGTTATAAAGTGCATGGTCATTTTACATGAAGTTAATTATCATAGCAACCTGAGTGTAATAACCTGATAACAAAAAAGAAACTGAAAGCAAGGCTTGGGCCATGCATATAATATAGGTATTTTTATATAATAAAAACAATTCTTTGTGTAGAGATTCTTGGCAATAAAAGACTTACGCTGAAAAAAATTCTTTGGAGTTCCCAACCCCTTCACAGAATGCAGGTGTCACTGTAAACCACTGAAGGGATTTTAAGGGAAACATAAAGAGACCATTTGTTGTCTTTGTGTGCAGGTTTTAATTGAGACAGCTCAGCTAAATGTCAGGGCAATAGGGAAGACCGGATAATAGGGCCTTCAGTCTGAACTCAGTGTTACACCCCAGAGAGAAACAATCAGATGCCTCTGGCCTGACTAGGTTTGGGTTGACTCGGGTGATGTTACATGAACAGGACTCTGTGTGCCTACCGAATGAATTAGGTCCATGCCAAAGGACAATTCCTTTTTTATCACACTGTCCCTTTTCACATTTCCTGTGCCACAATACTTACCACACATACGGTTCCCACAGTACAGTGGTTAACCTGGGACACACTGTGTTGTTTGTGCTTTAAAGAGCCCTAGTCTGCACTTACTTGAGTGTCTGTTTAACAGCATTTAGCATCCATGGAGAGTGATAAAATGACACTGGGAGAACGGAGATGGAGAAACTTTAAGATAAAAAAAAAAAGAACCAGAATGAAAAAGAAGATGTGAAAATACTTCAGAGTAAGTTGATCCAGATAAAGACAGGAAAACAGTACAAGTGCGTCCAAGTCAAGGTGTGTGTTTTTCTACACTCATGCAGCCAATATGTGGGTTTTGAACAAAAAGAATTTCCCTTAAGGCGACACAGAGGACCAGTTTATCCTTCCTTGCTGACTCAGGAATTCTCCACTTTTTGCTTAATTCATTTACTTTTGTCCAAGCTTGAAGAGATTTCATTGTGATTCAAATAAAAACCTCTTGAATGAATTGACTGATGCTGGCATTAAATCTGGTTAAATGCTCCTCGCCAATCGGAGAAACGTTTAAGAGACTTTTCTTTCATATCGTCAAAGGAAATTTTCACAAAGCAGATCCAGATGTGTTCAGTGAAATACACCAAGCTGTTGCTGCTTTTGATTACACGGACAAAGGTTCAGAATTTTCATTTTTTCAAGTTTTATTTCCTTATAGTCTTTCCACATTTATGGACTTGTTTTAAAATTTAAGTATTTAAAGTTAACACAAAAATAAATATGAGATAGTAAAATCAAAAACATATACAAACACGGATTAAATAAGATCATTTTAATTAGAATTCACTTTATTTGTTGTAAAACCTTTGATAAATCTTATGAGACAGATACAAACATACTTTGTGAGTCTTTACATAGCACAGTAGGAATAAATATTCGTGAAATGTTTTCCTGCAAAATCCCCTCTCCTTTGGCCACTGGAGGGCAATCCCTATCCTCAGACTTCACAGTGGTTTTACCATCTCAAGATGTACACTTGATATTACAAAGTTGAACTGTGCAAATGGTTGAAATGGTTCTCAACCAGATTCTCTTGTGAATGCAATTTATATTTTGTCATCATTTTATAATTGATACTAGTTACTTGCAATTGTCACATATTTGAATAATGCCAGTCAAAAAATTCCATAAGAAAAACAAAGGGTCATCAAGAGAAAGCTTTTCATACAGCAGAAAATATGCCACAATGGGCAAACAATTTGTGTTAGTTTACTAAACAGTGAATAAAATAATTATTTTGTGTACACAAAACCTGTTGATCTGGGAAACTTTACAAGTCTTGAACTTCCTTGTTTATATTTCCTTCTGTGAGTGTCCACATAGTGACCTGATTAGGTAGTTTAATAAAGATGAACAAGCTTTACAAGTCTAACTTAAGCAATTAATCTCGTCACTCATGTCAAGATTCTTTCCTTAATCTGAAATTTTGGCCATCGCTTCCGCTTCATTTAGACTTATTGTAATACTTATGCTGACAGTGTAAAACTATCTGGCACAACTGAACATTGTACATTCAATAACATGCATTGCAACTAAAAATTGGACTGGCAAATAAACCTTTAGTGAAAACTTTCTAAAAGATGTGCTTTTGGATCCCCTTACAGGGGGCCCATGTCCAACAAAAGCCACACAACGTTTGTGAGATGTCATAGTGGGATGTCAGCAAAATCACACGTGCAAAAACATTCAGCCCTTCGGGGGGGAAGAAATAAAGCATTTGACCTTCAACCTTTCTAAGCCTCTTGAAGTCAAGAGTGTATTCTAATGACAGAAAACATATTTGGTAGAGAAAGTGACTGTGATCTTATTGGACTGCTGCACTCATATGTGAATAAATCATCAACATCTAATTAGAAAACATGCTAATGAGTCCATTAAAAGTGATTAAATAATCTTATTTAAAAAGTATACTTGTTTGTCCCCATCTCTTTAACAAACTGTTTGAGCTGGTAAAAGCAAATTATCTGTGAGAAAGATCGTGTCTTGTCTACCCAACCTATAATCTCTATTGTTTCACCTTGCTACTGACGTAGGTTGTCTTGCAGAGACAGCTGCTCCGTCTTACTTTTCACAAGGGTGATTATCAATGTAAAGTGCTCTTCATTTACTTCTCAGATTCCCAGATTCTTTATTTTCATTGTAAAACATTCAGTGAAATTTAGCGCACTCAAAAACTGGGTTCCATTTAAAAAAACAAAACAATAGAAAATAAATATATAATAAATACAATCCATCCACACCACACTTTTTTCTTTTAAAGTTATTTATTTTTTAAAACTTTGGTAAACCCAGCCCAGAACAGCTTGACATTATTGTTGCCAATGAAAAGGGGCCCTGCAGACAAAGTTTGGGAACCCCTGCTCTAGCACAAGAGCATTTCTTTCTTTTTTCTTACTTACTGTTTAAATACCTTAAACAGCTTTAAAACGATCTTAGAAATGACAAAGGAAGAGCCTTCCATTACTTACATAGATGTGTGTTTTTTGTAGTAAAAGGGAGAGAATTAGCATCCTGGATACTACAGTTGGTGTGAACCACATGTGCACCTTGTAAAAAAACATGGGAAGAATAAAATTGTTACTTGACAAAAAAAGAGTTTTTCCTTATTCAAACATGGTCACCTCTGGCTCAAATGAACCAAGACGGCTGACTAACGTAATGCTGCCTTTGTAAGATTTAAAAATAGCTTTGAATAGGAATGTGGTTTCTACGTTCACCTATTTAACTGTAATCTTCAGATGAGTTGTTGTTTTGTCTGACAGAAGCTGTACTCAGCCGGCTAGATTTCTTTACATCATAGTTTGTTACACACTTGCCTTCAGTAGCTATAAATACCTTCATGTGGGTTGCTTGAGACAGACAAAATTGCCCATAACCAACATTTAATGTTTGTATTTTTTAACAATAATCTATGATTGTAAAATACTCTAATATAACAAAGTGAACATCTTATCAGATGCGAACAGTGTGTGACGCATTAGCATGAATCAGAGAACTGTGAAATCTGCCAAGACAAAGCATTTCTCTGATATTATTGTCTGTAATTGTCATAACCCTTGTGTCCTTTTTAAAACGTCCCACAGTCAGTTTGCTTAAAGAGCTCAGTTGCAATGTGTAAAGATTTCTAGAGCTTTGTTATTAATAATGTTGCTAGTATTAAAACCCACAATTAGTCCTCCAAAACATGTTTTTTCTAATTGGCTTTAAATTCAGCCTGATGCTTGCTTTCATTGTTACCTCTTAAGTTTTTTTTTAAATTATGAAGTGATTATGAGTTGTGGTTATATGTTTTACCTTTGCTGTGTACAATACTTTGGTCGACAATGTTGTACACAGCAAAATGCTCTACAAATAAAATTGGATTGGATTGTAAAAAATACGTCAGTTCCCCAAAGACCTAAGTTTTTCCCCTGCATTGTCGTCACTTTTGATGTTACTGCCAACTCGCCAGACAAGTAATCTGGACTACAGGAGGTCAGAGTACGTGGCTACTATTCAGCAAATACTGTTGTGTAAAGTTATTACGTAACACGGAAACTGAAAACTATTTGTGAACAAACAGATGATTAATCCTTATGGAGTCTATTCTTTTTAATTGAGGTGCGGCTCTATTTGTCATAGAGCTGGCATGAGTTATTTACATATTTCAAGCAAATGAAAATGCCTATAGTTAAGCACATTACAAATTACATTTATAATACCTTTTGACGCATAGACATAAAACTGATACTTAGAGGTTAGGTTTTGTATGGAAAGTTGCAAGTTGGCCTGTCTTACTTCTGACAGCTAGTGTGGGTGCGTGTTGTTTTTTTATTTATTTATTCATTTATTTTTCTGCAGTGTCTACAAATCAAAATCAAATCAAACTTTATTTATTCATGTAAAGAGCAAGACAAAGTGAGTTACAATAAAAAGAAATCTATACTAAAATACACTAAAGATTAAATAAGCCTTCACACATCAAAGTATAGCAATTTAAAACACCTGATCCTAATCTTTTTCAGACTCAATCACACACACACTCACACTTTACTTAAAAAAACATCTGGCTTGATGCTGTTGTGAGCAAATGATATCTTGACAAGCCATCCCCAAAGGGATAGCCCACGTATGTCCACAGAGGGCGCCACCTCGGAAACCGTCCAAATCTGGGAAAGCCAGAATCCACACCCTGAAGTTCTCTGGCAGGCTGTTCCACAGAGTATAACCTTAAAAATGAAAAACAAAACTTTGCTGTAGTCCTGACTTTAGGAACAGTTAAAAGGCTGGTACCAGAGGACCTCAGGGTCAGCAAGAGCTCATAATTTAAAAGGAGGTCAAATAAATAAGAAGGCCTAAGACAATTCAGACATATATAAACAACAAAATGATACTCAAAATCAACCCTGAAACACATGGGGAGCCAATGCAGCAATTTTAAAACTGGTGCAATGTGTTCCCATATGTTCTGGTCCTCGTCAGAAAGTAATTGTAGGTTAAAAATAGTCTTTTTGGAAAGACCAGATAGCAAAAATCGTGGATTTCTAAGATAGGAGTAAAGTCATTTAATAACAGTACCTGAGAGGCCTACCAGACTTCTCAGTCTGTGTCATAAAGTCTGGTGATCGACTGTCTCAAAGGCAGCACTAAGATCCAGTAGAACCAGGACAGAAAGTTTCTGAGAGTATAAGTTACACCTCAGGTCATTAACAATCTTTAAAATGGCCGTCATGGTACTGTGGTTTGTCCTAAAACTAGATTGATATTCTTATGAAATGCTGGGTTTATAAAAAACTTGTGTAATGGAATAAAAACAACTTTTTCCATAATATTACTTAAAAACGGTAAGTTAAATACTGGTCATTTACAGTATCAAGAATGTTTGGGTCTAAATTATTCTTCATCAGAAGGGGATTCACTACTGCCGTTTTAAAGGCAGATGGGAAGACACCCATCTGTATGGAGTAATTTACTATCTCTAGAAGCCCAGGCTTAAAAAAAAACATAAAACGTTTTTAAAAGCGATATGGAAACTCGGACTAAAGGGCAGGTTTTGGGCTTTAATTGGGAGAAAACTCAACCACTCACTCTCCACCACATCTGTCTTGCACTAATCAAGAGGCTGGGTATATCAAGGACTTCCTTGTCAAATCGTTTGCTCTACCAGACTTGAGACTGCCCCAAGGAAAGCTTTTGCCAGCCTTTTTGCCTACCCAGCCTGCCTGCTCGCCGCAGTCTTCACCAGACCTTGTCTGCTTGTTATGGACCCAGCCTGCCTGATCCCGGCAGTCTTCACCAGCTTCTACCTGCTCGTCTCTCACCTGGCCTGTTTGATCTTCAGCAGTGTTCCCAGAATTCTGCCTGCCTGCCTCCCCAACCAGTACGGAGAATATTTGATTTTTCCTGCCAGTACTCCCAAGCCCTGGATCCTGCACAACCTCAAGTAGGACTGGTTCATTATTCTAAAGATTCCGGGTCTAGTGACTTATGTGCTACATGCATTAATTCTGACTCTCCTTTCAGACCGAATTCACCACGCGGGGAAGACCTTCCTCCTCTTGTTCTGCCGTACCGGCCAGTAGTAAAACAATAAACATCACCTTCATATTTACAGTGATTCTGTGTCTGCTCCTTGGGTCCATCCTCTTTCTGGCATTATGACACCAACAGCCCACCCAGGTACCAAATCTATGCCAACACCAAGATGAATCAAGTGGCAAAGTGGGTTAGCTGTAAATTTAACATCTACCACAGTGTCTTGTATTTTTAAAAAAACATTTTTGCCATCGATTCTGGGCATTATCTGTTGAGTTAGATGCTGTAATGGCAAAATTATCCCTATCTCCCAATAGTAAAGAATCCTTTAATAAATTTATTCCCACTCCCAAAATCTGCTGTTATTGCTTTTGAACGGGTAGTTATCAGCTAACACACTTTGAAAGTAGCTGCTAGCACTAGTAGCACTTTTACTTGCCTCTTGGTGTGCATTTTTTTTCTCCCGTTTCCACACTGTGCCGTCTGCGTAGGTGGAGAGTGAGGTTTGTTGTACTTCCAGTATACTTGATGCTAGTTTTGCATGTTCTGCACACTGCAGCTGATTTGTCGAGGGTGCCTTGGTTGTTTTTATGGAACCAGAAGTATTTCCAGACTTTTGACTTTAGATTCGCAGGTGCACTGTTGTGTCCATTTTTTTATCTGCTTCCGCTAGATTTCCCTCCCAGTGGTTCACCTTAACCTTGCTGGACCTGGGTTGGAAGAAGCAAGCGATTGGACGTGTTTCCGGTTGCATCACACACACGCACATAGGCAGAGACACCAGAGACCGCCTCAGGAAAAACTAGTCAAAACTAGTCAGAAATCGGTTGTTCACTCCCTGATCGCTTTTGTAGTGTTTTATTAACGAGCTCTATCGTATCTAATTATGAGCAGATAGTGCCGTGAAGATCACTACTGTATTGATTTTTGGATTGGATCTGGTAATCTGTACAGCCCTAAATGAAAGGTTAGCTTTATTAGCATCCTTCATGTTTAACTGTTTTTATTATAAAATGTTTATCTATTCAGCACCTGAACCACCATCAGCCAGCATCCTCCGCCACCCTACCCTGATGACTTTAACATCCTATTGCATTTTACATGCATCTTGTTGAGTGTCACTATATCACAATTGAAAATATTTTCTTATGTTTTATTTTAAGTATCTGCCTCATCCCTCCCTGTTTTTTCCAGGAAAGAGAAAGTGCTGACAGTCTTCTGGCTACTGTGCAGGACAAGCTGGGGTCAGATGCTGAATAGCAGAGGAAAGTGATGCAGCTTCAACATGCTGCAGATCTTCCAGGAACAGGCACAAAGCGAGCAGCTCTACAGGCAGAGCTGTGATGGAGGGTCTCTCGGGTGTAATGGACAGTGATCTGCATGTGTAAAGTTATTTTTTTACAGCTGTATTCACTACAAAAAATAAATGACTTTGTAAAGACTCAGAAGTTTTCAGTTTTTGCCAGTCAGATGTGGTTTGGCCACATCTATGAAATCTTTTCTAATAAAAATATTAAGAAGTTATTAACTAATAATAGCTATGAAATATTAAATACTCTATCTTTGCTTGCTACATTTGAAGTCTTTATCCTGGGGTGTGCATTACATTACAGTTAAACTTTTTAAAGTGCAGCATATCACAGGATGAAGTTATTCATGTTTAATGAAGGTCTGGTCTACTTGTGGACACTTTTAAAAGTACACACCTGTAAACATTTTACCACCCTTTCTACATTTTAACCCTCGTATGCTGCTAATTTTGTGTGACTATCTCATAATTCTAACAATTATACACATAACAAACTGAACAAATGATCCATTTTCTATGGAACATTTTCTCTTTAAATGTGTCCACCATGTATACATGTATGCTCTGTGTCCAACTCCCATAACATGATGCTTATTATGAAAAGTGTGTTGTGATTAGTTGGAGGCAGGAGGTAACGCATCAAGGCTGCAGCACTGCAACTCCTTCGGTATCTGCAGCAGGTGGTCTTGTCCATCCTCTTCAGGTGGCGACAGATGTACTGAAATGTCTCTCTGGACATACAAAAATTCTCTTTCCATTGCTCATCAGTAAAACTCGGAACAATCTTCTTCCACCAGCCAGACATGGAGGAGTGTTCAAGGAGCCACAGCAACGTCTGAAACACAAACAGAACAAGGGTTACAATAAACCTGCCTTCTAAAATGTTCACTTACTGTAATATGCTCAACGCAGACAGTAGAAAACCGTCTGACATGTTTACTCATACTAATAAGTTAAACTTACATGTTGTCTCCTCTGTCTATGGCACTCTGCTCTCCTTCCTCTGTGAAACGAAGAAGTATTGCCTGCTGCTGCTTTCTTCATCTCCTGACTCTCTCTGTGCATTTCCAACCTCGACATAAGATGCCTGATTTTATCACCCATCAGTAACATCCCCGTCGAGCAGAGCGTGAACACGGCGATCTCTTCGTTCTCCGGCTTAGTGGCATTTTGTGCTCTCTTTATTTTTCGTGGGTTTTGTTTTGTTGTTGTGTGGCGCTAAAATCACATGTCACTTACAGTTGCATCACATTGG
>JBAMHW010000008.1:16442753-16475654 GCA_037177495.1 Rhadinocentrus ornatus
CTCACAGCTGCAGTCATAGCAGGAGACGTTCACCTCTGCTTCAGGACCAGAAAATTAAACATGCAAAGCTGACACTGGCTGATCCTGCCCTGGATTCAGATATCAATGCCTATTAATAAAGAGTGTGGAAGAAAACATTTTAAAAGTTGAAAGTACTGTAACATGTTGTGGTCTCTTAATTAAAGAACAGCTGGAGCTGCTAGTTAAAGAACTTAATACTTTAACTTTTGGTCTGTTCAGTTGAGTTTACAATATAAGTGTCTATGTCTATTATTTAATTCAGTCGCCCACTAAAATCTATTTAAATAATAAAAAAAAGAAATAGCTTTTTCAGGCAAATAGTGTTATGCTATAAATAAAGATTTATTAAAACCTATAATTAATTAAATACACTTTTAATAAAGTCCCACTCCTAATATTTAGGCATGACACAAGTTGTCCTGATACTGCTGTAATTACTCCTGCTAAAACTTGAGTACAGCTGAACTAAAGGAGACAGTGCTCTCTTTCTTCCTTGCTAACTCAACCTATTCTAGACTAAGCTTAAATGATGAACCCAATCATTTTTGACACATTCCCACAGTTTTCTGTCAAACCAATTGTTCAATTATTTCATGTGAGTCACTCTGGGTAATTCACCTGCTTTCTTCCAGGCAAAAGTAATTAAGAAAAGCTCTTTGGTTACAGGCTCACTCATGACATTTATTTTTCCAGTAACTGATTGTACTTGTTTGCAGAGCAGTGCATGGTGCAGGCAGGTACAGCCAACAAGGAAGTGCAACAGCAAATACCAGGGAAACCAAAGCTGTAAAGATTATGTTTGATGTTAAAGAGAGAAAGAGAGAGAGAAAGAAAGAGAGAAAGAGAAAGAGAAAGAGAGAGAGAGAGAGAAGAGTATGCTTTTGTAGAAATGTGGCTGTCACAGTTCAAAATATCGCTAAATGGATGTTCACACTGTGAAAATCTGTCTCATGATAAAGACAAGTTTATGTCTCAAATGTTTTTGTTACTCACTTTTACAACTGCTGAAGCCATTATACACAAAACACAGTTTCTTTTGGCACAATTGGATAATTTTAATGAAGTCTGACACCTATTAATTTCTAACTGACATCATCTGCCTCAGCGTTTCACACAGTACAAACAACTCAAACCTGGTGACCCTACACATGTGACTTCTTAATTTGTGGGTGTTTTCCATTTACTGTCCACCACCTAGTTTAGAAAATTACTTAAGTATTTCTATTTCATATCTCTTTATATTTCCATTTCACCAAATGGATAGCTTTTGTTTTTAATTCTATCATGAGAACCAACCTTGACTAACCTAAAATGCCTCCTAATAATATACTCAGACCTTTCAACTGAGTTTGAAGGTAATGGGATACTAATAACAAGAATAACACACTAAACGACATACAGATTTCTAAATTCATTAATGAGATTAGTATTAAAAGACTTAAATTAATCTTTTTTTGAAAGTTGTAGGCACTCCTTCTTTTGACTTGTGACAGCTTATTACAAAATGTAGTGTTTGGAGTAATAGTTTTAGATTAAAGGTCCCATATTATACCTTTTTTTAATCACCATCATGCACCATTAAATAAATAACAAGAACCCCCCCAACACACACACACACGCATTATTATGATGAGTCTTTGTTTCTATGTTTCTTTCTTTTTTTCAAAGAAACTAATCTTTTTTTTTTTTTTTAATAAATTAGTGACAAATGCAACTAAGATCTCCAGGACAACAACCTTGGAGGAATTGTGGAAAAACAGGTAAAGAGTGTACGCAAGGCACAAAAATGGACATCAGATTGGATTTTAGTGCTGAGGAAAGCTCAGAGAAAAAACAAGATGGAAGACCGATGCCTGATTTTGATGTTGCTGTTGGTAAGATATAACAGATTTGCTTTCTTGTCCTCTGTCATGTTTGCTTTGCTCAGGTATTGCTACAATAAAACAAATTAATTTACCTTATTTATACCAGACATTTATTGTAGGACTCTGTATCACTGCTGATGGAAAATAACACAATGCTTTGACAGTGACATGTTCTCTTTATTAATCAGAGACTGAAACACAAGATATATAAGTTTATTAATGGTGTTACTTCCACACAGACGAATACTGATGAAAAAAATTAAAAAAAAAATTATAATAATAAGAATTTTTGCTTGGTGTTTGCAGCCTTTCACAAGGCCTGTCATAAATTTATGACATTGTTCTGAAGTGTGATGGTTGACATTTTTTTTGTTTTGCATCTACTTGAATAAGCCTGACTGAACACGCTCTGCTGTTCCGTCACTTGTGTAGAGCGTTAAAAATTATGCTTGATGTTCTGCAGCTTGTGCAGCACTATTCTCTGGACAATTAGCTCCAGTTGTTTCACATCAGTCACCAGCAAAGAGCCAGGCATCTTAATCTTGATTCTTGAAAGATAATATGAAGGAAAACTTGTTAACAGTTTGATGTGCAGATCTTTTCCTTTACCATGACACAAATTTAAGTAGAAGCACTGCTTGACCACCTCATTTAGCTTTCTTTGTTGTCTCAATCTGCTTGTCTTAAAGCAGCATATAGAAACATTGGAGTCTACGATGTGTTTCTGCTGCAATGTCTCAGTTAAACACTGCATTTGCTTTATTCCTTCTGTGTCCCAGGTTTGGCTTGAAGCTCATGCATTTTGTCAGCTAGCGATCTCACATTTCACATCAAATCAGTTGGAAGAAATATTTTAAAGTTCTTGCGCTTTTCTTTCTACCTTGGCCCTGCCCTGCAGTCTTTTCATTTCCTCTTCAACATGGATATACTGTGTTATTTTGCTCATTAATTTGGTTTACAACTTGAACAGTTGATTTCGCTGGTAAACAACTTTAATTGCCATGGATACTTATAACAACAGTTCTTGAAAGAGTCCAACATACATGGAAAAAGAACTGGAGTGCCACAGAGTCCAAACTAACGTGAAAAAACCCACTTGAAAAATAGCTTTACAGTGAGTGTTAGAAAGTCTGCTGTATTAAAAAAATATATACAGTAAAATAACACTTC
This sequence comes from Rhadinocentrus ornatus, assembly GCA_037177495.1. Lineage (NCBI taxonomy): Eukaryota > Metazoa > Chordata > Actinopteri > Atheriniformes > Melanotaeniidae > Rhadinocentrus > Rhadinocentrus ornatus. The sequence continues at coordinate 16,445,810 of JBAMHW010000008.1, forward strand.
CTACAATTTCTGCCACCTAGCAGGACATTCTAGAATAAATGTCAATTTTCCATAATCCAGCGGCGAGCCCAAGAGTAGAACCTGCCAGATTCTCTCCTGTAACTTCATGTATTTTCCTAAGCTTTATTTAATCAGAAATTCATAAAAACACATTCTTATTTATAATTTGAAAATGGCTATAGTATGAATAGTTTTTAAAAGTTTTTTTCTTCTTCAGAAATTTCTAAATATAATTGCAGACTTTTTTTTTTTTTGCTTCAATTGGATTCAGATTTGATACGTTTCATGCTTTATATTTTATATTTTCTGAGCAGTATTTCTTGTTGGTCGGCAATTTAATATTTATACTTTGCATTGCAAGCAGTCAGCTTCTCTAACAGTTTTAAGGGATTTAATTCATTTTAAATTGACCAAAGTCAACAAGTTATTTCGGCTGAAGCTCTTTTGAACCTCAGAAAGTTTTTTTTTACATTTTTTATTTATTTATTTTTTTGTTTCAATACAAAATGGAAAATTACAGAGAATCCAGACTTGTGGGGGTTTACAGGTCATCCTTTGTTCTCATGTTAAGGGAGGGACAGCCCATGAAGATAAACCAGCAGTTCATCTGGGGGAGGGGAGAACTTCTTGTGAATTTGGAGTTGCAAGTGCACTGCACCGTTAGCCATTCACATCATGGATGGAGTGCAGACAGAACTATAGTGGAAATTGAGCTGAACTGACAGACTGTATGTGACTGGAACAGTTAGTGAACCATAACAAGTTATGCTTAGTTAATTTCAGATTCCATAATGGATGACCAATTTGTTTTAACAATGAAGAAGAAAAGCCCATAGGATGCTGGATTATTGCACAAAATAAATGTTTACTGAAGTTAAAATAATTCAAATACATATTTCCCTCAGCAGTCCAACCAGTTCCAGTATTACTAATTTAAAACAGCTACCAATTACTGGAGCAGGGAAGAAAGGGATGAAGGGGTTTGCATTCCTAAATCCTTTAAATGCAGCATTTACTTATGTAATGAACAACCGGCACAATATCTGTAATCAGTTCTACATTTACAGGATTGTTAACACAACAAATCCTTTCTATTTATTTTTTACCCTGCTGCATTGCAGAAACCATCAGTTCTAACTATCTGCTATGCCTTCAAAAACAAGCAGATTGTATCTGAGCTGCAGCAGCACAGTCAAAACTGTGTTACTGTGTCATATGTGATGCCAGGACCAATCACATACAAGTAAACCTGAGTGACTAAAAGGAATCCAGCACCTAACCCAATCACACCAGAGCACTCAGCCAATTGGAGACTCAAGTCATGGTACATCTGTGTTTGTAAAAATAATGACACTGTGAGTGTGCAATTGGTGCGAACATGCAGCCCCTGCAGAGAGTGCTGAGTAAAAGTGTGTTTCTGAGTGTATGTGTATGAACAACTTCAGCTTGTGCAGAAATGCATGTGAGAATCAACATTGTGTGTGGAAGATGGGTTAGAAATACATTTTAGTGAAAAATAATTAGTTATAGAGCAAAACATTTAAACCCCCTATAAGGTATGCAGAAATTCATCATCCACTGTCTCCTCGATATATGGGATTATACATGCTTCTTACCTAAAAATGAGCCATGAGACAAACCCGTCCTTCACTGTTATCTCTGTCTTTTGCAGCATTTTCCACAAAACAACAAGCTGCAGACAATGTATTTCTAAGCTGCTCTAAAACGTTTTTTTCTAAGTCATGACTTTAAAGCATGGGTCTTTCCCTCTGTTTCACACTGGAGAGGGAAGAGCCAGTTCTAGTTTGAACCAGTATGATGTGTTACACAACAACACGGGATAAATGACTAGGATTATGGTGGACATGCACTAACAAGAGTGTCAATCTTTAAAATGACAGATGCTTAGTTCAATGCAATTTCTATAGTTGCTCTACGTGTAATCTTACATTGGATTACACAAATCCACCACTTTAAATATGGAGAAATATAAAAAACAAAAGTTGTATTGGAATTTGCATCTTTCGATGCCATTGTGTGACCGCTTACAAGCTGACTGTATGGGGGAGTTTTGTGCAGCACTAATTCAACCCTGTTTGATTTTTCCTCCTTACACAACATGGATGTTTTTGTTTTTTTCTTCCTCCCAGCCCGCACAAGAACCACCAGGATCCAGCCTGTACATTCCGGTAGTTGTCATAGCAACAGGGCAGCATCCCTCTCCATCCTTTGTCCAGTGTTTCCCCATCATTTGAGCTTCCCAGGCAGAAAGAGGTTTGGATTCTGCATGCAAATCGGACCCCATAATTGAGCTTCAAAGCGAGGAAGTGGAAGGGAATTTTACCACTGACTGAATGTTATTAAGTGGCTTTCACAGATCATAGCAGGGTGGCACTCTACACTTCCTGTGATGGCATTAGAGCACTCAAATGGTAAACAAGAGGAACAGAACACCCAAATACAGCAATTTTGCACCAGTTACACAAACTGAAATGCAGTTAAAGTGACTGGGATTAAAATGCTGCCTTTCCCAGTGTGTTGATATTTATACCCAAAGGGACTTTTTGAAAAGGGAAAATAACTGCACCCAGGTGGAACGAGTGGGTGGCTTGAGGAAAAGGACATGGTGTACCTATTTGCCTTGAACTGTAAGAAGTGCTGGGAGTACTGGGCTGAGAGTATAGTATCCAGTGAATGTTTTTTTGTGTTTTTTTTGTGTAAAGCTTTGACACTCAATTCAAGACTTTGTTTTCTTTAGCATGTTTTTCTCTTAACAGCCTTTCACAGTGTCTGGGATCTTAGTACACGTGTTTTATGTGTAGCATAAACAAAAAAGCATACCAAAACAAAGTAAAAAGTACATTTGCTGGCTTCAGGCCAAACATCATCCTCTGACACAGGACCAAACTTGCATTTTACTTTATGATTGGTTAAGTAGTTCCAGGCAAAGCCAATCAGCGAGCTGACTTAAACTCTGATGTGAAGGCAGCTGGGATGTAGAGGAAAGGTCTCAGCAACAAACTTTGCAGCCCAACCCCCATGAAGGGAGAGCAAGGCAGAAGTAATTGTTTATGTTCAATGAAAAGAGAATATTGTGTACTTCTTGTGAAAATGTGGTGCAACTGTCTGCTTGTTTTGACAGCATGAAAATGAGATCTTGCAAAGCATGGCCCAGATGACCCCAACTATGCTGAAGCATCGGGAAATTGTCAGAGAAGAAATTTGCTGCACTGATCTAATGTGCCTCTGACAGAATCTAAACTGGCCTCTGAACTAGAAAACTGGTGTATAAACAGGATTTTTTTTCTGTTTCTCACCCAGACAAACTAAGTCATGTTCTCATTCATAATCAGTTGCTCCATGAATCCATTTATGACACAGCACTTCTAGGATTATTGGCCTCAGGCTGTCGCAGTGAAGCAGTCTAATAACTGTCTCGTGAGTGCACCAGTTTCCAGTTACTACCCACGAGGTCTGAAAAACCAGTTAGAACAAAGCAGCTGTTGAACTCATGGTCAAATATAAGCCAGGCTGAAACATTAGAACATTTGGCAAAACAAGGCACATTCAGGGATACTTTACTAGAGTTGCCTTTGGGCAGGGTTCATTTCACTAGTTTGTGTTTACTGCTTATAGTAAAATGCTGCTGCACCAGCTGTTTAAACAGCTTTTGCAAATGCAAAAAGCTTTGTTTTGCAGGAATAATCATGGGTTTTAAAACATCACCTAACAAGTCCGGAGTGTCCTTTTTGAATAATCCAATCTACCCAAGTTATAATTGTTATAATTAGCATAAAGGGGAAAAGGGGTGCTTGATTTGGATGAACAAATGGACTTGTTATTTATAAGGCCTTTGAGAGTAGACTACAAGACTGCATGCTAAGCCAAAAAAGAAAAAAAATATCCCGCTGCAGGCTTATTTGTGAACAAGTTATCCTAATCTTGTCCTGAGCATAAAGCAAATATCCCACTTGATTTGTTGATAACTTGAAGTCAAGAGCCACACAATTGTATTGTGATAAAAAAAAAAGTTTTAAAGGGACAAAGAAAAAAAAAAAAAAAAAAAAAAAACACCACCAGGTTCAGTAAACTTGATGTTTTACCAAATCAGGTGCATTACAATATTGCAGTTAACAAAAGGATAAAACTCCTTGAGGAAATCTACAAATGGCATTATGGACAGATCCACCACATTATAACAACTTATGTCTGGGTACAGACATCTACAAAGTGTACCATACAAGTTGACCCAGTGTGTCAGAATCTGAAGACAAACATTGCCATTTAAAAATAGACACTGTCAAATGAGAGCATTAGTAACATTGAAGACTGGATAGTTGAAGTCAGGCCAACAAATATTAACAGTACATGAACTAGTCAGATTTATTAAGTTACATACGTCAACCAGCCTTAGCAACCCTAATCTGCAGTGTCCTTGTGCTTTAGTTCATTTTAGCCACAGACAGACAAGAAGGGAATGATATGACATGGGCTACAAAACAGTGTTACAAAAGTCAATCCCTGTTAAAGACTTGGGAAAGACAGACCCTGACATTACCAGCTCAAAACTACTAGGAATCTCATCACCTTGTCATGTTAAGTTGACCAGCCAACTTGAAGCCATTAAAAAATGTGTTTAAAAAATGATTTCAGTGGGAGAAGAGAGGAGATACAGTACTAGTTTAAAAGAAAAGATAAAACTTGGGAGGGCAGTGGGAGACAGTCTATGAGTTGTAGATTTAGTAATCCGTTGGTTCTTCACCCTCTTCATTCAGCAAACAGGTTCGGATCAGGGCCTCGGTCACGCCATATGGGTCACAGTTGGCAGATGGGCGGCGGTCTTCAAAGTAGCCTTTCTTCTCCTGACCGACATTGCGAGGAATGCGGATGCTGGCCCCACGGTTAGCCACGCCTGCAGAGAACTCATGGATGTTTGAAGTTTCGTGATGGCCGGTGAGGCGGCGGGCATTATCAAGCCCCCCTTTGGGGTCATAGGCACGAATATGATAGCTGTGCCTCTTGCCAAGCTTCTCAATGGACTCTTCAATAGCTCTGAAAGCAGATGTAACACAAGATTGTGTCAGAAATTTTGAAAACAATTTATTGGCAGGACTCGGGAAGTCCCTGCGAAGGTGTTACTCACTTCAGTCCACCGTCTTCCCTCATCTCTTTTGTGCTGAAGTTTGTATGACAGCCTGCACCATTCCAGTTTCCTGGGATGGGCTTAGGGTCAAATGAGGCAACAACACCAAAATCTTCACACACACGATGCAGGATGAAGCGTGCCACCCACAGATGATCACCCATGTTGATCCCTTCACAAGGTCCAATCTGGAACTCCCACTAAATTGCACAAGAACAGCTCATCATTAAGATTGACACTTAACTGGCTGTAAAAACGATTCAGGTTAATATTCAAATATGTGTTTAACTATTAATTATCATTACCTGAGCGGGCATTACTTCTGCGTTAGTTCCACAAATGTTGACTCCAGCATACAAGCATGCTCTATAATGAGCCTCTACAATATCTCTGCCATAGGCTTTGTCAGCTCCCACACCACAGTAGTATGGACCTGCAAAAATGCAAGGTGTCAAAACACAGTTGCAAGGCTCTGCATTTCCATGACATTTTTTACATTACATAAAAGCATCATCTACTCACCTTGAGGTCCAGGGAAACCATTGGATGGCCAGCCAAATGGGTGTCCATCTGTGCCCAGGATAGTGTACTCCTGCTCCATGCCAAACCAGGGATGCTGGTCTGCCACCATTTCCATCACCTTCTTGCATGCGAGTCGCAGGTTGGTTTCTGCAAGAAGAAATCAAGTTCAGATGACTGAATCAGCAATCAATTTCAGTTTCCTGTATAAGGTGTGCAAACTTGAAAATAATTTGAATGCTTTAGTCTTTGATTTAAGAATTTCTTCAGTCTAAGAGCTACAATAGTGAAAGATCCTAAACATGAAAATAGAGCAACTTTATAAAAGTAGAACTATTTAAATTATCAAATGTTATTTCATTTTCCTAATTTTTGCTGAAATGTGCTAATTTTGTTTAATAATCTTTTCTACTTTTAAGTTTTCATGCATTAGAATGACTGGTTGCTAGAGCCCTCATGGTGAAGCCCTATTTGAGCACCTCTGTGTGCCTATAGCTATGTCATGTTTACTTTGTCTATTTGACAGATTAATCAGGCAAATTACATGGTTGCCAAATTCAGGTCAGAATGACATTTTCATAAAAAAAAGAAAGAAAAAAAAAATGTACAGAAACAAGTTTTTCCTGCTTCTAAAAGCCAAATGTTCTTTTGTAGTCTTCTTTTGTATCAGGCAAATCACAGCTTCACTGGGTTATTACCAACTGCTCCAAGAATTAGCCTAAAATACTCTTTAAAAACAGATGTTTACCAGCAGGTTTGCGGTTGTACTTAAAGACTTCACACAAGACCAGTTTGTTGGGGTCTTTACGGAATGGATCACGAAACATGGCTGAAGGAATCAGATACATGTCGCTGTTGGAGCCCTCAGACTGGTAGGTACTGGAGCCATCAAAGTTCCACTCTGGGAGATCTGTAAAGGTATCAAGAAGAAAGTGGATTACAATGCTGCAGGTGTTCAGGGTAACAACTATTTGACTATCTGAAAAACAACCAGGACACTCATGCTTACCTTCAATGCTTTTAGGCTCAGAGTCAAGAGTCCTGGTTTTGCATCGTAGTCCTTCTCCAGTTCCATCAATCCAAATATACATGGCTTGGACTTTATCCCCCTGAGGAAGATCCATGTACTGCTTCTTGACAGCTTTACTCAAGCTGGCACTGTCGGACGTGGCCATCCTAGCTGATACTATAACACACCTGAGAATAAGAGCAGAGGCAAGCAGGTGTAAGAAAGCGAAGCGCGCTGGATCACATGTTGCATAACGAGTTGGGTTTTTTTGGGGAGGGGGCAGAAACACCCAAACTGCACCATTGTTTTGTCTTCCGCAAGGGGGAGGGGGTGAAAAACACGCTGAGGATGTAAAAAGACACATTTCTAGCTCGCCGTCATTTCTCTTCTTGGCAAACAAAGAAAATGCGGCTTTCCACCGTGAACGCTGATTATAAGACGAGATTTTTACGTTGGAACCCATGAACTAAGAAAGAGAAGACCCATAGGGAAAAAAACATCAAAGTTTAAATCTAGCCAACAAATAGTTTCGGTTAAGGTCACCTGTTATCTACATATAATTGTTGCGATCATCACGGAAAACTAGAAGTGACGTTAGGAGAGGCGGCGTTGCATCATTTGCTTCCTAGTTACGATTCATCAAATACTACAAACGACTAAAAGTCTCTAACACAAAACTAGCATCATAAAAACATAAGAAAATATAAGTCTAGAAGACAAGTTGCTGCCGATAAAGGTAAATTCTCTAAATTAAATCTAGAAGTAAGAAGTCATTGGTTAAAGTCGGTAACAACGGAAAGTCTGGTACAAAAAGTACAAGTCGCCATCCTGTCTGATCAAGCTAAACAGAAAACCAAAGCAGAGAAGAAAAGGAAATTACCTGGGGAAACAAGAAAATTGAAAAAAAAACTAAAGGACTGACAGGTCCAATGTCTTATTCTGTGATAGTTTACTAGTGTCTCTTTCATTCTCCGGTCTCGACCGTTCAGAGCCAAAGTATTTATAAGAACAGGAACTGGGCTGGCGCGACTTTGATTGGTCGCAGAGGTGGTGAAGGCACATGCTCGCAGATCATTGGACAGCAGCAACCCCCCCCTTTGCAAAACTTGAGCCGCGTGTTACTATCCTGCTCCGTGCGTGTGCGCGCGCGTCTCATTTTTAAAAGAAATAGAATAAAATTTAATGAAATAATCGGAGGAGTTTTAGATTAACCGATTAAAGGAGGAAAGGGAAAAAAAAATTGGAAACCCGACATGATGGTTGACCACTTTTCTAAAAACGTACCTCAACGTTGCGACTGAGTCACACGTGAGGGACTAAATGTTCTGCACAAGCCTTCAAGCACTGCAGTTTAAGACGCCACCTTGTGGTAGATATTTGTTGCTTGGTTCTCTGGTTTGAATGGGAGGTTACGTAATCCCCACCAAGGCACCAAGAGAATCCCTCTGGTTCAATTGGGTTATGAGCTTATGTAGGACAATGTAGGACAATTATATGTATTATGCATTCATGTTATCTATATGAGAAAAATACTATGGAGAAATATTTAACATTTTCTTTCACTTAAAAATCACCCTTATTGAGAGTAGGTAAAAGTAGGTAGTAGGAAGTAGGTAAAAGTCAGGTGCTGCCAATCTGATGATTAATTAATTATCAGTAAGCAAGCACCTCTATAAAAACAGAAATTCTGACAGTTTGCTTAATTAGAGCATTCTGGTGTTTGTTAACACACAGCCAAGAAGGAAAGACACCAGCGAGAAACTTAGAGAAGCAACTGTTGCTGTAAATCAATCTGTGAAGGGTTATATGTCAAATTCTATACAAAATTAAGTCCATTAAGTGGAAAATATTAAAGGAATGTAATCATTTTGTGTCCCAGCGAGTTCACAGCAAGGTCATACCGTGGAATGCTTTGGGACAGTGGAAAAAAACCCCCAAGAGTTAAATCTCAGACTCTCCTGGCCTCAGTTAGTATGTTAAATGTTAATGGCTCTGACAGTACAATTGGAAAAATACTGAGCAAAGATAGCCCTTTTGGAAGGTTTGACAGAAAGCTTCCTTTCTCCAAAACGTTCATGGCAGTAGACCTTAGATTTGCAAAATTGAAGCTGAACAAATCACAGGACTTTAGGAAACATGTCCTTTGGACAAACAAGACCAAAGTGGACATGGTTGGCTATAATGCACAGTGCCACACCTGGTGAAAACCAAACACAGCCTATCAGGAACATCTTAAACCAACTGTCAAGCCCAGTTGTGGAGGGATGGTAATTTGAGATTGTTCCACAGCCAGCATCTGGGCAACTTGCAGGTAGCCATTAATGCCTTTATAACTATTTCAGAGTCAAATGTGAGGCCATCTGCCTGACAGCTAAATAATGGCTCGAACTGAGTCATGCAGAGAGACAAAGAACCTGAAGAACACTTGCAAATTTACAACAGAATGGCTGGAAAAGAAGAGAATGAATGTGTATCAATGACCTAGTCAAAGTCCTGCCAACAATCTGACTGTGAAACATTAAGAGAGCTGTTCATAAACAAATAACCACAAACCTCTATGAACTAAAACACTGTTGTAAAAGTTGCTCCACAATGATGTGAGACACTGATAGTGTTATTATTTCAGGTTTTTTCTGCTTAAGGTGGTCCTACAAGCTACTGAATTATGGGGTGCACTTAGTTTTTCCACACATCAATTCTAAAAAGATAAAAAAAAAGGTAATATGTCATATGTTGTTTATTAAATTTTAAGACCAGGTATTGACCAGGTCTTTGAATATAGAACAGAACAGAACTCATACTAAGTACAATAAGATCAAAAAGCAGCTCCATAGTGCAAAAATAAAAACACAATGTCAAAAACACAATATAGCTAACACAACAAAGACAATGAAGAAGTAGACGTGAATAAATGGAAGGATGTTGCAAACATAGGGGAAGTGGTCAGTGCGGGTTATAACAGGGCAGGTCACATTAGTTCAGGGTTGAATTCAACATGGTAACAGCTTTGGGGGAAAAAAAGCTGTCTCTGAGTCTGTGGCACGTATGGACTTGCAGCGCCTGCCAGAGGGCAACAGGTCAGAGAAGTGAAAACTGATGTTAGTGGTGTCCTTCATGATGTTCCTGACCCTGCGCTATGTAAAATCTTAGAAATAAGAGAAAGTACTTCCTTTTTAAATCAATATACATCTTTTTCTTCTGTTTAACTTTTAGCGAAAAAAACAATATTTAACTTAAATGCTTATGAAACTTGATTTGTGGATATGAAGACAGAATAAGTTGGAAAAATGTAGTAATTTCAAACTGAAAACCTATTTTTTTAGCGCTTAAGTCTGTTAGCTTTTTGTATTTTTTAAAAACCCATTTAAAAAAATTCTAACTTTATTTATGAACCACGTTTTATGAATAAGGGCAGCACAAAGTTCTTTAAATGCTAAGAACTGTTCAAATAATAAAAACACAAGCACACCCAAAGTTTATCACATAACAAATCAAAGCACACATACTTATTCTCTCACACACAAGCTAAAGAGGCATGGAGTCCCACCCTCCACCTCTTGATCCTACTCTAAAATAAACTGTCTCTAACTAAAAAATAGCAGTATAAACAAACACATCTCTTGGCACCAGATGAGGAAACAATATCCTAGGGGTCCATCCACGCAAAGAACCAACCCAACCCACAACCACAAAGGTCGTCACCATGGGAACGACCCAGATCAGGGCAGACTGGGCCCACACCACAGCCATAAGGCTGCAGTGCAGGGCCTCGACTACCCTGACTAGTACAATCCCCTCGGGAACACGTGGCCAGAGCAGGCATAGCTCCCAATGCAGAGAACCCCTATGAGAAAAACACTGGAGTGGAAAAAATAAAAAAATAAAACAAAGTTTAAATTAATCTAAAACTGTAACAACAAATAAGACAAATAAAGCAGAATTAAAATAAATAAGCAAACAAACAAAATAAAAAGTTTAATAACTAAATAAAAAGTAGCGATAAATTAATTTAAAAGTGAATAAATGAAATAAAAAATTAGTTGCTAATCTAAAAAGGTAGGTCTTAAGCCTCTTTTTAAAAACACCATTAGTATGCAGCCCTGAGGCCCTCAGGTAATCTGTTCCATAGACAAGGACTGTAACGATGGAACGAAGCCTCGCCTTAAGTTTTAGTTCTTACTTTAGCAACAACTAACAAGCTGGTACCAGAGGACTTCAGGGTCAGCAAGGGTTCATAATTTAAAAGCAGGTCCAAATAAATTAGAAGGTCCAGGACCATTAAGACATTTATTAACAACTAAAAGGACCTTAAAATGAATCCTGAAATGCATGGGGAGCCAATGCAGCAATTTTAAAACTGGTGTAATGTGTTCCCGTCCCCCAGTCCTCATCTTCTGTTCTGGAGTAACTGTAAATTAGAAAGACTCTTTTTTACTGTAGAGTAACTGTATTGAACATAATAAGCTTAGTTTTTTTTGTTTGTTTTTTTTACAACAGGTCAAGGGAGTCAAACCATCAAAGTACAACTAATTCAAGCACAAAGGGATTTAAAAAAAAAAAAAATGTATAAAGAATACATTAGCCTGCAAGGTTACTTGGACTCAATTTCAGCTAAAGGGACTATTTGATGTCTGTGCTTTTTTTTTAAAATTTTATTCAACCAGTCTAAAATTAGTCACAGGTGGTCAGCTGGATTGAATGGTTGTAAGGCTGCTGCATTTAATAGATAGTATTTTCAATCTCATCAGACCTTTAGTGACCCTTCCTGCAATGTGTTTGTAGACATCACCATCATGGGAGATTAACTCACATCTGTCAAACAGATACAATATGTTGTTTTTATTACAAGTTTATTGGAATAGTCTGTTGACATTAAACTACTTCAATTATCAGTGAGTTCACTGAATAATTTAAACCCCTGTTATACTTGAAGAACTGATGTATTCACGTCTTCATTTTGACCAAAAGTCTGTCTGTCAACCCCAAAAGCAATCAGCAAATCTTCACAAGACAAGAACTGCAGCCTGATTCACTGGTTATCTCAGCAGATTATGTTTCTGTTCATCAGCCACTTAATCAGTATAGTAATCCTTTCAGTGGTAATTAATTGTTGAGGTTGATTAACATGGTTTAGACCCAAACTTTTGAGAAGATATCAGTCCTGTTGAAAACTTCATGTGAAGCTGTTGCCTCACATGACTTGTCAGAGAGCATGACAATATCACCACAGGCCTTTTTCTTGGATTCACGGGCCCATCTTGTGGCATTGAAATTGCATCTAACTTTTTTTTTTTTTTTAGTAAAGATGGTTCAACAGGAAGCAACAGATCTGCTGTTGGATTTTTGTGGATAAGGATATGGGGACAGGATACACACCAGATTGGTAAAAAACTATTTGTGGAACTTACCTTAACTTACATTTTTTTTCAATCAACCAGAATTTATCCTAGTTGTTAAATAAAGTTCTTACTACAATCTTAAAGTTGAATAACAACAATGCACCCAGAACTTTCCATCCACCCAATTTCCATACCTGCTTAATTCAGTTTAGGGTTGCAGGACCAGCTAGTGTGTTGGGGTTTAACTTTGTGTTGTCATCAGAGGCTTAATGCTTCACAGCTTTCCTAAAACAAACATGCTTGCTCAGCCTGCAACCTCCTGGCATTGTTGTGTCCTTGGACCAAAGTGGTAAGTTTACCACATCCATTCACTTGCTCTTTAATTGTTAACTACATTGACAAAAAATGCATGTCCTTATATATATCCTATATCTAAATCTATATATCCAATAAGAGCATCTTGTATATTTTCTAAAAAGCATAACTTCTTTGTCACATATCAGCCAGTTAAACTTGCACCAGTAATCCTAACACAATGTTTTTCATATAACAATCTCATCGGCTCTCTCTCTTTACTGTGTTTTTCTGCTTATATGAGGGTACAGTGCCACCTTGTGGACTAGGAACTGCCGAGCAGTAATGAAGATGAGGAAGGAGAAATTGTTAACAATTGAGCTACACAAATCGAGTCATGGCTCAAAAGGTTTGGGAATCACTGTTGTAGAACTCTTTAACTTCAGTTTTGAATGGTGTTCATGTTTTAATTGTTTTATCCTTATTTAATAAAGAACATCATGTTACTCGTGTATTTTTGTGGGATGTTTATTTTATATAAAGTCTGTAGGAAAGTGCAAATTATGTAATGATTGTAAAATCTTCTAAAATGATTGCAAATAATAATCGCAAGTGTTTAAATAATGACTGTGGGTCTAGTTGAATATGATTATGTGTAGTGGACAGTGGAATAAATATTGGTTTCCATTTGTGGTGGCTGCTGACTGTAATAAGGGATGAGATTAAGTAAATCCTGGAATTTAGCCTGGTCTGAAACAGGCTAGCTCTACAGTATACATCACCATGGTGACTTATGCCATAACATATCAACCTTTCCCCTATTCTGCTTTTGTGCAACTGGATCAGAGATGAGTTGATCCAGGATGAGCAACATGTCCCGACTAATCCTTCATCTTAGTTTTGTGCAGCAGGCCCCAGGTCAGAGGTACTCCATCCTTGTTGTAAACTCAGTCTATGTAAAGTCATGCTGTGTATTCAAACCAGCAAAACATGTTAAACTGTCACAAATTACTCAATGTCAAGTTGCCTCTGGGTACGACGCAAACTGTTTTACCAGTCTGTTGAGTTTTCTGTAAACTGATACCTTGTATTTAAAAAAGGATAAGCAACCCACTTAAATTATGAAGATAGATGTGAATTGTAATTCTTTGCTTTGTTTGTTGATAATATTCTTGTGTTTTTACATGTCTAAAAAATACAAGAGTCATAAAATTAATTAGCAAAAAGATGACAAATCAGACATAAAGCTAGTAATATTTACTGTTTCACTTAAGATAAAAACAAAAAAACAAAAACACCTAAGACACATTTTAAATTTGCAAATGTCTAAAAACAACTATTCCAATTCCAATTAATAAATGCTATAGTTAAATCTTTTCTGACAGATGATTTGTTTTATTTAATGTTTAAAAAACTAAGTATGGGCAACAAACTTAATGTATTTTAAAGGTAAATTGCAGATCTCTGGTGTTTGTTTCAATGCTAAATTGGCCAAAGCCTTGAATATATCTGCATCATAACCTTAAACAGGCATTTAGGTAAATCAACTATATCATATGATCTTCAATCAGAAAACACCATAGGTCAGTGAGCATTGTGGCAGATATATTAATCTTAACTTAATTGTTGTTATATTTTTTTTATTACTGTAAAGTTACATACATATATATAATGTGTGTATATTGTTTTTAAAACTAGATGTTTTCTAGCTCTTGCCAGAGAGGTACATTCAACATTTCAACTGAGGGCCAAAGAACCAGGATGGAGGTCCATTTCTAGCTGTAGAGCATATGGAATCTGTGGTAAACTGATCAAAAATAAGATTAAGTCTTATGTTAAAAAACAAGATTAAAATTGATTACATTATTTTTTCTTGATTGTGTTTCATTCTGTTCTAATGATAACATGGTCTCTAAGCCTGCACATTAAAGAAACAAAAAAATCATAGCATTTGATATTCTGAAACTCGTATTTTAGCTTAATTTGTGAAAAATCAAATGGCAGTAAGTGAAAATGTACACAGAAGTGTGTGGTTATCCTAAACACAGACGTTTGTTATTCCAGTTGTTCCAGCGGAGGGCAGCAGCTACCAATGGAAAACCTTGTTTGACGCAACTCAACTGCACAGTAAAAAGGACACAATTCACTTGCTATTGTATGTGAAACCTTGTATGAGAAAATTCAATCTGCTTTGTGAAGTTATGATTTTAGATTTTGTAGGGAAGTCTTAAATGATTGGTCATTCACAGGGTTCAGCAGTTGTTGTTTTATTTTTGTTTGTTTTTTTAAACAAAAATATTAATATCATTCAGAAACGTTTAGGATGGTCAGGAGTAAGGGATTTGTTTTCTTACCCTTTGCTCCCCCCTTTTAGTTGCAGCTGTATTTTTCCAGAGCCAGATTTTTAGCAAAGTGCAAACTTTCTCTGTAGACTTCATCCTAACTTCCTGGTTTGAATCTTCGTCACTCAGCACAGAGGTTGATGAATAACCATCCTCAGTCCTTACACCTTCACCCCACTCAGCCTTTAAACAATTAGGCCCTAACCTCTGTGCTCCCTCAGTCATCATATATCATCCTGTCCTCTAAACCACAGGACAACACTCTACCTTAAAAATTAATAAGGCTCACAACATACTTGTCGCTATTTCAATGCCCAGCATGTCCTCTGTGACTCATCAGTTCAGCTGTAAATCAGGCCAGGAGCAGCCTCGAGGGATTCTGTTCCTCTAAAGCTCCTTCAAAGCCTTTTATGTGGAGCATCAATAACCAAACAATTTGCAATAACACTTATTGGCATGGCATGAAAAACTATTGATTGTTCAAATGAAAATCAACAGGAGCACAAGCTACTGCTTGGATCGCTGGCTTTGCTAGATTTTTGTCTGTATTCTCCCTGTTGTATCGGTGAGAATGAAGGCAGAGCAGCATGAGGCATCATGGGTTATATTTAATCCAGCCTCGCTGTTCTTTGGGATAATAACTTTTTTGCTCTATTCCAGGACTTGTCTGTCATCTTGACATGGCAATATCTCCCAACTCCACTGTTTCATAGTCAGTTTCATTTATTTCCAAATACCATTTCACACCCTGCTGGCTTTAACTAGGTATTATACAGCGTGTGGGGAGTGTGCTGCAGATTGAATCGTGACAGAGACAACAACGTTTCTAGTGAAATATACCAGGATATTGTAAGTGGCAGACTTTTCAACTTTTTTTTCTTATACCCCATTTTCATTTCTGAAAATGATAGGAGATATTAACTGCTTTTTTTTTTATTTTGATTATTTTGAATTATTCTAATAGATGGTGGGCAGACATTTATCAATTTCATGAGCATACATACCAATAATATATTTATTTTGCAGGAGCTTGACTTCTGTTTGCATTCACTATCACCGTGCCCATTTCAAAATAATAATTAGGATTTATATAAACCTTTAAAAGTGGAAGCAAATAATTATTTTTTCTTTTAAATATATATAAAAAAAAATATTGAAGTCACAAGTAAAACTTGAACTAATATGATGAATTGATCAGTATAACACAAAACCAGACGGGGAAAAGAAGCTGCCAATGTCAATGTTGTCACATCTAAAACATGCACATCCTACGCAAAGTAAGATGCTCGTTTATCTGTAGTTTTTTGTTTTGGTCATAAATGGGAAGTGCTAACACTTGCAAAATCTTGTGACCCTGTGATTTTATGAATCTTACAGCAATCCAGACACTTTGTAAGGTAAAAAAAAAAAATCCAATATCTAACTAAAAATCTAAGATTAGCCAAAAAATGTCTAAGTATTGTATCCTTTACTTTCATCTGCCATTAATTATCTCACAGTCCCTCAGCTTTCCAGCAGATACATCAGTCAACCAGAGGGACATATGCAAAGAATCTCAACAAATTAAATTAAATTAGTTGAACACAGACTTACATGGACCAGTTTGCAACAAACAGAGAAATAGCTTAACCAGTGTTATTATTTTTTAATACTCTGCAGCTTTCAGTCATTATGTCAAGTGGTTAACTTTCACTCTTGGTCCTGGGGACCTCCTGCCCTGCAAGTTTTACATATTTTCTTTCTCCAACACATTGCATTTAAATTAATGGTTCAGTTGATCAGCACACTCTGAAGAAGCTTGTTAATAAGAAAAAGCTAAGCCAAACATTTCTGTTGAATAATTTTCTTATCAAATGTTGGAAATAAAGTAAAAAAATAAAAAATAAAAAAAAAAAAGAATTCCCTATGGTAGAATTTTTCATTTCACCATTTTTATTTCTTTATAATGAACATTTTAACATGCACAGAATTAATTATGCTGTGACATTTTACCTAGGGTAAATGTCAGTTAATTGTCAGCGTAGGCTAACGTCTAATGTTAACTGTCAGCTGATAATTTGAAGCTACCTTCAACATGAATGTAATTTAGATAAACTATATTGGCCAACAAGTGGTCTAAATGTCAATCACAATGAGCATTTGTAGGTTGTGGTGTTGTGCTGCTTTATGTCCAGTTTGCTTTTCTCAGGGGTGGAGCAGATGCTATCGCATGTATTTGCAGTAAAACTGTGGATATTTTGGGATCATCCTGTCAATTTGTGTCTTTGACAAAAAATAAACACTAAAACAACAATGGATTCTGATATTTTTTGCATTATTGATCTGCAATCTCTTTTGCTCAGCAGTGGTATTTTGAGGTAGGGATAATTTTGTCATCTCCTCTAGTAATTGCCATGCTAACACCCAGTGGGGCCTATCTGGATAGAACACCCGTGGTTGTGTGAGCTGTGTTACCAATAGGTGGTCCTGCCCATGGCTTGGTGGGTGAGCGTGGTATAGTCCCTACTGCCACTGTCGCTGACATATCAGAGCTGTTTATTAAGAGGATGACAACTCTATCAAGCCCCATAAGCGGGCCCTCGTGCACTGGAGTTCTTTTGTTACTTTCAGGGAGGGTGTCATCAATCTTGCTGCCATGCTACTCTCTTGAGCTGTTGATGGCAAACACGATTCTTCCCTTTCTGCCTGGCCTCTCCCGCCTTGCAGGCTCGATTCAGGCGTGGTGAAGGGGATCGGGGAGATAGGAGGACTTTCCCCGGGAGTGCCTTTTCTTGACAGGCGACAGAACGAACTGTTTGGACACCAGGGGTGGATATATGGGAACATGTAATGAAAAGACGTTGACAGGACCTGCTTGCTCTGTAATAAAGGTCCTCTTGAGCTGTGAATGGATACCCACATCTTTCACGCTTTTGTCTCCCATCCTTTCCCACAGAATCAATCTCATCCATTTTAACTAAAAAGGAAGGTGTAAAAGAAGCATCCCAGACAACGGCTCATGGTGTTAAACATTTACATGCAAAGACGTGGTGAGAATACTTATCAAAACAGCGACAAAGTTGATTTTCACCCAGGATTTGTAATAAAATCTTGTAACGCCCTTAAAGGCGTAAAGAATTTTCCCACTCTTTCTGTCAGTGTTACTCAAGGCTGAATGTAACTCACACAGATGGACTATGATGTATGTACTCCACTTTAGCATTGACTGAGGTCACAGACTCCATAAATGTTTTAGATGAGCCTGATATTTTAATCTCTTTTTAGTGGGGGGTTGTTGGACCTTTGCCCAATCAATACACAGGGCAACAGCTTTGCCAAGATATCTCATGGTAACTTTTCATTGTTCTGTCTGGAAGCTGAAATGTCAACCACAATAGAACTGCTCAAACTGGAGCTGAAATACGTCTGTCTGCAGTCAAAAACCTCGTTTGTTTATGACCCAGAAGCTTCTGACAATAATGAACACAGAAAATGCCAAAAATGCCTGAGAAAGAGGGGGCAGACTGACACCTGAAATTTTCCCCTTTTTTTTTCTTCCCTACTCTCAAATCAAATCCAACCTGTTTAATTCATCAGTCAACAAAAGCCCAGAATGGGAGAGAGGGAGGGGGTGGAGACGTGGTGCTGCTGCCTTTGTAAGATTTCACAGCCAAAAATATCAAGACACTCTCTCACATTAACATTGCTAATTTGTTTGCCGATGGTTTCCAAGGCGCTGAATAATTGGCTTTGAGATATTGTTTGTTCAGGTGTTCTGCATAATTGAATTCTGTATTGAAAATAATGCGGACGAATGTTATAGGAATACTGAAAAGAATCATGCACTTTCTGAAACATTTTCTTTGAAATGGAGTGATTGGTGTAGATTAATTCTCATCCCAATAGCGACAAGTGATGATTGCCGCACATTAATTTTCTGGCTAATGTACAAAGCACACACGTTTTGAATTATAAAACTTATGTTCACTCATTTCCAATTAATGTCCTGTTGTTGAAACTCCTTTTGTGAATGCTTTTTGAGATGATATGGTTTCCTTTGCACATGATGACCTTTTGAAATGCACAGATTGATTTCACGCATCCATTATCCCCCAAAACGCTGCTTTTGTCAGTTCTCTGCTGTGAGCTGTGTGCTGATAAGCAAGTTGATGTGTGTTGCTGCAGAGTCGGGCCCATATGCACATGTGGAAGTGATATAGCTTCCAGCTGGACACATGTTGACAGAGGCAGATGATGTATTTGATCATAGTTAGTTCTGAGGAGGGTCTAGGTTGGGTTTGATTCAGCTGTGCGATGCTGACCTAACGCCTTGGCTCAATCAGTCACCTTGTCCTCCCCTTGACTCCTAACCCCGTGATCCTCTACTCCCACCCTATAGGACCCAAAAAAAACAACTCTCGTGCTTGAGACCCTCCCTTTGCTCAAACCCTTGTCTAGATGAATTTAAATTATGTATGGAATCAATGCCTGGTTCTGTTTTCTAACACATTTCAACTACAGATTTCAAACTGTGAGCTAAAGAATCATTTTTAAATGACAGTATTATTAATAGCAAAATGATTGATTGATTAATGACCATGAAGCACATTGGGAAATCACATCAGAAACTGCTTTATTAGCGTAATTTTAATTAAATTAGAAATAAGATCAAATAATTCTTGACATTTAAGCTATCCCCAAAAATATGGGTTGAGAGAACCAGTTTAAATCTCATTATCCAAAAATAGAAGTTTGATTAAACAAAGAGTCAACTTATCAGAGTTCAAAAGGGAAATTTGCTTTTGAAACGACAAAGTCTTTACGGTTCTTGCGGAGTGCTACAACACACGTAAAAGCAAATGAAGTTGTAGATGTAGAAAAGCCTTTTGTACCTTGAGAAATTAAATCTTAAATTTGTTATGGTATTACAAACAAGAAAGAGAGCACAGAGCAAATATCAGACCTCTACAAGACCATGTCCACACAAGAATGGGTTTAGGCATATCTGCTAGAGTTTTGTGTTGTTGTTGTTGTTTTGATGGTTCATCCACATGGAACAGACATTTTGGGGGACCGAAAATGCTCATTGTTCCCTCCCAAAGTGAACAAATCTGAAAAAGCCACTGTTTTGTTTCCATGTTTACAATCCATACACATTTTTCCTGAACCAATGACCCCCACCTCTCCCTTAACCTGCAAACACAAACCCCACAAACAGCTGCAACTATGGTGAAATACAGTGTTGCATTCATACATCAGAAGTTGCTAAGTATGATGTGGCTTATATAACAAAATCTGGTAGGATGCAAAATGAATGCCCAATTAACCGCCGTTAAGGAGAGACTCACTGAGAAAATCTGCCAAAGTTCAGTCATGCTTTTTAACACAAATTAACGTAAAACTGGAGTTTTGATAAAAAAAAAAAAAAAAAAAACCATCTGATAGTTGACCCACTGATAGTAGCCCTGTTGTTATGCATCACAGGGCTACTCTCCTTTGTTCCAGTATACTGTACGTGCACAGAGGGGAATCAATTTACTAACCAACATATGTACGATGCTTAAATGCTGTGAGCTGTGCAATAAAACAGTCAATGCATGTGCCGCTCCTAACTTTCTCTGTAAGAGGTCATCATGCGTGATCTTAAAGGAGAACATATTTTGAGGTTTTAAAGAGGCACTACAGAACTTTTGCAGTTTTCTCAGTAAGGCGCCCATTATCAACGGGTAAGTAGGCATCTATCTTGCATCCTAATTGTACTGTGAGCATTTTCAAAAGCCAGGATTTGGCTGGACAATCTGTATATATATATATTTTTTCTGGTAATGTGTAAACATGCAGGCTGAACTAAGTGATCACCAGAGAACATTCACCTGACAGTAACATAACAATGACCAGTCAAATTGGATGTGGGTGAAATTGAGTAATCCAACCACAGGTTGCAGTCAGGCATTTACTAGCTGCTGATTTACTGATGCTGTTTGAACTAACTGAAGACAGGAAGATGAACAGACACTGGCCAAACTTTGTATCCACACTGAGTTTTTCTTTCCACACCTCAGACACCAAAAAAGAGAGAGACAAAAAACAACATTTGGATCCTTCAATCTACATACTAAAAGACTAAAAATAATTTAAAATGTTCTCATTTGTTGTGAGCGATAAAAAGAAGCTTCCCTATTAACAATCTATCCTCTACATCAACAATGTCTTTGTCAAGCTTTTCTCCTTTCAAAATAAAAGTTACGTGACGGAATAACTTTGGTGCACTGTCTCTTTCCTACTTCCTGGTTCCTTAACCAATCATATGCGACTCCCCAAGTTGCCAAACAACAGTGCAGCGTTTGGTATTTTTTGTCTGCAAAAGAACCTGTAGAAATGATGTTTTGGCCAAGTGAATAGTGTGTTTGTCCTTATAAACTTATGAAATTACTTTCAAATTAGTTTATGAAGTGAAACTAAGGGAAAACAGCCGCTGTTTGGCACTTGTTGATTAATGTAGCTTTATTTTATGCTAACGTAAATTAGCATCTGAAATTAGCACTAGCATTGCAAAGCATAGCAAATTACTGTGTGTGAATCATCTCCGCTTGTCATCATGAGGTTTGCTGGTGCAATGTTCTCCGTCCTTTATAGACTGAATATAAAAGAACTGTCCTCTCACTAACTGCGCAAAACTCTCCAAGTAAGGCGGTGGGGGGTGTGGGGAATGCTCTTCGTGTTTTTCTGTTTAGACTGCAGTTCTGATTTGAAACACTAGGAGGCAATGCTACTTATTTTGCCTTTAATGGCTGCTTTCAAATAATATAATCACCCCTTTGTGTGGTAGTATGCAAACATGCTCCACTTGTATGAAACAGTCAGTCAGTCAGTCATTATCTGTACCGCTTGTTCCTATTAGAGGTCGCGGGGTGAGCTGGAGCCTATCCCAGCAGTGTTTC
The DNA here is from genome assembly GCA_037177495.1 of Rhadinocentrus ornatus. NCBI lineage: Eukaryota > Metazoa > Chordata > Actinopteri > Atheriniformes > Melanotaeniidae > Rhadinocentrus > Rhadinocentrus ornatus. The sequence goes on from JBAMHW010000008.1 coordinate 16,467,376, forward strand.
AGGTGAAAGGCAGGGTACACCCTGGACAGGTCACCAGTCCATCGCAGTTGTATGAAACATTGCATTTTAAAATATTTTCATGTTTTTAATATCAAAATGCTGCTGCTCCAAAAAAGGAAAAAATTTGCCATCAATTCTCAATTAAGTTGTCATGTGATTAATTGCAATAAAACATGTTAAACATGTTAAACACTGTTCATTCTTAGTTTTTTTTACCCACACTTGAAAACTTGAAAAATTGTAAAATAATTCTAGGAGGTTGCAACATATATTAAATGGAAGAAACAGAGGCATCAAACAGAGCTACTCAAATAATGACATGAAATGTCATTATTGTGGATAAATACAAACCCCTAATTGTTAACTTCTGGGATAAAACTACCTGATTAATATAGCCAAACATCATATACATTCTCATGGTGCCAGCACATCTTGAGCTGATTTGGATCTGGAGAGTATGATGGCCGGGTCAATGCAGTGACCTTCTTCTTGTGTTCTTTAAGCTGTTCCTGAGGAGTTTTTGTGGTTTGATGGGGTGCATTTTCCTGCCTAGAGGCAGGCGTTGCTGTGAAGGAAGGCCGTTGCTATGGAGAATGTGCTTGATCCACAGCAATGTTAAGGTGGGTGGTACATGTCAAAGTAACATCCACATAAATACTAGGACCAAAGGCTTTGCAGCATAACACTGCATTGTAATGTGATGAATATTATTCACTTCACCTGTTGGTTTTAATGTTGTCGCAGAACACTGTAGTTCCACTATTCCCATACATCTTGATGTCACTATCTTTGCATCAAAACTCTCTCTTTGACTTGCATCTATTTCAGCTGGTTCCCTCAGTGTTTTATTAAAGCTCTTTTCCTGCTAGTTTTTCAGCCTAACTGTGTTTGGGTATGCAAATATGTGTGTATGTGTGTTTGAATCTCCGGTCTGATAATCAGTGACAGAGATGTTACAGGAGTGTGACAGAGTTCTATTTGCCATAACTGACATCTTCATCCCATCACTCCTTCTGTTTTGATTTATTAATTTCTTTGTTTTTTTTTGTTGTTGTTGTTTTTTTGTTTTTTTTGTTTTTTTGCAGCTTACCAAGTGCTGGCATCTGTGGTGTTTCCAGGCGGATACACTGCAGTGGACTGGGAATTCAGAGGATTTAAACAAGGCCACAGTAATTCAGGCAGGTGGAGAGAAGGAAGAGCTGTACACATAATTAGTACAGGAAGAAAGGAGAGCAAAAGACAGGGGGTAGCATGTGAGGAAAAAATGAGCTGCCTCTTAGACTCTTATACTTGAAGTATTTAGCAGACATGCTGTCAGATTCAGAGGTTAGAGGGGATGATTGTATCGACAGGTTTTACTCGCTGGTCATAAGTGAAAAAGAGTCTGAAAACAGGCTGGAACAGAAAATGCTTCTGATGCAGAAACACACTATAAATCACCACATGGAGTTAGTGCTGAATAAAAACTGAAAGCAAGAAACACCTGCTGAATATGTGGCCAATTTTCTCAGCACTCAGTATTAACTTAAGCATATTTGCTCTATCAACTAACATGTCCAATTTAATTTGCCCCACATGGCATTAAATTTAATTTGCACTTAGAGTCATTGTTGAATGACAAAACCTCAATGGCATTAAAAAGTAAATACTTAGATTATGATTGATGAATATCTTGCACAACATTTTCATTTGGAGACAGAGCCCTTTGTGTACCTCAACACAGTACGATATAACATAAGCAAGAAAATACAACTGCACAATGTTGTAGACAAGGAGCAGGCTTTCAGTTAGTTTATTTTTGTTTGTAAGGATGCCAAGTTTAACTTGAATTTATAACATTCAGATTAACATCCAGTCAAAGGAGTGACAGGAAATGTAAACTCTTTTGTATATTTGAAACTCAATTCAAACTAAGTCATACAGCATGTTTGAGTTTTTATGTCTCCAACACCTCATTTGCCCATTTACAATTTATGCACAAAATTAGAGAGAACATTTGTTTACTGAGCTACATTTGTGGGAGAGGAAACTGTAATGTGAGACAAATCAATGAACATTTACCTCAAAATGTGATTTTGTTTTGTGTGTTTGCTGGCAAAACTTAAAAAAAGATTAAAACGTTAAACAGTTCAAAGCAATTCTGTTGACATGTCATTATTTTTTAAGGAATTATTAGTTTCAGAAAATGCTCCTTTCATTGTGATGGATAATCAAAATATCTTACAGCTTGTTTACATCTTATGCTGACATGCTTCTTGTGTGGTCCAATCACAGCTGACAGCTCCAGTGCACCTCTTTACACCCAGTGTTACAAATATGTCTCCATATGTGTCTCGAGTAACCATTTTGGACTTCACTACTTGACTCTATATGCAAATTAACTTACAGGCAGCACCACACACAGTCATCTGTGGTAGGCAGCAAACACAGCATTAAAGCAGACCAACTAGTGTTTCTGCTAAATCTTGAAATACATTCAGTGACATGAATGATACTATTATAGCTTTAGATCATCCATGGAAACATTATTAGTTTTCTTACCAGCAATAACAATGTTTTTTTTTTTTTAAGTGAATGCACGTAAAAGAAATAAAAAGAGCATCAAATTATTGTTGTGGAGTGATGAATCAGTACACCTCTACTAAACAAAAGCATTTTAATGCACTTTTCCTTTTGAGATAGTCTCTAAAGAGACTAAGAAACAGTTAACTGCTGCTCGCTATAAAACATAACTTGACTCCCTGTAATAAACATCCAAGGTCTTTTATTTTGGTCCCTTATAAAGGGCAACAGTCTCGCCAGCTTTAGACTTTTAGCAAACAACTGCACCTAAAATATGCATGACTTAACTCTAAACAATTAGGCCAAAGAATGAACTGCCATCTACACCATGAACATAACCATAACAGTAACTATAACAATGAAGACGTGAACATCCACAATGTCGAGTTTTAATGTTCTTTAGACAGTGATGCCAAGCATGCATTATATGCTGAGCACTAAGATCAAAAATAGATTTTTCTCCCAATAGCTAGGATAATCTACCAGCTGTCTTCTGAAATGAAATCTTATTCATACTTTGTGTGTAAACATCAGTTTGATTATATATTGGAAACTGTTGGAGCACATGATGAATAAACTTTGGAGAACCCATCAGTAGCAAAGACTACTGAGCAGTGTGTTGCAGGTGAATATGATTATCTACACGACAAGCGTGTTTAATCTTGATTTTAGACATTTGGTACTTGAATGGCATTTAACTTTAACAAACTTAGAAGGCGGGATGCAGGGTACACCCTGGACAGGTCACCAATCTATCGCTCGATCTACACAGATTACAAACAGCCATTCATGCTCACACTTACTCCTGAGGTCATTTAAGAGTGATCAGTTAATCTGCATGTCTTTGGACTGTGAACACCAGAGTACCCATATACAGGGAGAACATGCAAACTCCACTGTTTAAACCCCTCCCCAGCCGCGGCTTGAACCAGTGATTTTCTTGTTTCTTGCTGTGTGTCCGCTGTGCACTGCCACCGTGCAGCCCAACATACAGTGTTTGTGATGTCAAGTTAAGATGGGGTTGTGTTTGTAAGGGCTTTTAAGTTGGCAGTGGCCCATGACTCCTGACCCCTCCCGTCTTTGTCACCACTGGTGCTGTACTCTGTTTTCTCTCATCTCCATGGCGACCAGTGCTGCATTCTTTTGTGTTGTTTGTCCACAGCTAAGGTGTCGCTTACGTTTTTAATGGACCTCCCAGTCCGCATCAGCTTCAGCTTCAGTCACCCCCCTCCTGCCTTAACAGGGCCAAACGACTGGGTCCTACCACCGTTTGTCCCGGGTAGTAAGCATTTGAAAGCAGTGCAGAGAAGAGATACAGCTGATAATGGCTGCTTTGTTCCTTTGCTAGATGTGTTAAAGCTGTGGTCCTGTGGACCCGGAGACGCCTGGTCAAACAGAGACACACAAAGGCTCTGGAAACGGCCGGCCATGGCCCATTTTCCACAGTCTGCTGTGTTGCCAGCATACACCACCTTCTGCAACCTCGCTGAATTACTACCCTCACAACCTTTTTACACACGTAAAAGCACACTTTCACTCAGTGGAAACACTGGCATTTGCTTTTAGTCAAATACAAAGGATTTTTAATGCTTTTTATTTATTTATTTTTTATTTTATTTTTTTTTAGCTGGTTACTCAGAGGTACACCAAACACAATAGAATCATTATGGGGGGTTTTATTTCGAGGTATTCAGTTCATTCTGTTGTAAAAACCACACGAGCATTTCATGACTTTGAACTTAAGTCAAGATTGATTTTTCGCTACTTAAGATATAAACGCTGCATTTTGCTGTGATTTTCTTTTGTTTGATTGACAGTTAAAGTATGCACGAAGCAGGCCTGGTGTTAGAAACTGCTCAGGAATTACTTTCCATCACTGCACTTTTACAGAAAGGATATATTACCACACAGAGAGTGTTCAGGATTTGTAGTTTAGGGAAGATAATGGGAATGAATTTAACACTCAATAAAGCCGTAAACTTTAGTAATGCAAAGAAATAATCTCTAGAACAAATGCAGCATTTACCCTTATCAGGCGGCTGGTGTTTTACCTTTTTAGTATAGCCCTTCGAGAAAATGAGAGATATGATTAGGAATTCGTTAGCAGGCTTCTATTTTTATGCTGATGACATACTTTTTTTCTCCTGGGCTGACAATGTTGGTGGCTCTTGACTTTTTCACTGTCTATTCCAAACTAGATCGGTTGTTTACTACCATGTAAAATACGTGACATGAAGTTCACTGAATAAAGTTGCTGCAAACAGAGAGGAGTGATATCTGGCAAAGAGAAAACTCTCCTGCCATCTGAAATCTGAACACTCTAACACTGCTCTCAAGCTTCGTATGCCTCTTTTTTCTGCTGTTTTATTTATGTTTCCACGACTGGTCCTTCGTTGTGCCAAATGCCTCAACTACTTACTATTTAACACAAAGAGGATACATAAAACCAGTAAAGGATGCCACACAATTTTGTTGAAATCCGGCGGTTTTGTTCATCCTATCATGTTTGGAGCAGATTACAGTGTCTCCACACATTCTTGCTCCCCTGGGTGGCTTCTCTGTGGTTCAGGTATTGTGACCAGGCAGGCGGGCTGGTGGCCCTGGGCCCTGGGCGCTTTGGAGAAGAGAGGACAGTGGCTGCATTTGTTTCGTATTGAAAAGGATTACAGGTCCTGACGGCCATGATTAATCACCCAGAGGCAGACATCTGAATACAGCCAGGGAAAGGTTCAACTTTTTAATTCATCCCACACACAATCTATTCATACCAGCTGTTGGCGCTGCTCTCCCTCATCTCCCTGCTCTTTCTTCTCAGTGACCATTGCCTTCCACTGTCTTTCTCTCCCCATTTATGGTTCACATAATTATCTAGGGACACAGTTGCTGTAATTGTGGGGGTGCCTGGACGATGCTCTGCACTCTATTTTTATTTGAGATGGGTTTCTTTCTTCTTTGTGGGAGAACAGTTAATTGACTTTGTTAATGCATTTGGGGATCAGTGATTCCTCAACAACAAATGACCTTTATGGAGCTCACATATTGTTTATTGTGTGTGTGCGTGCCTGAGCGAGCCATGGCCAGCATCAGTGCATGTGTGCATGTGTGTGTGTGTTGATCCACTGTGACCTTTTCTTGTGTCAGGTGTGTTTGTGCAGAGGCAGAGAAATATTTCCCTCAAAGCTCTTTTTCCAAAACACTTCAAATTCACAAACATTTCTGTGCCGCTCCAGCTCTGACAGACAGCTGAAATCCGGTGTTTTGAATAAATTTCACATCTCACCATGTTCATATCCACTCGTATGAGCAGGCCTTCTCATTAAGACTCAGCAGGTTATATGATGGTATTGCTAGAGTCCCTGGAGCAAAATGAACAGGGACAGCTACACTGCTTAATGCAAGGTAGCCTAGCAACAGATAGTGGGATGGTGGTGGAAACATACCCTCATATTTATGTTTACATGAGAGAATGATTTGTCTGTCAGGCTGATGGATCCTAATGTTCTCCTCTCCCTGGGGCTTTTCTTGTGCCGCACGCAGGCCTGACACTTACCCTGAAGGACAGGCACCACCTTCCCCAACACGCATGAATACTTAATAATGTTAGACTGCATTTATGCAAAGAATGGAAATGGCACTAGACTGGAGAAGAGGGGGGTTAAAATGCATCAAAACATGATACAGTATGCATCACAAACATTGAGGGGGAGAATGGAGAATAACAGCAGACATAAGGAAAGACAGAGTAGCATTTTGTTTCTTTTCTGTAGTATTTTTTTCCTCTAACAGCATGCAGGTAATAACATTACAGTTGAGTAGAAACCAGGAGTTTCATGTGCATGGCGACCGTTAACAACTGGCAATATAAACTCACGTCACTTCCAGCAAGTACCGAGCTATATGACTTGTTAGAGTCTGTCTTTACTGTATGTCCAGCTCCTCCAGGGACAGACTACATCAACTCAATTAGCCTGGCACAGCCTGAGTATCAGCACCATAGATTAGATTTTACCCTGCCTTGTTTACCAGAGAGCGTCCCACAGACTAATATCTATACAATTCTTGCCTTCAGAAAAATGATAATAGTCAGGAGCAGCAGATATAAGCTTCTCCTGTGGTGTGGTGTGGAGGGAAAGGCTAGGAGAGATATAAAGAAGCCTTTTGTCAGTAGATAGGCATATCCATGCTCATTCCAGGAACTTGTTTCCATAGTTACATCGATGTGGTTGAAGTGAGAAGATCAGGTATTCCAGCGAGTGATCTTTTACATGAGCTGTGCTCCTTTCCTATTGATTTTCATCCCACTCTAAAAAAAACAGTCCACTGCACACTATGTCTGAGATATTGTGTAAGTAATGAACGGATGAAACATGTTGGAAATGTACTGAACAAGAAAAGAAAAAGACTCTCAAGAAGTATTGAGAGATTCTGAGATGTCAAGTCCAGGTCTTCAGGTACAGAGATGAGGAGGCGGGTGAGGGGTCAGGTAGTACCACAAACCACAGAACATGACAGGGGCTGAGACTAAAAACTCACTGTCAGCAACAGTGGTTGATAGCTGTGTTAGCCACATGTCCATGTGAAATTATGAAATCCCCAAAACAGTATGCTGCATGCTGTAATGCTGATGGCTCTGAGAAGAGAGTTAATCACTGCAGCGCGGTTAGCCACATGCTTGCTTCTTGCAGCACGCTTGGTGTGTTCCAGGGGTTAGCAAAACACTGGCGTAACACATGATCACTCTTTATGAGGCTGGGGCCTGCAAGAGGGAGAGGGGGCCCACAGACGATGCTAAAAAGACGGTAATGACAGCCATTCACTGCAATCCAATTATGCAAAAGGGAGTCTAAACAATTCCATCATCCCCTAAATTAGATTGTCCTAACGAGATAAAGGCACCAATTAATCCTGAATTAATTTCTACAGCTCATTTTCCCCAGAAAACACTCTAATATGCAAATGGCAGTGAGAGATAGAGAGGCATCTTTCTGCAGAGGTTTAAACCACCTCTGCTTGCTGGTTATTCTTTCTCAATGAACTTATGAACTTGGTCACATATTGCGAGGATAAAATGAAGGACTAAGAAATGTCACAGCTCCAATGCAACCCAAGAAATATATATATTAAGTCAGCACAATTTTTTCTGAATTTAATAGTTCCATGAATGACATTGTTTCACTGATGTGAGGCAGTGCAATTCACTAAATTGGTAATAGTGCTACTACTAGTGTGATGGAAAGCAACAAAAACCAAAACAAAGTCAATGTATTTAAACTGAGATATAAGCCGAGTTCATGCACATTTAAGGGAAGGCATTAGTGTTTGTTTCAGTTTACAGATGGAAAACAACAAAGCAATGACCTTTAAGTTTCTTTCTCATGTGTTTCACAATGTCCACAACCTACCATCCCAGACCGCCCACACGCAGGTGGTTAAGAAAAAGACACAGGAAGTAATTTTTTTGACGATTTGACAGTATCTAGTGAGAAGCAATGTATCCTGTTGACGGCATAGCAGATGACATAGACATAGATGAGCTGTTCGTTTTCATTTTTCTAACCGCTTAGTCCATTATAGGTCGTGGGTAAGCTGGACCCTATCCCAGCATTTAACAGGGGAAAGGCAGGGTACACCCTGGACAGGTCACCAGTCCATCGCAGGGACAACACCAACTAACCTAACATCCATGTCTTTGGACAGTGGAAGGAAGCCAGAGAACC
>JBAMHW010000008.1:16483874-16499887 GCA_037177495.1 Rhadinocentrus ornatus
TATATATAAATAGAGAGAGAGAGATAGAGAGAGAGAGAGACAGATGTGTGTGTGTGTGTGTGTGTGTAAGCTCCGCCTATTGAAGTTGCCGCATGGACTAACTAAGCAAAAAGGTACGAACCTCCTATTGAATAATTAATGCATTGGCGATTATTTTTCAGCTGCCAAGAAGTTATTTAACCCGAACTGGTGCAATGAGTAGCTTCTCATTTCTTAAACAACCATATGAAAAGACACGTCCTGTGGTCGTGGAAAATATGTAAATTTTAAAAAGGGTCAAATAATTGTCATGCATCAAGCGAAGGAAACATCAAAGAAGACGCAAAAACTTCTAAAATTGGGTTAAGAACTGTCCAACACATTATTAAAAACTGGACGGATAGTGGGAAACCATTGCCTGGGGTTGCTGCAGTTGCTCAGGTCTAGGTTTAGCAACATTATGTGGCAAAAAAAAGGAAGGTCAGCTGACTAGCTGACTAATTGAATGAGTAGATAATTTCATTTATGGACCCTGATGGCACAAGCATATTCCAAGATGACGGTGCCGGGAATCTTCAGGCTCAAATTATGAAAGAATGGTTCAGGGAGCATTAGACATCATTTTCACACATGAATTGGCCACCACAGAGTCCAGACCTGAACCTCATTGAGAATCTTTGGAATGCACAAGAGAAAGCTTTGCGCAGGGTTTGGACTCTCATCATCATCAATACAAGATCGTGGCGAAAAATGAATGCAACACTGGATGGAAATAAATGTGACATTGCAGAAGCTTATCATAACAATGCCACAGCAAATGCTGCCATAATCAAAGCTAAAGGCGGTCCAACAAAATATTAGTGTGACCTTTTATTTGGTGGCGACTTTTTTTTTTTTGTCTTTGGCCAGGCAGTGTATTTCCAAAAGATTACCTGGAGTGCATTGCTATGCTGCTGGAGAAGTAATTTAATAGGATGCTTTATTGTATACATAGAATTCCAGCAGCTGCGCAGGCTATGTTTTCAACTACTGGTTGTTTTGAGGATTTCATTTGCTTAAAAGATAATCTGAGGAACTAAGAAACTGGAACTGGGTGGGCATTTAATTTTACTGAGGTTCAGAGGAGGATGGTCAACTGCAGCAGAGCGAGGGCTTGGAAATGCTGACTTGGCTCATGTCGCTTAATCTATTTGAGGCGTGATTAAAGTTTAATTCGTGCCTATCTCCTAATGCTAGCCGGTGTGTGTGCACCTCAGCAGTGAGTCAGTGAATAGTTTCAAGCTGATCCCAGGTCTTTTTTCTCTGTCCCGGTTCACTCTATTCATGCCTGAGGGACGCCAGGAGCTGCAAACAACTGAATTTTTCATCAAGGTTACTTCCTGGAGAGATGTGCCAGGCAGTTGCTGCTTTCTCCTTCGGCCTCTTCCTTCCTCATACATAACTTAGCCTGCTCTGACCTGCAGCTCTCTCTGGGAGGAGCTAGATGACCCTGGTCCTGAGCTGAGAATATGGACTGTGGAGTTTTTTATTTAGCTATTTTTGTTTGACAATAGAAATAATGCTTTGTTCACTGAATAAGTTACAATATATCCTTCAGAGTTTGTCACACATTAACATCCTGTTGGAAAGACATGCTAAATAAGCTTTAGTCTGTATTTTCAAAGTCTCATTTATATTTATTTTTAGTGTACAACATCGACAGCATCTTAGAAGGCTCATTATGTATCTTTATTTATGGTGTTTCCAGTCACAAATATGGTCTAATTCTTACAACATTTAGTCTTTCTCTGTGTTTATCAGAGCAGCCTCACTGGATGAAGGTGAACACAACACAACAAAACTATTTCAACTAGTTAACAATTCTGTTGGAAATACCCACATGCACATCCACATTTACATTTTTATTCTCAGAAAAACAACTCTGCAACTTCTGGGGAAAAACATGTACTATTTATAGAAATATCTTCACATCAAAATTCATTTGCAATTATAATCAAATCCTACTTTTTATCAGAATATTATGCTGCAACAACACATTCGGTTTTAATGGAGGCAAAAGCTGCAATGTATGAAGATTTTTTCTCCGCTCGGTCATTAACGCTGCAAATACAACTTTATGTGAAATAACAGCAATCAGAGTTATAAACAAGTTCTTATTTATTCTTTTCAGAGTTTACTTTCTCAACAAAATCCAAGCAGTAAGGTCATTTCTGTTTATTGGCTTACAGTGGAATAAATTTGAATTTAAAGTGAAAATAATGAGCTTTTTATATGATATTTCACACTAGTCAATGCTACTTTGATTTTTAAATCAGGACTAAGAAGTCTTTGTGGGAAGATGTGGAAGACATTTACACTGGTTGTGAACCAAAGCAAATATTAGGTTTTGTTTATGTATGTGTGTACTTTTGTTTTTTGGTTGGGTAAAAATATGAGGGTTTCATTACTTTTTGATGAAGGCGCTCCCACTTTGAAGTATCCACATTTATAGCTGAAGCACCATCACCTTTATCAGATATACAAGACAAAAATGATTCCCTCTCACATTATGACCCTGCTAAGCAGGAATAAGATAAAGCAGAATGGCTGTTGAACTGCAGACTTCCATTTCAGGGCTCTGCTGTGCAGTCTTGCAACTCCTGAGTGTCAGACATTATCTCTCCCACTACCCTCAACCTCACCCTGCCCCTTGTGACAATTACTTGCCTACATCCCTATTCAGCACGTAATGAGAAAACTGACTGATCGATTTCTGTCTGACCAGTGTAAGAAGACACAGACCAGCCTCTGAGGCACAGAAAAGCTCTGTGTCCATTTTAAGATGTAGATTTTAAGTGTTAATGGCACAGGATTAAATTATTTTTGCTGTTAGCACTGCCACTCACTATTCATTTGTTTGTTGATTACTCAACCAATGAATTTATTATTATTAAGTTTGAGAAATGCACTTAGAAAAAAAACAAATCCCACAAAGGCAAATGCCATTAGCTTCTTTTGACAAACACCTGAAATAATTCTTATAGAAAATCTGGACATATTTACATTTAAGCAGGTGGAAGCTGTGAAATGTTGGCATTTTTGCTTAAGTCATTTTAAATATTCTGCTTTTTAAGCATTTAGCATCACTCTTGTGCTGCACTGATGGGCATTTAATACAAGAAAAAAATATACATTGGTCACAGTCATTGTCTCTCGCTCAGGGATACATTAACCATTAGTGTTTGGGATTAAAGAAGCAAATATGCTTGGTGCTAGATGCATTAAAAGTTCAAACCAAGTTGCCTGTGACTCACTTAAATGTGTTCAGATGTACTGTGGTAAAATGGAAAAAGATGTGTTTGCAAAGACATTAAGATGACTGACACCTTAACCTTTGAAGAAGTCCTAACATAGATTTCAATTCTTCCATGATTAAAAAAAAGAAGTTATTAAGCCGTGTTTGAATGGGTGTAGTGTGGGTTATTCCTTTCAAACTCAGTTTAGCATCTTGCAACTTGATCATGTTATCCTTCAGTTGAAGTCTCAAAGCCATCAGGCTATTTCCCCCGATTTTCTTTTAAAGAAAAAATGAATCAGTTTGTTTATTCGCCAGTTCTCATTAACATTAAAGAATATGTACAACATGCCCAATTTAAAAAAAAAAGACAACTGTCATTAATTTATCTTACATGTAAGGCCAAGGTGATTGGGTTTTTGTTTGAGGTTAGTGCCACTCTTTTGTCTTTACATGAAGCCTAGTCCAGAATGCCTCTTTTCTGCAGACACAGCAGCCTAACCGCCTGGTGCAATATTGAAAAAAAATTTTCTTCAAATATGTTTGACAATTACTGCCATCAAAGATTTGAGTATATTATGCAGCAGTCAATGTATCTTGCAGCACTTAGCTTTGGACAGAGAGGGAAAACTGTGCTAACCTCACACCCAGCTGTATGTCAGCTGAAACATTTTCTCGGATACCCCCTCCCTTAAATAGACACCTGTAAATAGACTTTGATGCATAAACAAAGGAAAGTCTTCCTATTAAAAAGCCAATGAAACTTAAGTTTAGTAGTTTGATTTTATTTCACCCCACCAGTAAATTCTTATTACAGTCACAAAAGCTGTTTGCTTGGATAACTGCATTTGTAAGAACTACTATGTGCCTTTGTTACAACTCAAGGTTTGTGAACTGCTTTCCACAAACTGCTGCATGTTTCAATAAATTCATCTTGATTTATTATTCCTTTGACTGATTACACGGATGTAAATATTCAGCAGGAAAATATATAGTCCGGGTGACAGAGTGTCTTTTCCAAGCACCAACATGCTGTCCTGTTGGGTCAGAGCTCCAGTGCCACTCACAGTTATTTATTAGGCTACATATTCAGTCTCTATCCATCACTGCATTGCCGCCCGGTCCGGTCACATCTCTTAATGTTTATTACAGTGTCCCACCTTGCCCAGGAGGATGATTGACGTTTTCAGAGGACCGAGGTGGGACTTGCGCGCTCTTTCTTCTCCAATCGTGGCTTGAGGGGCGGAGGCTTTTCCATCCATACTCTGATTATGAGTCAGTTACCAGACATAAGCGAAACAATAACTGTTGGTGGCTACTTTGTGCAAATCCTTCACAGGCAAGTTGACTCTTTAGCGCGTTTTGGCGCATCAAGCTCTCGAGGAGGTTTCATAAGAGGAGCCTAACGCGCTTCACTTTTAATCAGATTAAGAGGCTTTAATGTTCAATCCTGTTTTTCTTCTTCCCTACAGTAGCGGCGCAGGAGTGGCCAAAGCCAAAAGCAGCGATTCAGATCAGATTTCACCTCAACCAGCTGGGAGAGAGACCGAGAGAGAGTGCAGATAGAGGGTTTGTCAGTCTCCCTCCTCCCAAATCCAGAAAAGCTTACCAAGGAAAAAAAGAGGAGTGTCAGAGCTGAGAGAGACGCGAGGAATCCAGAGGAATTTCCGAGGATATTTTGTCTTCTTTTCTCCCTCCTATTGATATAATAATTTAAAAGTTGGAGGGGAGGCAGCAGGGACCGTGGTCAAGGATGGACGAGCAGCCTCGGTTGATGCACTCCCACGGGGTAGGCATGGCCGGACACCCCGGCCTGGCGCAGCATATGCAGGATGGCACGGCAGGGACGGACGGAGAGGGAAGAAAGCAGGACATCGGAGACATATTACAGCAAATAATGACCATCACAGACCAAAGCCTAGACGAAGCACAGGCGAGGTGAGACTAAATATAAACAGTTGTGATATTTAAGAGGAAATATAAAGGAGAGAGATAACATTTGGTTTGTATCCAGACTGCCTCTAAATGAAAGCAATAACGCCCACTGAAGTGCCGTGACTGCGCGAAAGACCTTACAAAAAGACCTTAAAAACTTGTCATTATTCAGATTTGATTATCTTAAAAAACTTTTGTGTGAATATTTTGATCCGATTTTTTAATTAATGAGCGATTATTACAGATTAAAAGAAGCCCTATTTTGACTGTGGAGCTGTTGGCCCCTCTGTTACAGTAACACACTCTTTCCTTGTTACAAAGGAGCTTACACAGTAATCCAGTGCGATAATACATATCCTATCCATTAGTTTAAACTCATAGCATTATTATTACTAATGAAAAATTATTTGCTAAAAAAAAGAAGAAAAAAAGAAAAAAAGGTCTAGTGTGACTGGATGGATTTTGTTGCATATAATTTAGTAAAACAAATGAAAAATATGGTTTTACAAAAAAAGTTAGAACATCTAATTATTTTTTATACAATAAGAATAACTTAAAAACATTATTAATAGTATATTACAATACGTTCTCTCCTATTTATTTATTTATTTCTATTTTCATTTTAGTGTGTGACATTAGAAGCATTTCAGTCAGATCAAATCCTCTGAGTAGCTTTTTTGTTCTGTTTCCACTTGTTTGAATATTGATTTGGAAAGTGGTGTCCTGTCCCTTTTTAGGAAACATGCACTCAACTGCCACAGAATGAAACCTGCTCTCTTCAACGTCTTGTGTGAGATAAAGGAGAAAACAGGTAAGCACCCACACTTTTGAGAATACCAGATTTTTAAATAGAGCCGTCTTTGTTAATCTCTTTATCTATTGACACCTTCCTTTTACAAATTGAATTGTGGAAATGTAGATTTATATGTACAAAGTAGAGGTGGTGAAAGCCTAAAAACAAGCTGCTCTAGATGGATTTGTCACATATTTCCAGGTTTCTGTACTTGGACAGAAGGATTTTCATTTGGGTTTCTCACCCTTCCCTATCTGATTGATGGTGTGTGCTAAGTGAGCTGTTTTACATTCAAAGGAGGGTCAGAGGGATTTTCAGTTTATGTTCACAACGAGGGTCAAAGTTATGAAAAGGAATGTGTGAATTATTACTTGCACTTAACAGCAGATTAAAAGAAGAGCGGCTCACGTGATGAAAGCCTGCGAATATTCTCTGAGGGATCTGGCAGAGCGGTGCTTTTCATGAGAGGAAATAAAAACAAAATATCCAATATGGCCTTATCTGGGAACACAACTTTGAAGCTGTCTGCGAGGTTATTGAGAGAGCCTTGTCACTTTGTCTGCTGGGTTGTCGTGTCGCAGCCATGTGAGATGACTGAGAATAAACACAGAGAGCGAGCTGAATAGAGGCAATACCATTTTCATTAATATAACATGAAGTGTTCTCCACTGACATTTCACTTGCATGAGTCAGTGTTTGGCGCAGTTCTCTCCAAAAACAGGAGAAAGAACATGTAGACACTTGAGATTTCCATCAGATTTACAAAGAGTTCAGCCCATGTGGAGGAAGCTAGAGGAGGTTGGGGCCCTGTTTCTAAATTGCAAGGCATAAAAAAGTGAAAGAGTAATGCCTGGTTCTTTGTAAACTGTCTGGCGTCTCCCTGGGTTCAACCAGAGTTCGTTTCCAAAAAGAAGAACAAAGTGACTTGGACCTTTTCCTGGCTTTTCCCCCTGCCTCTCCTCTCTTCCCACCGTTCTTGGCAACCAGAACTGCACAGAGCTTCTGACGAGTGAGAGGCTCCCCTCAGACTGCAAATTGTCCTCCCCTCTGTTTAGTACCAAGTTTGGAAATGGACATGTTTCACCACAGCTTGTATTTTCTCGTTTCTCATGTATTGGACTAATTATTTATGCTCTTTTCAATTTTTTTTTTTTATTTTATTTTATTTATTTATTTATTTATTTTTTTTTTTTTGCAATAGCTAAAAAACACTATCCAAAGCTCAAAAAGCAATTTCTAAAGATCAGAAAAGCATTTTTTTTATTTATAACTTAAACACCCCCCTCCTAAATAAAAAAGGAAAAGTCTCTCCTGTCTACATTTGAAGAGCTGAGCTGCAGCTCATCTTTGCACATAGGAGGGTTTGTGCAGACGAAACTGAAAATCCTTTCACTGCAGTGACAGAGAAAATGACTCAAAACTTCACCATGGCATTTACAGCCAAATGTGCTGAGTGCAGTGTATGCGCGTGGAGTACAGCCTGTAATTTGTCAGGACTTTTTTATATTCTTTATAAAGAGTCAGCTTCTCTTTGCTTTTTACATTGTTGCAGTCAGAGTGTCTCGGAGAGGAGGTGCAAGCAGTAGGAGATGAGTACAGCAGCTCAGATTTGAAGCTCCTCAACCTTTTAGTAAAGGCACGAAGCATTCCTCTACATCAGTTATTGTTTGCCGCATGTAGTTATTCACATGTGAGCTGTGCACCTCTCCTGCATGGTATATCAGTGGTGTGAGTGTTGACAGCAGCAATATGGGTCATTGCCACAGTGAGGTGTCCATTGGCAGGCAGCTGACAAACAAGGCGGGAGTGCATGCCAATAGTGGACAGAGCAGGCCTTAACTGATGACCCCACACCACCCCACTCCCTGTTTATTTGTGCCGGGGTCGTTCCCATGTCAATGCGTTTGGAGTATTTAGCAAGTTTAAACAAGCTCAGGTTCACACACTGGCTTATGGAAAACCAACGGCGAGGTCTTGTGTTACCACTAAGAGACGCTCCTTTTGGCAGCCGAGGTTGTATTTCACAGAGACGTTTGCCTCGTCTCCCTCTCTCTTAAATTTTCTTTCAAACTATCATCATTGTTACTACGGTTCCGGAGAGCACTTAGAATTTGTTTTCCTGTGCTTGCTTTACATCCTGTGAACAGAACTGGAGAGTGTCTTTGTTTGTGTGGAACCATTACAGCAAAGGAAGCGGTCACGTACAGGTTGACTAAATAAGAGAAGCCAGACACCAAGTCAGTATTTCTGGGTGTCAGATTTCAGGCCTGCTAACCCCCCCAATTTCTCTCCCTGTGTCTCTCTATCTGTGGGCCTGCGACTATTTCATGAGGCCACTCTGTGTCAGCAGCCTCACATTTCTCCCATGCAGACTCGGGTCAGATGGAGAGCTCTTGCATGACTAATGTGATCAGACGGATAATGCATTACACCGCTTGAACTTATCAAAGCAGGAGACCTGCTGAATGAGCCCATCCTGCTAACTACAGCCCCCATCCTCAAGCCTGAGCTGCTAATTAGACAACATGTTTGAGATATTTACAGTGATGTTCATCTGGTAACTTTCACAGTTTTTCCGGTTACTTGCTAGTAACATAACCTTCGTGTTTGATTGAAAATTGAAAAAGCAAAAGAGACATGTTCAACAGAAATAAGTGGAAGATAACCAGCAAATTATCTAATTTTAGGATAAAAATAAAAAGAGAGAATTTTTGTTTAAAGAATGAGCCAAATGATTAACTGACTCCTAACTTAAATAAAAAGCAATATATATGATGAACTGTCTGATGACTAACTCATCAATTAATCTGATAAATGTCTCTGAAAGCTTTAAAAGGACCTGCAGGTGTATAGTGATAATGTTGAACTGCTAACATTTCCTGTAACATCAACTTTAAATGATGATGGAGTTACTCATGGAGTTCCCACGCAGCAGTGGATAAACTGGTCACTATGGCTCCCAGTACTGCTGTTTTTCAGTATTTAATTGACATGGCTGTCCATGATGAGTTCAGGGGTTAGTGTTGCCTCTCTTTGTTACTCTCTTCTCATCTCCAGTGACAGATGGAGGCATTAGTCTCCAATGTGGTGCTGTCCTGAAACTAATGGCTATGTCCTTGGTTTCCCCGTGCTAGCTGGAAGACTGTATATCTGTCCCCGGCATGGAAGTGCAGAAGCAGCAGTTTGCGCCCCCCCCCTTCCACATCCTTGTTTTAGTTTCCACAGGAATAAGACCGAACAGGACTTTTTCTGTACTCTCATAAATAACTTCAAATAAATAAAATAAACAACTTCAAAATGAATGTGGTCTTTCCTGATGAAAGAAGGTTTTGATTTGTGAGTTTTTAGGAAACGCTTCCTCCTCTTCCCAGAAATGGTTATCTGAGTAAATAATGATAAACATGCAATGTGTTATTTTCACTGGTATGCACATTGTAAGACGATCTTTGTCTTTATAAATAGTTGTATAATACAAAGATACTTTGGAGTCCCTTTTAATTCACAGATACCTCTTTTATATCTATACATTAGAAATGCACTTCAGAAGCAGCATCAAGTATTTCTCCTGCTCCCTGTCCTCTGATATAAACTCACTTGCAATTAGGACAGCTAATATATTATGCAAATGTTGACTGGCTTAATTGAGACATGTTAATCATGTTTTAAGAGGCTAATTACAGCCCTGTATATCTGAGGTGGGAGTAGTAATTAGCCGTGATAACAGATCTGGCTGTAGTATGGTCGTATTCTGTGTGGTGACATATGACAAGCGAGTGCATGCGTGCATATTTGCAAAAGCATAGGTAGTTGTGAGGTGTACTCTGTTAGATATTCTACTGCTTGACCTAAATAATACCATTTGCTGGCATTTAATTGCTGTTTAACTACTTTACAAGCATGCAAGTATATGTCTGCACATGTTTAATGTTTCAGGTAAGGTTCTTTTTTCTGCATGCATTTTGACTTTTGAATTTTACCTTCAAGGAAACTTCAAGAAAGACAGAGGGTCAGAAATATATCTGTGCACCTATCAAAGGAGATATTAATTCATTGCATCAATATAGTTTGTTTCCTGCACTTTTGGGTCTGGTTATCTGATGCAGCTGTATTGGCCATTTTAAACACTGGGCTTTTATACATCGCTGTGTTCTTAGTTTTCTGACAGGGATCATATTCACATCCATTACGTTAAGAATGCCTTCCCACTTATCGAAAATAAAATTGCTTTAGAGAGGAAATTTGCTCTATAGTGGAGTGGAGTTTCTTTTTTTATCAGATGTTTGTCTCTAGAGCAGCTTTTAGTGTCTACAAAACAGCTCCGGTGACATTATTGCCGTAGCAATTGCCTCTGCCATTGTTTTTCTTATTGGTGCTGTTTGGATTTGATTGGATTTTGCACAGTCTCACAGAATTGCCCCACACAGAACGACTGGCAAAAGCATATATCCTCATATTGTTGCTGTTGAAACACCTGCAGATCTTATTATTGATATGTTCATAGGGTTCTGACTGAGCACTTCCACCTCTGAATTATACTCTTTGATTTCTATGTTTTTCATGGTGTTTAACCCTTGTGCTTACATGCACACAGCCCTGACCCTTTTCACTGTTTGACTGGAGCAATACTTAATATTTTATATATATATATATAAAATACCTTTATAATTTTTTTTTTTTTTTATTTTTTTTTTTAAGGTAACTCGTGCATTCAGATTTTCTTTAGCCATTTTGATGGAGGTGGGCTGTCTGGCACCCTGCCACTAAGATGTAAGTGGTGTGTTGGCAGCATGCTGGGGTTGTACAATGGACCCCCCTGACTTCGATGAACAGTCAAACATAAAATGGCAAGCGCTCTTCCCTGGCTGACTTAGTAAAAATGACACAAATTAATACATGCTGCTTAAACAGGACCAAGATTAATGGTTGCCTTTCGCAGCGGCTTAGATCCTCTGTCAGTCGCTGCTTGCTGCCCAGATGGAATCAACACCAATCAATGAGGCTGCCGACTCTCACTGGATATCAGCTCAGGATGCTGAGTGGTGCACACCAATCTACAGTTTTAAATATATACTTTACACACAGATACTTACAGTATGTCATGAAAAGAAAAAGGAAAAAAACAATCACAGATTGCATCCTTGTAGTCTTGCTTCTCACTTAAGCTTCGTTTTGTATAAACTCAAAGGCATATCTTGTATTACATCCCATACAGTAGGATGTTCAATCAGGTGCCACGAAGTCAGATGGGGAAGAGCAGTGAGGCTGGTGGCTCAGTAGTGATTGGATGTTTCAATTACTGATAGTAATGCCATGGTGTAGTGAGTCATGCAGTGCAGATAGCACCATTTATTTTAATCAGGACAGGAGAGAGATGGGTGTGGATGTGTCTCCCTCATTTCAGAGTACTTCCACATTTAGATGCAGAGGGGTGCGTGCACTTTCTCTTTCTCACCCACACTCCCCCTCTTTTTTCATGTCACACACAACACGCACATGCTCAGGTGGATTGAGGGTGGAGAAGAGGTTGCCGTGGGTAACGCACAGAGACAAGGTACTTTCTCGGTGAGCCATTCTAATTTATGTTAATAAACCTCGCCGTTGCTGTGAGAGACAAAGAGGCCACAGATGAGCCTTGGTAACCTCAGCACCTTCAATGGAAGGAAAAGCGCACACAAAGAAAAGCACAGACGCACACAGAAAAGGAGAGAGGAGATATTGAACTGGAGAGAACGACACAAATACCATGGCAGAGAGTGATGATAAATTTAGCCGCACAAAGAGTTGTTTTGTGGCTGCAAAATCAAACAGTCTCATGCTGACAGTTTTCACTGTGGTGTGTGGTGTCTAGTCTACTGTGTCAAAGTGTGTGTTGGACAGGCAGAAATAGGCAAGCGGGCTGTTTCCCGGGATTGTTTCTGCTAATTCTGTGGGGCCAATTGAGACACAGGGTGCTGCATTTTTGGATCACGTCCCAGGGCAGATGTGACACCACAGGTAACATTTAGCACAGTACAGCAAGAGCATGAATGTTAACAGAGGTCAGCGTTTGGTGTGGTTGCTTGGCAGTGTCAAGATCATCTCTGCAAGCCAGATACTGGAAGTAGTGTCTGCTCTTTTAAGGCACAGAGATCTCTCAGCATGTATGAATCAAAGAACAGTCTCAAAAATCAATATAGCATGGATTAAGATATATCTTATTTGCTTTGTTGTTTAAAGAAATCTAATAATTGATTATCTATTATTAGCTTGCTTTTCTTTTTTAAGGAATCATATTATTTTAACAGGCATTGTTGAGCCAGTTTAATCATTATCACTTGTGTTATTATTTAAATGATCGTAGAAGACATGTAGATGTGATTTGCTCTACTTGTTGAATATGTTATTTATATCATTAGCAGGCTATTGTTGTGCTTCAGTGTCAAAACTAGCTCATCTTCGAAATTTCAAGCGTTCATTTCAATGTAAACAATTCTGCGAGTAACATCAATGAGGATTAATGACACAAGGATGCCTCCTTGCTGGTTCCCACTGCTGTAGAAATCTGTATCCCAACCCAAAGAGTGAAAGCTGTGGATTTCCTCTGTGCCTTCTGTCTGCCAGCTTGCCTTTGGCGATGTTAGTTCTGGACAGTTAACTCCCACTGAAATTATGTTAATTGCTGTCATTTTCTTTTTTCTACTTGAGCATAATCAGCAAATTATATACTTCTGTTCATTTATTACTGAGCCACTCCTAACGGGGTTTTTACCCTTCAAAGATCAAAAGTTAGGAGGGGAGGCAGTTTGCTCTTATGATTTGTGTGCTCATGTGTTTTGTCAGCAATTTGTTATTTTGTGTATTAGTTTGTTTTTACACCAACCTTACTAAGTCATAAAAGTAATGTCAGGCATATAGTTTTAGATATATCATTGGACAAGACAGTATTGTAATTTGTTGCTGGATGCAAGATTTCTCACACTGTCAAAGTGTTGAGAAATCTTCATGCTGCAGCAACCCAAGTGGGCACGCTCTTTGTGTGAAGTTTACAACAAAAGTTTTTGTTTGGCAGTGTGTCAGGTGGGTCCTTATCCATTGAAGTTATGCTCATTTTGGCATTGGCTAATCCACAGGATATAATGATAGTGATAATACAAACTGTACTTGTTTTTGCAGTCAAATTACCCTGACTTTATGGCTTGTGTGGTGTTTTTGCATTGCTGTTTAAGTTAATATAAACAAAAGACAAACATATCTGCTTTCTTGGATTAATATGTTTTAGGGAGCCTTTCACTGTTCAAATATTCTGTGCAGCAATTTTTATCTCTGATTCCTGCTCTTCTGTGAAGTGACAGTTGTTTATGGAAATTCCCCAGGAAATAATTTTGTATGTGTATGTCTGCACACATAAAGACAAGCATGCACCATGTGGTTGTCTGCTGAACACAAATAGACTCCCCTCACAACTGCTACATGTTATTATTCCCAAAATAGGAAGGCAAGTGTGTTAGTTTAAACTGATAGGACAAGAAATGTCATATTTCATTAAGCTGCACCACATGACACAAGGGCAAGTATTTCCAGACATGTATTCATTGCTTCTCAGGAAAAATTAGAGCAAATGTTAAGTAAAAATGTAAGGAACATCCATTCACCTTCCCTGGAGCACAGGATACTGCAGGTTGACTGTGAGCTTTGTTGTAAATGGAGGAGTTCTGTATTTCATATTTAAGCTTTCACCAATCCTTCCCAAGATTTGAACCGACAACCCCATCACTCCACGTGTGCCTTTCACGCCTTGAGGCGAGCAGCTCCTCTTCTTCTATTATTTTTTATTTTGCTTGCTGGCACCACCTTGCAGCCTCTTTTATTGGACATGTCCTTCAGCACCATGTTTAGCAGTCTCCTCCCCTGGAGACATAAAATTCCTTTATGTTCCTATTACTTGAGTTTACGAAGAGCGTCTTCACCCACCCCGCCCCATGATAAGATCATATTGATAGATTGATATTGGGAGAGCTGTAGTGTGATAAAGGCATGGGGGTTAAGAGCTTCTTGGATAGTTTAACCTTGATAAAACAGTTGTTTCAGTGAGGCTGATTTTGCCCCATCCGTCTTCATCCGTCAGGGCCTCGCTGAAGTATGCAAATGAAGGCAGTAGAGGGAAGCGCCGTGTGCGGTTAAATGGGGCGTTGCGAATGTGCGGTGTACCGCGCAGACGGGGTGATACTACTTACTGTCCAAATTTAGTGTGTCTTTTCTGAACACCCCCCACCACCACCCTCCATTCCCCCTTCCTCTTTTTTTGTCTGCATTTCAAGAATATATATACACCGTGAGAGAAACTGTGCCCTCTCATAAAAAGATTACAGCTTTGGCAGAAGCAAGCAATTTATGTGTTTATGTTATTATAGATTTTAATGTTTTTTAGCTGAGTTTAGTGGCTGTAGCCCTTTATTTCTTACTTTCAAGGTGTAGTATCTACATCTACATGTTGCAGAAAGCTTTATTGCATTCTCTGCCCATACATTTTAGAGTATGGCTGTTTATTGTACTAATTAGTGAGTCTGGAGGTGTAAGCGTAATAATCTTTGTGATAATAACTGTTTATGTCTTAACACTGCTCTCTATTCACAGTTTATGTTGCTCGGGCAGCTTCATTTGCCTGATTAGTTTTGTACCTACTCAGCAGCATTAGGATTGTATTTTTTTTTTTTTGTATGTGTGTGTGTTTTATTCTCTCATTTATCTCATGTGTCGGCATATTGATTGATTCCCCAGCTCACTCATTATTTTGTACTGTTCGTCACAACTCATTTTCAGCGAGAGGGCCAGCACCAAGGCCAGAAACAGATACCGCGTCTCTTCTTTGCTGTCTGACTAGCCACCGCGCACATAAAGCTGTCAGTCAGAAGCTTTTCTGACTGCCTTTTGTTATGGAACGCCAGCTCTGTGGGTGGGTCCTCTGGGTGATAGATGGCTCTGTGAGCCTATCGGACTGCAAGATGCATCCATCTCTGTCTGGTGCCTGTTAAACAAGCTTGGGAAAGCAGCCATGTAGTCCTAACCATCACTGGCCTCCACTAAAAAACCCCATTAACATTAATGAAGGATAGCTTTAAAAGTTCTTTTGTAATAGGCTTGAATTGGATTTATGAGTCAGATAGTTTGCCAAAGAGTACGTCATGAAAAATGTCGCTGGTAGATAAATGGAAATGAGCATTTCAAAGATCTTGGGACAGTGTTTCAGGCAGGATTTTAGCTTAGCTTGGAATATTTTTTTCTTCTTGTCCCTCAATCATTTTCTCTCCCAGCTCTAAAAATCGAGCAGCAGCTTCGGTGGCTGCGAGGGAAGGCGAGGTGTTTGATGTTTTAAGCCACTGCAAAGATAAAGCTGCTCATCTTTGACACGCTGCTGCTGCCGACACAGAAAAAAATAAGTTCGTAATGCCTTTTTTTTTTTTTTAAGGCCTTTCATCCCAGCTGGCACTGGCCATTTCAATATCTTGCAACTACCACTTTACCTGTCTGCAAGGTCCCTATAGATGGCTGATGTGAAACTGCCATTAGCCAGCCAATTCCTCAGCCATAGATTTCTGTTGCCAGTACGTGGTAATCACAATGTTGAAAAGGTCTGATTGCACTCCATCTGACCTACAAAGTGTGGCATAAATGGGTTTTTTGAAGGTCTGCAGTCAGTTGTTGGTATGTCATCATAGTGCATTAGGACTGTCAGAAGCAAAATAGCAGTTTTTGAAACCTCTCTGCGAATGTTAAAAGGATGCACAAATACACTTGAAATAAATGAGACCAACAAGGCCTGTGCGATTGCTCAGTCAAAGCATCCCCTGTGCAAGCTGAGTTATGAACATTTGCTTCCAATAAAAATCTTTTAAATAATTTTAATTCCTCCTCTTTCTTCCCTCTGTCTATTTTCCTCTCGCTTTTCTGTGGCTAGTCTGCTCTCTGCTCACCTCTGATGTCATTAGGAGGTTCAGGGGAGGGAGGCTTTGCTATTCTTAATGAATTCCGCTGTGTCTATCCTCTCCCCCACCT
>JBAMHW010000008.1:16502346-16512910 GCA_037177495.1 Rhadinocentrus ornatus
AAAAAAGAAAAATGATCTCTTAGTGTATAAACCCACTGGACGACTCAGTGACTGTGTCAGCATGCAGAGGATGAGGAGTAAGGAGTTATCAGAGATGAGGAGGGATGAGTGAGATCATGCAAATGTGACCCCCCCTCTACGGAGGCTAGAGGCAGGCCAGAGACCCGGGCCATCAGCAGCAACCCCAGAGCACGAACCCAAGCCACCCCACCACGAAGACGAAACAAGCCCCAATGGCACCATGCCAAGGAGAACCGGGCCCCCTCAAACATCCACCTGGCGCGGGCCAGCACCCCGATGCTCCAGCCGCCCACCCCGGGAACCAGGGAGTCACCGACCACCCTCCCCCACCCTCCATCCACTCCACACCACACAACCCCCCACTCACAGCCACATTACACACAACCCTCCCACCATACCCCATGGGGGACGCCCCAGGCGGACCAGAGGACAGCGAGCCCCAAGCCTGGTCCGCCCCAACCCCTCCACCCCCCCAGATGCGGCAGAACGGGCACCCCCCAGAGCCAGCAGCCCATCAGCGCAGCCAAACCCGGTCCCGGCTCTGGGGGCAACTGCCTCCCCCTGCCACCCAGGGGGAACAGGGGTGCGAGAGGTCCCAATTAACCTCCCCCTCCCCGCTCCTGCCTGTTTATGAAGTGTATGTTGTTTGCAATTAAAATTGAGGGGCATTGACCACATTGTGCTGGGAGTGAGGCCACCTTAAGTGCCCCACCCGCCAAGTACTACATGGCATGCCCCCCAGATGTTGTGTGTGTGTTGTGTTTCTTGTGTTTTAGGAGTCTAGGTGCAATTAGAACTGAGAGGCATGTTGCCACAGGGTGCAGCCGAGGAGGCCACTTAAATGGCCCCCTTCTCTCCACCCCGCATGTCGCACATGCCTCCCAAGTCCCTACGTCTGTGTGTGTTTGTGTAAGAGAGAGCGGGAAAGAAGAGGCAGCCGGGCCTCTGGTGGTATTAGGCACCCCCGCTGCCCGAGAGGTCCCCCAGGGACCCCCAGGCACTGGCTGGGAGCAGCCGCCCCCCATGACCAGAGGACGGCGCACCCCAAATCCAGGCCCCACCCCCAGCCACCCCCCACCCAAGTGCCGCAAACCGGGCACCCCATTGTTTACAGTGGGTCTGATCCCAGTTAGGTTCCAGTTTAACAAAGTTAACTTTAATGACAAAGTTACATTTTTTGGAAACTGTGTTCAGTAAATGTCTCATTTATCTTCTGAACACATTCAGTGGAGCCAATCTGATGGACCTAACACTTTTTTAGTACAAAGGTAGTAACAAGCTAATGTTTACTCTGCTTTGACACTAACCTCGTTGCTAACATAGATGCTAACATTAGAATTCATATTACAGGTGGATGTAGTGAATCCAGCATCCTGCATTTTTTTTTTTTTTTTTTTTTTACCATAGATGTTGCAGTTTGCTGCTCTTTTACTTGCCCCCTTTATTAAGTTTTTAATAACCAAAAGTTAGAGCGGTGCTGCAGCAACAGATGTGTTCACCGGTGTTGCCACTGTTTTGATTAATTGTGTGTGTGTTTGTGTGACGTTGCGTCACTGTTACGTCTGGGGCAGCACACACATAGACAGCAGACAGGAGATCGGACAAGGAAATCATGAATAAAAAACTGATAAAAAATAAAAGATTGTTCAACAGTCTCAAATCCCAAGTCTGAGTCGAGTCTCATTCAATGAAAATGCAACATAAGTGTAACATGAGACCCAGTCCCAGACTCAAGTCCCCAAATCTTTACCAAAGTTAAATATGAAATATGCCAGGCTGATAAAGTCAAACCTTTTAATTTGTTTAAATACCAAAGCCATTAAAAAGACACGTTTTATTAGTTCCCATCAAAGGCTTCCCATTAGGAGCTGCAACAAACTGATGTGATATGTGATGCCGTCACAGACTGGAATAAGATGATCTGAAGGTACTGAAGGGCTTAAACTCAGCTTACCTAGTCTAAATTTGTTTTAGTTGTCCTTTAGGCTCTGGATGAGGGCGTGAACTTTCTTCAGTCTCAGTGCGTAGGTGGACAAAGTAATAGTGCTAGATAACATATTAAACACCTCCATAGCTCATATCTGCTAAATTCAGTCAGTTAAACTCAAGAATGAGAGGAACGCAGCACCTGTTCCAAAAGATTAAAGCTGCATCGCCAGTAGCAGTTTTTAATGATGTTTAAGTGTTTCAGGGTGGATTTTTTCTTTGAGCCTGGCAGAGTTGTTGTTGTCTACTTCACCCTGGCATTAGTAGTTGATAGTCCTGACTCAACAGAGAAGTCGGCATCCCCCCTGTGGCTGTGCTTACTCACTCCTGAGCCCAGCGTTTAGTTTTCCTTGGCAGACCCAGGCCACAGCTCATTAGACTAAGAGAATGTGCTTGCCTTAATTAATGATATGTAAATATCCTTGAATTGGCCACATTTGCATATTAAGAGAGATTTGTGGAATCTGTGGAGTAATATATTTTAATTAGGGATTAATTAAAAATAATGGGAATTTCATTTCGCTTGGCAGGTTGTGTTTGGTGTGAAGCGTGTGCTGGGGCTCAATCTTTGAACGCGGATGCAGCTACCAACATGTGAAGAAGGCTCTGCTCTTTCACCCACTATCTGTGCTGCATACAAACATGGGCTCTCTCTCTCCCACACACACACTGCCATTACATTCCTTGAGATGCCAGAGTCTTCCCAGGGGGTCTTCACAAAGTGCTGTAGCTTTGAAAAGGCAGCAAGGAGGAAGCGAATCCAGCTTGAACACCCACAGTATGTTTTTGGGGATGGTCCCGGTTTGGCTCAGTTTCATCTCTTCTCATCTTTCGGTCCTTCTTTTTTCTCTGTGTAAATGGGGAATG
Source organism: Rhadinocentrus ornatus (assembly GCA_037177495.1). NCBI lineage: Eukaryota > Metazoa > Chordata > Actinopteri > Atheriniformes > Melanotaeniidae > Rhadinocentrus > Rhadinocentrus ornatus. The sequence continues at coordinate 16,505,221 of JBAMHW010000008.1, forward strand.
GCTCTCAGACATGGAACACTAGTTATGTTGGCAATTATGTTAATGGAATGCCATTAGGCCATGATTGTGTATGAGTGAATAGGGAGAGAGGGCACGTTCTTGAGACCCAAGTCATCGTCTGCTTTGATCCACTTCTAAGAGACTCCTAACCAAAACACATTATAACACTTTCTCTAATTTCTCGTCCATAGATCTGCTTTACGGCAAACAGTTTTACCATCATGTCAAGGGCTATTTTATTTTAGGTTATTCATACTCAGTAATGGTGTTCTCAGTGTATTCTTTCTTCTGACAGCTAAAAAGAGACAAAGAAACCATCTGTCATCAGCATCACTAATGGCAGTGATAGCACGGCCACTATCACCTAATCTCTTAGGTGGAAATCATCCCCATTACCAAGCATCAGGGCTACTTCCTGCTTGCTGATGCTCCTCTCAGCACCATCACACACAAACATACTGTTCATCTGCAACAAGGATTTTTGATGCATTCTGTCATTCTTGGTCGTTTTTGTGGAGCATGAGCTTGCAGTAAGTGCCTGTTTTTCTCTCAGCTCCACTTAAAGTGCAGCGCTTCTTTGGCATTTGTGATGTGTCGTCAGCGTGCTGATGTTATTGATCCAGGACCTTCCGAATTCATTAGGAGATCCAGCCCAACTGTGCCGCATCTTTATTTATGTTACTGCGCCTTCCCTGGCCTGCTTCTCTCTCTGCCTCACTCTCTGTCTGCCTTCCTCTTTCATCCTCCATGCATTATTCTTTTATTATTCTTTTACAGCTGCCTTATCGCTCGCATTTTGGTGAGGATAAGACCTGTCATCTTTGGGTCTAGTCTGAGGGGGTGATGGGAGACTTCAAGGGGGAGGAGGAGGAAGGAGGAGGGTGTAGGGTGGCTGTAAAGAATGCCTGCTGTCCCCCTTTTTTCATCATCTGAAATGGACCTCTCTCTTCCCCCCTCCACTTTGCTTCTCTCTTTCACTCTCGCTTTTGCTGTCTCCCTTTGTAATGAGAATCTCTCTCTAATTGAGGGAGCTGCAGCGAGCTGGCCGAGGGCGGCAGGGTTAGATTGTGATACTGGCTACGTGACCGTTATGCTGATAGAGGTGGCAGATCAATAATTTAGGCCCTGACCTTAATGGTGGTGTTAAAACGCTCATTCCTCTGGAGTCTGGAGGCCTTAAAGGTGCAGAGGTGGATAAAGGCACGGAGCTCGCTGGTGGATGTGGAGGTGGGGGGATGGTGGGCGAAGCAGATAAGAAGAGAGGTGGAGAAAGATGGAAAGGGAGAGTGTATTTGCAGCCAGCCTCTCAGTCTGTGAAAGGAGGGATCATGAATGATGTTTTTCCTGCCTTTACATTCACACTCTCACATTGTCACCAGCATTCATCCTCTTAGTATCCATATGAATGCCATAAGCTTTTTTTTTTTCTTCTTCTTCTTCTCCTTTTTTGCATGTATTTGGTATCTGCTTGTAATCCGTTTTCATAAAAAAAAAATCCTTCACCCCTTCTCACTGATGCACAGAATATATAACCAGACAGCAGAAGTGAACAAAGACTGCAGTAACGAGTGGGTTTAATCTGGTTCTGGGCTTGTCTTGTACCTCCTAGCTTAAGGCTATGCTGATTGAAGATTCGGACAGCCATCGATTTGATTCTGAGGGACATTAATGTCTCAGCCTCATGCGTCTCTCTGAATCTCCAAGACTCATTCCCTGCTGGCAGGATGCGACCATCCCAGCTCTTCTCTGCTCCGCCTCACCCACCCAGCCACCCTTAGGGGATGATATATTAGATATAACCAATTCAATTTTATGCAGCCAGGACAGACGCCCTGGGGACATAAACACACACATTTTTAATACACTCCTCACCAGGAAGCTCAATGCGCCGGAGTCTGCGGCTGCCCCGGGTCTCCTCTCACACTCAATTATTAATGTAACGGCCGTAGTGGCTTAATTAAATAATAAAGGCAAACTCACTGCTAAGGAATGGTCCAAGGACAAGTCAGGGGAGAGGTAGCTTCTATAAATGTGTGATTTTGACATATAAAAGAAAGCAATAAAAATTTTGTGATAGAAGTGCATTATTATAATAAAATTTACATTTATGGTTCTTGTGTTTGTAGCTCGTAGTGACCCTGTTTTAATGCCACATATTAAATGAACAGCTATATTCCACTTACATTACTCTGTGGCAGCAGTTAGCTTAATAATTTTTTTTTTATCCAAAAAGGCTTTCTTTAAAATAAATCATTTGAAAGAGTTGTGGGCCTTTTGACTCAAGCGTTGATCTGCTCATAAATCAACTGTCTTAAGAGTCGGGTCAAACTGGGGCTTGTGATTTCTCAACTACATAAAAAGACTGATTTCCTCAGATTATGGATTCCTGCCACCTCGAGGGCAAGCCAAAGGAAGAACTCTGTCTCCAATGTGATGAAATGTGGCGTTATCTTTTACTTTGTTTCATTAGATTCACTGGAGATTACAGACTACCCTCAAAGGCTAGATTTTCTAGCTCTCTAAGATGAGACATCCTCTGGCCTCGGGGCAAAAAAATACATTTCCTTGCTCCCATCCCCAGCCTGTTTCACTAGGTTCATGTCAGTTTTAACTTGCAATTAATTATTCAAATTCTTTTTTAAATGCAGGGCTAAATTTTGAGTGGCTTGTTCAGAGGCAAAAGCAGTTTTTTTTTCCTGCTAATGGCGAGTAAGCTCTGCCATTAGATTGAAAAATAGGCCCATTGTGTGTGTTGACTTGGTGGCGTACTGCGATGAAGGATTGCGACAAACTGGAGTGTTTAAATCGGCGAATTGAAATTAATGCCCTCTCAAAGCCAGGCTTGCTGACGATACATTAAAACTAATACTCCAGTGAGATCGAGCAAATGTTTGTTTATAAACATGAAATGCGCTCTGTGAGAATGAAATGATTGGATTTTGCCAGAGTAAAGACTTATATTAAAGAGAAAGACAAAAGAAACAAATAGTAATGCAATGAGGTGTGGGTGCTCTGTGTTTATTGTTCTCGTGTTTTTTGAGTAATCCTCCCTGATGTGTTTAAAAAATTGTCTCTGTTTGGCCTGTTTTTTGGCGATTAAATTTTTTACCACATTCTCATAGCACATCCCACTATTTTTGCCTGCTGACATATTGGGATGCTTTCAAAGGTCATGCCTCAAGTCTGTCTTGTCACATTACTTATTCAGGCAGATTTTATTTATTCATGCCACTTTTTGATTTTAATAATTTAATGCAGTGAAATGTTTCTTTCATAGAGCAATAAAGTGCTCGCAAGCAGCGTTGACTTCTCTAAAAATATGGTTATATGGCTTCTTTATTCAGCATGGACAGTCGTCCATGTTAAGTGTGAGCTGTTGCTGTCAGTAGAAGCTGTAATGTGTATCGATTGAAATTATCCCTCACTGCAGCTGCAGCCTGACGACCTCTTAGATGCAGTGTGAAGAGTGTATAAGAGGCTCTTTTTGTACTTTTCCTTTGCCTTTAGAATTTACTGCCAGCGGCTGAGAGTGGTATTTATTTTCCTCACACTCTACTCTGCTATCCTGGAGTTGGCAGAATGATTTTGTAGAATAGAAACATTATAGACTGTTAGTGTCAAAGTGTTAAATGTGATGTATAGAGCTGGGGGTTTCAGAGGGAGGAGGGTGGACAGGGTTGAGGTGGAGGTGGTAAGGAGGTGAGCACTGCCAGCCATGACTGGAGCAAGGTGCTCATGGGAGAGGGGAGCCATCCACCATGTGAGGGATGGCAGGGTAATGTGGCGGGAGGTAATGGCTTTTCTCAGTCCACTGAAACAGAAGGGAGATCATTAGGGGCTGCTGTGCCGCACAGCGCAGTCCGTTTACCCCGACTCCGCCAGCGCCTCCTGTCAGAGCAGGGGTGTGGAGATGCTCATTGTATTTGTCTGTCTGTTTTTCTGCAGCGCTGTCAGCGTAACTCCAAAGAGGATAGAGTGTTTGATTATTATTTTGGGCCTTCCTTACCAGGATGGATAGACACTGACACTTTGGCTTACAGCTGCACTCAGATATTTCCTTACCAAATGCTTCTGCAGCTGTGAAATCACATCCGTGAGCTCTGCCAAACCTAATGACAAAAACAAAATTTCTTGACTTCCCCACAAGCAGATCAGTTATGTTGCCTTTGAAAAAATACAGACGAAAAACATTTGAGGTCTTAGTGCAGTTACTACTTTGTTTTATCTTGGTTATGTATAATTAAAAAGATCAGATGTTGTGGATTGTATGTGTTAGAAACTGTAGCACTAGAAATATCTTTTTAGTTAAAAAAAATCTAAGGCCCAATCAAAAGAAAACATTATATCAGAGAGATAGTTTGAAAATCAAAGTGAAAAGGCCTTCAGATGTTTAAATAATCATCTTTAGCAAAATAAAGATTCCTTTTTATTTTCTTTGAGCTAATCAGCACCTTAGCTCTGTGCTTGTGTTGTTAAAAAACATCACAGTAGTTATTATTTAATGTCTTAAAAAGCACATTTTGGACCAACTGCCTTTTTCCCTGAAGCTCTGTCTTACAAAAGTATTGCTGAATATTTGGAAACATTTGTCTGCCTTCCTGGAAGAAGACGGACTGTCTGGGAAAGAAAGGAATGCAAGCTGTTTGTGAAATGTTTGAAATAAAGGTGTGCTTTGTGCATCGGTGAGGAGTCCTCACAACCGGTTAACAGCACTTTGAGCTGTCGGTCGATTTTTGCCCTGGTGAGCCTCCAGTCCGGCGTGACAGAGAAGATTGGACGTCATTAAGGTCTACACTCCTTCCGCTGTCCGGGGGTGTGTGAAATGGGCTCTGCTGCTGCCAAAAGTGTGGACTATTATTGTGCATCTCCATCATTCATATGAAATCTCACAAAGGGCTTACAGCATGGATGCCCAGAGCTGTACGGTCATCTTGTGGTATTGTTTACCTGCTCTGTATTGAATGTTTTGTTTTTTTCTGTGTCAGTTACTACATGCTGTTCTGTTAGCTGTAGGTTGGTGAATCCTAACAAGACTCATTGTCAAGACTTATTCAAGCTGTATGAAAAAAAAGCTTCAGAGAAATATGATCGCTCCTGTAAAATGGACCAATTATTCCCTATTGACAGCCTTCAAAGCACAATTTTATTGGCTGATTCAGCCAAATAAAATTTTATTGTGCAAGCGGAACGGGACGCTGTCATTTTTGCATAGCTTTTCCAAGCTTAGCCTTTATATGATCCCGGTTATTACACCTCTGTGACATTTAAACTTTATTGGACAAGACTTTAAAATCTGTATGCAGTCTATAAAAGTGGAATTTATTTCTTTCAGATGGGAGGAAGGTTCTCCAGCGGTACAGTCCTGACTGCAACAGATTGACACGGTTTTGCTTTATTTTAAAATATTGAAATTAATAGATTTTTAGTTGTGCTTTTGCTCTAATTTGCTAATTATTTGATTAATTTGGCCGTAAATTTAAGAAAAAGTGTTAGAAATGCACATCACAGGTTCTAAGAGCCCAAACTGATGATGTTAAATTATGCATTTTGTCTGCAAAACTAATAAAAAAAGAAAGACTGGAGAAAGAAAAGCACAGAGAATTTACAATTCAGAGTATGGTGTTGTTGACTTTAACAAAGAAATATGTGAATATTAAATTTTACAAATGAAAAAAGCATTTCATGTCTTTTTTTTAAACAATAAAATACGAATAGTTTTAGAACTAATATTAGAGAAAATAAAAAAGGAAAGGTGGTATAAGGTTCATCTGATTCTACAGCATAGGCAGTCTTACATTATAAGCATAACATATGTCCTCAACAACCAGGCGAAGACAACCTCAAGCTGAAAATGGAAAGGTGCTGGTGGAGAGGTCCTGCTCCCCTCCCCTCTGTGTAATTAAAAAGGGGTGTCTGTCAGGGGCTGCTGCTGCTTTGTGTGGCCCCATATGTTTGGGCGCTGATACAGGGAGGATTATTCTGTTTGGAAGCCTGATAACAGCCTGTTTATAACCTTGGCACAGACTGTATCCTAATCTGGCAGCAGCACATCTTTCCCCACCTCCAATCCCCCAAATTTTCACAGAAAAACCATATTGGTTATTTTTCTCCTCCAGCTGGGGGAAACTGCTCCAAACCGAAAGTATTTAAGTATATTACCTGTATCTCTCAAATGCATTTATGTCCTGCTTCAGCTAAACATGAGCTGGTTATGCTTACCATTTCAATATAGTTCTGCTAGTGGGCTTTAACACAATTATTCAGCTTGTTTTAGCTGATCATCTTTCACCACTCACTCAGTGAGGCGCATAATGCTGTTTCTTCTGAATGAATCCCTTTTTCCTTTTCAAAGTTTGAGTTGCACTGAATCAGTTCTCCACTTACCTTTTACTTCATTTGTGAGACGTCAGTGCTTCTTTTGTTGAAAAGTTTCATTTTTTAATCTGCTGCCAGATTAGTTCAGTCTTTTGTTCTGAGTATACTGCAATCATGCTGCCTTTCACATGACTGAGTGTGTCACGATTTCTATTCTACTATTGAAAACTGCTTTGTGATTTAAAGTCCTTTGTGCTTTTAGAATAGCAGCTCCAAATTAGACTAATTGCTCCTTGATGGACTTTATGAAAGTATTAGAACACTTTTGTTATTGCTCAGTATGGAGGCCTGCTGTTCAGTGCTTTAATTCAGATAAAATATGATCAGTAGTTTTTGCAACTGAGTGCATTTATTGCCCTTGGACTAATTACTAAATGGCCTTATCCAAGGGGTAGAGCTTACCCCTTAAAACCGGACACAAACAACGTGGAGCAAATATAAGATTCCCACTAACAGACAAAATAACAAGATGTAAAACAACCAAAATCAGACTAACAGTAAAGAAACAGTGATAAAAATGCAAAATGACTAAAATAACTATAAAACATTAGTGAAAATATAAAAATGACAAAAATGTGATACAAAATAATTCCAAAGATCAGAAGAGATTCAAATAATCTTTCACGAGTGATTAACATGAGTGTAAAAGTATTTAAATGGTACAGAAAAAAAGGGACAAATTTTCTATCATTACATAAGATTTATTGTCAAAAAATGAAAACAAAATAAATAAATAAAAATGCCTTATGAGACACAAACTGTCTAAATTAGATGTAAACTATTAATTAAAAATGCTAAATGGCCATAGCAAGACCCAAAACAATCACAAATAGATGCTGCACTTTAAAAAAAAATAAAGGGAAATTTTACCAAATCAAGAACAGGCACAGAGCAAGCTCAGTTAGCCCACAAATCGACGTCAAAGATATATAAAATATCCACACTGAGGCAAGGAATGAGTAAAAGTGTTGGGAAAAAATGTTAAGCTACTAAAAGTGTCCTAGAATATGCAGCTTTAGACATGAAACAATTACAAATCACACCTGCCTGACCTGTTTTGAGCTAAGTATGAATCTATAGGTCCTCTTTGTGTTGAGTACCCTTACATGTTTTTATGCCCAGTGTCATATTTTCTTATATTAAGTCCATGTATGGAACATTTCAAATAACTCTCCACTTTCGGCTACTTTTAGATCAATATTTTATATGTAAAATATGATAGAATATTTATAGAATATCATACATGGCACAATGCCTTTTAAACAATACAGATCAAGTAATAAATGTGTCTGTAACCATACCATAAATAAAGTAG
>JBAMHW010000008.1:16513094-16532441 GCA_037177495.1 Rhadinocentrus ornatus
ATAGCAGTCATATATATAGCAGTCAGGGAAAAAGCTCCTCACTTACACCCTGAGCTGCATAATTCTTATAAGTCTCACCTTAAATGTTCATGATAATAAGTGTGTTCCTACTTTGCTGATGAGTTACCAAGGTGCTGAATAACAGCCGCTCTCAGTAATGCTCTGTTCTATAGCGAGGACTCTTAACCAGCACACTGCAGGGAGAGCGAGTGCTCGGAGTGGCAGGCAAAGAGAACTGTCAACCTGTCACATTTCTCCCTCCTCTTCCCCCTGATAAATTAAAGTTACACAGTGTGCGTGTTGTAGCAGCGGAAGGCTGTGCAGAAAGCCTGGCTCCTCAGGTCTCAGGAGATAGCTGGCAACTAGGTCAGACTGATAATGTAATCCGCTGACTGGATCCTCAGCCCACTACACCCAGAGTAGAGCGGCATGACAGGAAAAAAAAGTGAAATGTAGGAGGAAAATGGGAACTTTTATGTGTTGCTGCACATTACTTTGCTGGTTAATCGAGATTATAGAGGAATAATGTTCATGCAGGCTATTGTGAAGTAAAGCCCAGATCACATATCCAGCTGCTGTGTGCATGTTTATGTGTATCTGCTCACACCTGCTCATTCAAAAAAGCATAATCCACGCCAATAAACCTCACGTTTCTCACTGGGGAATCTTATTTACACGGTTTTTCGTGTTTCATGTTATCTTTGTACCACATACTGCACATGCACAACAAAATAGTATCATGCGTGTCTGTAGGGAAAGAGTGACAAGAATAAGTTCCTGCATCAGCAAGGTGCATTTTCATTCCCATGCAGTACTCCAGAGAGGCTCTGTGGGCCCACTGTGACAACTCTGCCTCCCTGCAGGTGTGGAAATGAAACAGGGCCTATAAATAGCTTAGGCAGCTGGGAGTAGAGCACAGTAGAGGTGGGGAGGGGGGTGGAAAGAGGTCCAGCTGGGTATGCAGGTGTGTAGAGGCTGATGGACAGAATACGACTGTTGTCTCACCCAGGGGGCTGAGGGGGAGGTGAGGTGAAGCCACTGCATGATCCAGTTTTAGATGTGGAGAACTTGAACATGGCAGCAATAATCTAATTGTTTTGTTTATCTCATTATACTCAAACACCTCAGTCAGTAAAAAGAAGCTACGTGTAGATTTACGTGTAATTAATAGAGCAGCGTTATTGTCACCTCAGTGTCTAAGTTATTCGATTAGGGTGCCACAGTTGTGGATCATCTCCGCAAAACTGTGTAAGATCACAATAATAATTAAATGGTTTCTTTATTTAAAAATACAAAAAAGCAGAAATAGCAAAAAGGTTGTGGTGAGATCCTTATTTCCCTCTTTACTTCTATATTTTGCTTTCACAAACAGTGTAGCCAGCAGCAGTATCCAGAATCTGTTGTGCTGAAAAATTGTTTGATGCTGTTTCCATGGTTACAGCAATCTGACCATCATCTGCAAGGAAGGAACAAAATCAAACTAAAAAATAAATTCTGTCCATTTAAATCTGTGCAGTTACAGTTAATATAGGTCACTGAGTGCAGAGGTATAAAGACAAATACAGACTTCATTCAATTTATTAATGAGTATTTATTTAAAATGCATAGTGTACAGTTTATTGATCTTTCAACCTTTTCAGACAAGACAATGCTCACTTTTGCATTACACAGCTTATTTTATGGACACAGCTGAATCCAGCGTCAACACAGGTGCTGCATGTGTCTGAGTGGCTGAGATGGGAGCAGGTCTCAGCATAGATAACCTAAGTGTCAACAAGCCAGTAGTATCCCTGTGTCAGTGAAAACATGCTGCTTATCTTCTCTTCTCATGTACACTTTGGCACAAGAAGCAGAGTTCAGCAGTGGCTGCAGCTTTAGTATTTTTTATTTTATTTTTTGTTTTTCTGTTTCTTGTATTTCTCAGACCCTGAATAAGCTCTGATGTAACAACAGCTTCTGTAGTGAGCTTTAGCAGATATTTACTTACTGCCCACTGAATAGACCAACACTATGACCAGGGTCAAATAGTTTAACAAATTGAAATTTTCCATCTGCATTGGCTTTCTTTTCAAGTTTTAAGTAGGCAGTAATGACTGAATTAACCTGTGACAGCACGTCAATACTGAGTCAAACACTGGTTGAACATATGTTCAGTAGTCTTCAGTAATGTTAGCATCTCATATTGTAGTGGGATTTTAGTGTTTCTGTCATGTGCTCCTGGTGCCATAGAGCTGTCTGCATAGAATATTGGTTTGCCTCTTTTAAATAAAGCAGTGTTGTCTTTATTTTTTAAAATCAAGCTTCAGCTTTTAGGGCAGAAAATTCTGCTTTCATTTCCATCAGATGACTTGATATGCTTTGCATGTAAATGATATCTAGCACTTGCATACCAGTGCATACATTAATGCTTTAATTCTTCAGTACTATATGCTTTTTTTTCTTCTATTTTTTTTTTTTTTTTTTTTTTGTAGCTGGAGGCAAAATGACACATTCTCATCAAAAACACATTCCCCCGCTTATAGTTCCACTCCACACAAATTCACACACACATTTCAGATCTGATTGACGGCAGGAGATCCCTCTGACCTAGTATTCTGCTAAAATGGGACGATCCCACAGGCCTGTGATTAATGACTAGGCTTTATCCACTAGTAGAGTGGTAGGCCTGCCAGCCAGGCCACTTAGAGTGCCTGGACCACTACCTCTGCTGTAAACACACTCTCCCTCTCTGCCCCTGTGTTTATCTACGTCTCACTCCCTCTGCTTGCAGGCGCTGCATTGTCATATTCATTGTTACATCTCTAAACCGTCATCCAAAGTTGACCGGCCTTCAGCACAAACACCACACAAAAGCATTTACACACCATTCTCACAAACTTTTTCCTTTGTCATTAGTCAAATATTATTTGCATTATTACTGCATTAGAGTATGAACCACACAGAAAATAGTGCTTTTGTTTGTCTTTAAGGGATCTCTTTTGTTTATGCAAAGTACCCGAGGGTAAATTTCTTTATTCAAAGCAAGCAATCACCCGTCTGGCAGCTCACAAGCAAATGCTATTAGAAATCCAAGGCAGGGCTGCTTACACTGATTTCTTTTTTTTCTCTCTAGCACCTCGGACCAAACTAACCTTCACCCGTGTCTCTTGTACAGTAAACCTTACAAGATTTTCTGTCATTGTCACTGCGTATAAACAAACTGTACACACAGCAGAGCAAGGCTGCTTTGCCTTAAAATTACTTTCTTCCAGACAAACACACTGAAACAACATTTAAAGCAAATCTGTCAAAGGTTGGAATACTAATGGCAGCGTGAAGCCTTTCAAACACCTTTGACCACCTCCAAGAGTCTCCACTGCAACTTTATGCTTTAGTTTTTGATGAGAAGTTTGACATTTTTCCTGCTTTTTGCTATAACATCATACTGCACAAACCCTGAAGACAACAAACAGCGCACCAATCTAGAAGTGAAATGCTGAGTTGTTGATTCATCATTAGTTGATTGCTTATTTATCCAGAATCTTTAAAAGATTCACATTCACATCTTCCAAACAGTGACAACTTCATACTGTGATTTAATGCTTTTCTTTGTCATGAATCCCAGTAAGCTGAACGTTTCTCTCCATCACATTTTCCACAATTTTCTTTCATTTTGTAGACAAACTTTTAGTCATTATAATCAGTCTGATGGTTGATTGGTGGAAATAGTTAACTGCAGCCCTACACAACAGTTAATTAAAATTAAATAACAAACAAAGCTTGTACTATCTCAATGATGCTTGATTTAAAGCACATAAATATCATATATTTCAGGTGCAGAACGCACTAATTATGCAGATTGACCCCTGTGAGATTTATTTCACTCAAACATGGATAAGCAAGTTTTAGTTTTTTTTATTAATTTTTTTTGTTGTTGTTAGTTGTAGAGATTGAGGCAGTTAACTACCTTTTAATATTGTACTGAAACATTATACAGAAACTAGAAGTATTCAGAGAGTACAGACCTCTGCCAAGCCATCAGTCACTCACCTGAGAAAAACCCTAAAAGGCCCAACAGCCCACCCAGTAGGCTGCCCCCTATTTTTTTTTTTTAACCTTCTTGATCACCAGATCCAGAATATCAACATAATCTGGGTCAAACAATATCTTACAGTAATATTATAGAATATGTATTATATTATTGTATATATTATACAATATTACAGTTAGAAGCTGTAATGGCAATATTATCCCCATCTCCCAATTTTAAAAAATTCTTTAAAAAATCCTGGATCCAGACGGTGATCCAGATCACCCCCAAAATGTAATCACTTGATCCTTATTCCACTTATTCCATTTATTTCCTGAAAATGTCATCAAACAATCTGTCCATTACTTTTTGAGTTATGTTGCTAAGAGGCAGACGGACTTTGGCAGAGGTAATAATAACTATATTAAGTAAGTAACTTAATAGAAATATAGCTGAGTGAATAAACTCAACTATATTTTATAGAAATTCAGGGGTGTATTAAAAAAAGTGTGTGGAAACTGGAATAAAGTACCTACAAAGTAAACTTTTACTACAAACTGGTGAACAAAGTTAGCTGCTCTTGCAGCTGTAAACCCAATCCTGGAATGTCAATCTGTAAACCCACCACACTGATGGACAGTATACTGATATTTTTAGGTTTTCCATGGCTTGTCATGGGACAACAAAGGTGTCCCTTGTAGTTTTGTGGGGTGTGATCTGAGCATGTGGAAGGCTACAGGGCATCTGCAGTATGAGAGAAATGAAACAAGTTAAAGAGGCTGCCAGTTATTTAACCCAATAAAACCTTTGAGTCCCTCTTGCAAATGAAAAACACAATATTAACATTCATCACATTAAACCTTATCTGTGAGTTTATGCCATCTCTCCTGTGTAGGAGAGTAAGTCTCTAATGTCACACTCTCTAAATGCACGGATAATCTATACATACAAAGATGCTCATTTTGGATTTCATCTATATATAGAGAGGACAATAGGATCATATCTATTTACGGAAGTCATATGGCTAACATCATTATCATGCCATTCAAAGCACTCAGTGACCATTTGTGCTTTATGGAGAGGAGCATTGTCATCATGGAAGATATTGCTCCCAGTGGAGATGAGACGTATCATAGCATAATCCAAGTAGCCACTCAGATTCTTTTTTAACAGTAGGAGAATAGCATAGACTTCATCACATGACTCTAAATGAACTCTGTCCATTATGTTGGTTATAACGTAGCAGCAGCATCTCAGTGTTTTACTGTACACAGTGGGTGTAGTTTTGTTCTACATTGAGCCAGCTTTGCTCTCTGGCAATGGCTCTGTAAAATTCATGCTCATACATTGTCGAGTGTAGTCGAGCACAGCGAAGCAGAACCACAAGCACTTCTGTCTATGAGCAGCCATATGGTGGGCGTCCTTGCAAGGGAGCTTAAGGGAGCCTTTCTCCCTGAGATGGACCAATTTTGTTTGGCACTGAACCTAATCTCTCTCAGCCTCTTGTGCTCATCAGATCCTGCCCCCATCACCCCTCTACGTACATCACATGTACCTGCAGACCACCTTAAGCAGGCACAGAAGTCTGGACATCCCAGGTACCCATAAATAGTTGCTGTGCCTCCACACTCATCAAAAAGCCCACCCCTACTTGTCTAGTCCTGTGCTGTGCCTCCAGATGTGGCTTAATTTACTGCGACTCTGCTAATTGCTGTAATTAAGGATTAATTACTGTTAATTACCTTCGCATAAACTCATCAACAGTCAAAGAGCGGGGCCTTATGAAATGTGCCACATGCAGGAACACACACCGCGGGGACTTGAGGAGGATTGTTTTACCGGACCTTTTGTTTCATGTGTTGTTCTGGTGCGTGGGGAGGGCTTGTAGGGCAACAGATAGGGCACGACATTAACAACCATGGACGATGTCATCCTGGCTCTTAACACTTCACACATCACCTCCTCACCAACTGTTGGCCAGGACAGCTTTCCTACACTGGCTGTCATTTGATTAGAGGACACTATTTATATGCTAAAAGTACATGACAAGTGTGGGCCCTATTTATTGCAACTTGAAGAAGTTTTACTAATACTAACCTTAATCCCAAATGCAACACCTAAAAAATTATATATAATTTTTAGATTTGCTTTCTGTTTTAGATCATAACTCCAGGCCAATTAGATCAGTGACTGTTTGCTGTGTGGCTTCTCAATTAAATAAAACTGGGTTCTTTAACCCCTTTGACAACTATTTCAGGCTGTATATGTGGATTTTTTAACTTTGACACTTACATCTCTAAGGTTTTTGCTCTCTCGTGTTACATTCTGCCTAATAGAAAGCCTGCCACAATGTCATGTGAGTTACTTTTTTATTTTGTATTCGATGGAAATGATGGAGACTGTGGCTGAAGACAAAGAGCCTAAGAAGTTACAGATGGAAGAGACAAGCATTTGCTGTCTCCATTAGATACGTTGTTGATAGTGGCATTGTGCCAGAAATAGAAAGAAAACTACTGTGTCCACCTGGATGTCATGTTTCCATGATAAATACTCGTGACCACTGCAGATACCTTTGACCCCAGACTGAATTCCAATTCTCTACTTCCCACTCAAGGCAAAAGACAGATGTTAGAGCGTACTAGTGTGTCTTTTGCCCATTATTATTCTTACACCTTAACAGCGTTTTTGTCTTTTTAAATGTTTTTGATTTTAAATCCCAGCTTTTCATCCTGTTATTATCCGTCACCTGTGTACTGCCACATAAAGGCAACATGCCTAAAAAATATGCCAGGAATGTAAAACATTACTATGCCTGCTCAAGGTTTCAAAGATGAGTGTTTTGTGTACTTTGTGTTTCCCTGTGCACTGTCCTCTCTCTATAGAGATGTTTTTGTTTCTGCTAGCAGGCTCCAAGCTCGTGACTACTCCTCAGCTCCTCAGCTATTCAGCCACTGCTGTTCCCAGTATTGCCTGGAGCTGTTAGAACTGCACGGGCAGAGCATGAGTTTGATTCAATCAAGGAGATATATATTTTAAGACACCTTAAGAAAGACTGACAGCCAGGGGCTAATGTATTGCCTATTTTGAATAATTAATTATTTTAATGAAGCTTTTTTAAATGGGAGTGCTCTGCGTTGGTGGCAGGGCGGTGCTGGGAATGGTCTTCTCCTCTGGCGATGGCTGCCTCATTATCAGGCCAGCCCCTCAGGCCTCAAACTGGCCTGCTTAAGCCTCAGATGATGACGATAATTACCGTTATTAGGAGTAGCTGCAGGGGGAACTTGTTCTGAAAAACACCAAGCTGAGTTCTTCCCTTGCTCGCCGCCATCTCTACTGCCGCATGAGAAACTGCTGATCGCCGGTGGAGGAAGCCAGAGAAGGAAAGAGACAGAGGGAGATGAGAAAAAAAAAAAAAACGGAGGGGAATGAGGGGAGCGGCCACCAAATCCGCCTAATGTGACGCCTGTCAGCTCGTCTCCCACCAGCTGTCACCTCCCAAATGCACTGGGGTTCATTTTTTAATTGACACCTCGCTTTCCTATGCCATTTCTATTTTTCGCCTTTCATTCTCCCTCCATCACTCTCTTCCCTCCTAGCCGTTACCATCCACATCTCCTCATCTCTGCCTGTCCCTCCAGTATTTCTTTGGTGTGTTTCCTTGTCCTTGGTAATCCCCATCCCCCCATCCAGTGTCAGATACAACACTTCAGCTCTGCCCCCTTTCTGCACATGATACTTGAGATAGCTAAAAAAAAAAAACATAAAGTTGATTTAGAGGTGCTTTATGACTTTGCCCTTGTATACTGAGCCTGTACAGCTTCCAATCATCAGGTAATGTAGAGAACATTTTGGGCCTCAGAAGGTTTCCTATTAGTTCTTGGATAACAATAAACAGCCCAATACTCCTCATGGGATTCATCTATTGTGAGCTAGTCATTTTTAGCAATGATTGCCCATAATATATTGGTTAGCCAACTAATACAATGACTTAATGATTGGCTTCATGCCTCAGTGTATAATGCTTGTTTTATTGGTGTTTGTGGTACAGACTATGAAAGTTGTTACACTTGAAAGCTAAATAGATCTTCAGATCCTAGACCATGATTAAGTAATGAGTCAGTTGACAGAACATTTAAAAATCTTGTAGGTCAATGATGATAAGGGTAATATTTAATTAAATATGGTCAATCAATGTTTAGCTCAAGTTGTGAGTATTTTCTACATTTTTTTTTTTTTTATGAAAATGGATCAAATCTTTGAGCTTAGTGTTGTTGTTGTTTCAGAAAGGTGAAAGCTTTGGTTTCAGTTATTTGAACAGCTTTCAATCCAAAAAATAGAAAACACCAAGTTGACCTATACACAAAAACAAATGGGAATCAAACCAAGGTTTACTGTTGCTGTGTTGAGAGAAGGTCTATTACAATTATTACATGATAACCTGTTGGTAGTTCTTTGTAGTGCCCAGAATTGTTTTTAGAATGATTCCTATTACACTTTTAATTTTAATTACCTTTTTTTTTTTTAAACTTAACTTTCTATCTTTTGAGATGTGCCTCAGGTTTAGCTCCTTTTGTCTGCTGTTGTTTAATGGCACATGAATGGAGAGTTTATCTCAAACACTGAACTTCTGATATTTGACCTGCTGCATTTTGATGGACATCTATTGACTTTAACTTAATAAATTTAGTTCCTAAGCAAAACACTGCAGCACTGTTGTGGGCGCATTGTGGTTTTTATCCTCAGTGACAAAAGACAGCTCAGCAACTAGCTCAGCAAAAAGGCAGTGGTCAAAGCGCTAATACCTCTAATATGAAAATATATCTATAGATCCATCACCCCATCCACTTCTTTATAAATTGCTTGCCTCTCAGTAAACAATGATCATTATTATGATGATATTTTGATATTATTCAGGCATGACCCTGTGATGGACTGGCAACTTGTCCCGGGTGCATCCTGCCTCTCGACTGATAACAGCTGGGATAGGCTACAGTCCCCCAGCAACCCTGAATTTGAATAAGTGGGACTAGAAAATGGATTGACATTCAGGCATACTCATATATAACTGCTTGTGTTTGGACCACATTAAAGAGGAAATTTCTTACATTTTGTATATCAAAGTCTGTTAATATGTATGAGGAGTACATGTGAAGACATTCACATGAAGTCTGATAAGTGGCCTCATCTCTGATATTAGTTTTTGGCTTTTATGCCTCTATTGATAGTCTTAGCTGCTGCATTGTGGAAATTGTAGTCAACAGATTTTGGCAAGAATAAATACTGAGAATAAAATTATGCAAGTTTGCCACTTTTCTATTTTCTATTTACTGTAATGTAATATTCATTAAGTGTTCTCAGTAATGATAACAGCATTGTTTAGGACTGTAGTTTGCCCCTACTCTGTAGGTCAGTATGATATATGGCGCCTTGCTGTGTCTTATGAAGGCTGTATTATTAGGACTGTATCAAATGCAGATGAGGGCAGGAGGCTGAACTCCTGGAAGGAGCAGGGAGGGGAGGGTTTTTGTATTAGTGATACTTGTCATGTCTGCTGTAAATCACACTGCTTTTTTTCAGGTTCCCAGGTTGTTGTTGTTGTTTTGTCTCAGAATGCTGTGTGGCAGGGATGAATGGTGGTGATGTTACATTATCATGTGGCTGTCGCTTTCACTCCTGCTGACTGCTCTGTGACAGGCCCACACACACACACACACATTTGTGTCAGAAGCACGTCTGATTTATTAACTGCTGAAACCCTAGATGACGTGTGCCCACACAATCAATACAGAGCGCAACCACTACCTGGTCCTCTCTTGGGTCATGTGATGCAGACAAGAGCTGGGCAAGAAAGGATACACAAACACACACACATCTTCACTAC
This sequence comes from Rhadinocentrus ornatus, assembly GCA_037177495.1. Lineage (NCBI taxonomy): Eukaryota > Metazoa > Chordata > Actinopteri > Atheriniformes > Melanotaeniidae > Rhadinocentrus > Rhadinocentrus ornatus. Next base: position 16,522,985 of record JBAMHW010000008.1, read on the forward strand.
AGGGATGCAGAGTGTATTGCATTACTTTATTGATGGGAAATGGATCCAGTCCAGTGTTGGCTGCTAGCTGCCAGTCAGAGGCAGGAGGGATAAACTTTCATCATAGCTGTCAGGGACATCACTGCTGCCTTGTTTGATTGTAAATCTTCCTAATTGTGACACAATACTTCAACATCATTAATTAAACATGTTTTCATTTAAAAGCGCTCGCAGGGCACCAGGCTGGGTGCTCAGGGTAGACTTCCAATATGCACGACTAGATAGTTTCTTTTTTGTGTGTGCCTTATCCCTAGATTACCCCTTTATGAGTGGGTGGCTTAATTGTTGTTTTTATTTATACTCTTGTTATTTTACAAACAGGAGGCAGTGATGTTAGAGGCATGATCCAGCTCTTCGGGAAATAAAATAGCAGAAATTAATTTAGTTAATAATTCAAACAAAAGGCTTATTCTTAGAACTCCTTTCATTATTCAGGAAACAGCTTGAGAATTGTTTGTGATTCATTTTTCAATGCTTTGCCTTTTTGGGTTTGTGGCCTACATCTCAGGCAGGAAGGAATTGAACAAAAGCAGACACAAAAGGAAGGAGAGAAGAAGTGAGGGGGAAGGAGGGAAGGAAGCGGCAGAGATGGGAACTGTGTCCTCTCATTGTTCAATTAAGTCTGTCGGTAATGATCAAGATGAGATGATGGCCATCTTCCTTTTATAGATACTAATAAGTGGCTGTCCATGGAGTAAGAGAATGGCAGGGTGGTATGGACTCAAGGCCTTTGTCACGACAATAGACTGTGAAATGTGTTTAAAAGGTTTTTGGTGTTATTGTGCTGCATGTGATTTATTGTAATAGAGGGCACGTCCCTCTGTCAGGTGATTACGTTAATGTATTGTCCATGGTTGCAGAGTTCACAACGGGCACTCTGACTAGCATTGGGGACTAATCGATTTCATTGCTATTACTGAACAGAAATAAATAAGGCTGATGGCTGTGGTTAGGGTAATTATGCTATAGCACAGTGATTTTTTTTATTTTCCTTATTAATTGTATTTATTTAATCCATTTCATGCTTTTAGTTGTGCACTCCGGGACTTGGAGGGAATAAATAAATCACTCTTAGGCTCATTAGATTCCCCCTCAGGTTGGGATGTGCCACTATTTTGTCAGAATCAAATTGGCGTGTGTTATAATTTCCCGCTGGTGTGATTCACATGAAAAATATCCACATATTCATCTACCAGTCCATGTGCACAAGCGCCCACACACACACGCATACACATTCATGCGTCTGCTCCCCATCTGAACTCCTGACCTTTTCCAGCCGTCTGATAGCCATTGACATTTGCCTCTTGAGCGGAGCTTGCTCACGTGTTGGAGCTGATGGGAATGGATGATGTTGTTGCTTGAGGAGAAAAAGGGAGGGAAGGAAAAGGGGTTAGAGGAGGGGGTCGCCGAAAGGAGGAGGACTAGGGCAGAGAAGCTCCCCGCGCAGCCCCTGGAATCCATCTGGACCCCCTGCTCGGCAGAAAGGTCACAGGGCGACTGAGCCTTACATCCTCTATACAAAGGATCTGCTGCTGTGACCTGAGACTGCTCAGCTGCAGCATGGCTTTGCTGTTCTGTCACACAGCCTGTCATCTACCCTCACTGTCTCCAGTCATCATGAAGAGACATACAGTATGTGGTGTGGCACAGTGATAGATTCATGGATTAGAGTGTCTATGAGACAGGCTGTGGCAGCTTCGTCTTTGTCCTTGAAGAAAGTGGATGAAGGAGGGCTGCACCTGGTCGGCTGTTTTCAACACCTCAGAGAAAAGCAGGACGCTCTGCTTCTTTACCAAGGGAGCCTTCTGCTGGCAGAAAGAGGCAGGGCAATACAGCTGGTTGTCAAAATGATGGTAAAATACAGGTTTGTGAATCAAACAGCACAGCTCCAATAAATCTGTTGACAAAGTGGACTCTGTTTACATTTATCTCCAATCTTTGAGGGTAACCAAGAGTGTGTAAAGTGGTGAAATAGATTTTGTGTCTGTTTATTCCGTAGGCTACGGGTGTGTATGTTGAATGTATGTCGCTATTCAACACATCCGCATCTGAGGTGTTCATACTTTCCTCTCCACATCATGGTAGATGAGTGTCAGCGGAGCATCTCTAAGTCAGGATCAAACATTCTCCTACCTAAACAGTATTAATGAAACATTGTGGCAAATATAAAGCCATCACTTTTGATACAGCGCTGGTGTTTAAATGGCAGGTCAGTGGTTATTTCTTTTTGTATTTGCAGAAACAAATGAAATATGAAAATACTGAATGACTACATATTTTCTATATTTTTTAATTCAAACTTCATGTGACAAGTTAAGAAAACCTTCAGCTACAAACTAAACAGTCAGAGAAAATCAAGAGCAGAGACAGATGAACTCTAGTTGAAGGCTGTATTCATTTTTACATGAAATGATAGTCAGAATCGATAAAATTATCACTTTATGGTGGTTCTTTTGCTGCCAGAATCTGTAAGGCTGCAGGTTTTTATGGCACAGGCTTGAACTTTTATAATGACGGCTATATTTCTGCAACTTCTGACAGCAGAGTGGAGCAGAAGGACAAGTTTGATCTTTTTTCAGCTGTTGTAAAATAACCCTTATACTTTGCCGTTAAGTCTTTTTAAAGATGTGTTTTAATGTCACCCTATGCTGTCCTCTGCAGTGCTCAGTATTCGTGGTGCCCAGGAGGAGGAGCCTCCGGATCCCCAGCTGATGCGACTGGACAATATGCTGCTGGCAGAGGGTGTGGCTGGACCGGAGAAAGGTGGTGGGTCTGCAGCTGCTGCAGCTGCCGCGGCAGCCACTGGTGGTGTCGGTGCCGACAACTCAGCAGAACACTCTGACTACCGGGCCAAGCTGTCTCAGATCCGACAAATCTACCACACAGAGCTGGAGAAGTATGAACAGGTGGGGACCAGCAGCTTTGCTCTTTATTATCTGCTGCTCTCAAACACAGGCAGTGTTTTCTGGTCTTAAGTACAGTATATCATGGATAATGCATGCCCAGTTCCTCTGTATGTAGAAGATATTTATACTGCAATTTCATCTTGATATATAACTGTGCAGGATTCCCACGTCAGACATTATTTTACGCTCTTTGCTCAACCGAGGAAGCAGAGCTTTCCCCTTCACTTAAAAAAGTGAATCTGCCTGTTTTAGCATCACCATTGCCTGGTGTACTGTTCAAAGCTTTTTCTTTGTCTGCTGTAAGCTTGGAAAAAACTCCGTCTTGGAAGCCCTTAACAGGAATAAGTGAATATATGCGATGGGTGTTTCCCTTAAAATTTGAACCTATTCTCTGAGAATAATAGTATAATGCTCTTGAAATGAGCAGTCGCAGGACAACTCATGACAAGCCACTCTTTCAGAAATGCTATCTTCAGCAGGCAAGAAGCCATTATATCAGTCACACACCAGCTCTCTTTCAAAGACTGTAACGTCTTGTCATTCCCTCGGAAGTCAAAGCGTTCTGGGTTTGTCATCTTCTCTGAGGAAGGCTAGTCATCGCTAACTGTCACAGTCAATATACACCTGAGCTTTTTTGTGTCACCACGCTATGTACACCCTGTGTGCGTATGAGTGAGTAGTGTCTTGCATGTGTGTGCAAGCAGAACGGCTGCTCAGTGCATCACTTTGACTGACGTAACCCTGGTGTTGACAAGCAACAGAAACCTTGACTCTGAATGCAGTCATATCCAGTGACTGATTCAGACAGAGAGAAAGAGGTAGACGGAAAGATGGAGTGAAAAGAGACAGAGACAGTTTAAACCTCTTGAACATGAACGGGACTGAAAGCCTGCTGTCATTTTAGATTTCGCTTCACTCGTCACATTTTCTCTTCCATTGAAGAGAAGTCTTTTTAATATTCAGAGTGCTGCGAGTTTCGTTACCTCCACTGTATGACTCCGCCACCACATTTGTTTGGTTTGAAACATTGCGCTGTGTCTGCTGCTTTAATTTAGACTATTCTTATTACCTCTAACACTACTGCTGCTGCACTATCAGCAGTGCTTGCATGAAGCCAAGGTCCACCAGTGAAGGGGCAGCCTCTCCAGAATCCAATTTCACCCTTTTGTTCTGTCAGAAGCTGTCGAGCCTCTGTGATAGTTATTCTTCTTATGAATCCCGTCTGTCTGTGCATCCAGGCGTGCAATGAGTTCACCACCCATGTGATGAACCTGCTGAGGGAGCAGTCTCGAACACGACCCATCTCGCCCAAAGAGATCGAGCGCATGGTCAGCATCATCCACCGCAAGTTCAGCTCCATCCAGATGCAGCTGAAACAGAGCACCTGCGAGGCCGTTATGATCCTGCGCTCACGCTTTCTTGATGCCAGGTCTGTGTGTGTGTGTGTGTGTGTTATTGTGACTGGGTGCAAAAAAATCCTACCTTTTTTTGTACTGTTTTTTGCTGTTTTAATTCTTGTTGTCATGAGTCAATCAGATCCAATTTTTCTTTTAATATTTCAGCCTGACTATAGTTTATATTAACTCTTCTTTGTTGTTTATTTATTTATTGTTGGAATATTTAAACCCTTATCAAGAGAGGAGAAGAATTTATTCAATTGACAAATATTGCTCTAAATATCTTCTCCATGTCTTTGTTTCTGTCTCTTTCTGTCCAGACGAAAGAGGAGGAACTTTAACAAACAGGCAACAGAGATCCTAAATGAGTACTTTTACTCCCATCTCAGTAACCCCTATCCCAGCGAGGAGGCCAAAGAAGAACTGGCCAAGAAATGTGGCATCACTGTGTCACAGGTAACCAGGAACAGAACAGGGTCCATTGGCAATTCTTTTTAACAGCAGCTTTTTCAAGTACTAGACATTAAAACTAAACAATGTGTTATGTTGACAATAGCTGACAGCAAGTATGTGAGAGCCAATTGGTGCTAAATACTATTTAACAGTGGTTAAGATAACAGTACTGACTTGTGTTAAACTCCACTTAGAATTTGTATTACCAGAGATACATCTTTTTTGAGGTTCCTTTTTGCAGTCTGTCATTGCATTGCATTGTAGAGAACTGTTAGTTTTGCTTAGGTCTAGTTAAAGCAACAAAATATTTTTTCTTTCCAATCCCTTTATTATAAAAACCAAAAATGCAGCTCAGGAAAAGCTCCTGAGTTAAAACATGAAGTGATCTAGGTATGTTTGGAAAGGAGTACATTCAATCAGCATAAAGTATTTTACTTTAATCAAGAGCAACAATACAGCTCAGCATTTTTGTTTTTTGTTTTTTGGGGGGGTTAGGGGGTTAATTTAACAAGCCATAGATACTGAATATGCAAAATATACTTTATTTGCAATGAATAAGATGTTTTAAGACAAAAAAGAACATTTCTATATGTGTCCCCTTTTCTAAAGTGTAGTATTATCAGTATCTAATTCTAAAGTAGACAAAATTTTCTCTAATCCAAATTATTTCATTAATGATGACAGATTGTTTGTTTGTGCTCACTGTGTGACTACATTTTGGAGTAGTCTGAGCCAAATTGTAGAGGATAATAGGAAATGAAAATAAGGAATTGATTATTGTTGTTTGCAGCCTGATTCTTGTAGTTGGTCTAGTTTTTATTGCAGAAAACTGCAATAAAAAACACTGTTCTGTCAGTCCCTGTATCTTGTAGCAAGAACTTTTATTGCCAGGTGCAAGAAGCACAAACCAGGCTTTGTACGGAGACACTGAAGTTAATCTTGTTCTGATTAAACTCACTGATGTTGTAACAGGTATCAAACTGGTTTGGGAACAAGAGAATTCGATACAAGAAAAACATTGGCAAGTTCCAAGAAGAGGCCAACATGTATGCGGCGAGGACTGCAGTCAGTGCAACCAGTGTGTCGGCTCACGGTAGTCAGGCCAACTCCCCATCAACCCCAAACTCAGCAGGTGAGCTGTGGGTTCTTATTTAAGGCTGTTTGGTTACATTAAAAGGCACTCCATGGGTAGAAATCTGATCATTATTTTTTTAAATACGGGAACAGATTGCACAATGATCTTCTCATACCTGAACATAACACAAACAAAAGACTCGCTGTCTTTCATATAAATAAATAGATTGCCCCTCTTTTCCTTAATGAACCAAGAGGTTTGCTTTGGCTTTCCTGTTGCACCTGTTTAATTTCTTCTTTTGCCTTTCTTTCTGTCTCTCTCATTTTCTTTCTCTCTCTGTTATTGACCTCTTGGTCTTGTGGACGTTAATTTTTCCTGCATCTTGTCCGGTTGACCTCATGTATGCCATTAAGCTGCTCAGAGGGCAAGCGGAGTCTTTTGTCATATAGAGACTTTGCAACTGTATTGGATTAGGACCGGGTGTTGAAATCAAGTTACGCGATGGTTTCTTTACATCTGGGGAGCTGGGTTCCATTAAAGGACGAAGACGATTCTTTGGATCTTCCTGCACATCAATTATTACTTCCTTAATGAAACACTGGCAGACATTTAACCGTGACATAATCCATATGCTCTGGTTTTACTTAAACAGCTGTCTGATTTTTCCTATTGGTGGATTTTTCCTTTGAAGTTATGGTTCATCTTATATTTTAATGTTGACCTACTGTTCCCACTATGTGTATTGTTGTAGAAACAGCATTTTTCATGATACCTGCCACCCTCTCTAACTAACCCACTTATTGCACTTTTGCTTATGCATGGTCATTTTAACTCCTCTCTCTATCCCTCTCTTACTTTCAAATTCTTTATTCTATCTCCTAATCTTTGTACTGCTCTCTTTCTTCTTCTCTGCCTCTGTGTATTCTCAGGTTCTGCTGGCTCTTTTAACATGTCAAACTCCGGAGACTTGTTCATGAGTGTACAGTCCCTCAATGGGGACTCATACCAAGGGGGGCAGGTTGGGGCCAACATACAATCCCAGGTAGGCGCCTTTCCAAGCTTAGCGCCTTAAGTGACCAAAAACTGACAAAGTCCTCAAGATCATTTGTGATGTTTTTCAACCGCTGACCAGTTTGGGAACCTAGATGCCCACAATAAGCTGACCTACACAGTGAAACAGAGGTTACACTTTGCCTGAAGCCTTGCATTAATGCAGATACCATTGTCAAGCTGTAGCTGAATAGACGACTGCAGACAGTTTTGGAAACGTTGCAACACTCATCAGCCTTCCTGACAAGGGTTCACATAGCCACTGGTGCACTCTGGCTCCCTGACCTTGCCCCAGTGGACAGTTATGACCAACACAGTGTTACAACTCTCACCATAAATTAAGAAATCACCACCCAAGGTGAAATTCTCTTCTGGTTTTAATGCTTTTAGCTTCATTTCCTTATCCCACGCTCCATTCTTTAGCAGTTCAGATGCTTTAGGTTTCTAAATCCTTTTGGTCATTCATGAATATGTGGAAAGGACAACCTTCATGGGAGGTGAAGGTGTCATCGAGATTTACATTTAAATTTAAAAAAATAAAGTTACCAAAGCCTCACTCTTAGAGATTTAAAATATTGAATGAATACAAGAAATTGAAACTGTGAAAACTAGAGCAGCATGATTTGATTTGTAATTCACATCTAGTTGAGCAACAGATATCAATATTTTCACTTCATTTTGTATGTATGAAAACCCTAACCCAAGCATTTCCTTCTACCATGTTTTTAGCATAACTGTCTGTTCCGTTATACATTGTTAACATGCAATAAATTTGATTTATATTATCCAACTATTATCCAAAAGATAATGCATGTTAGGTTAATTGGTCACTGTAAATTCTCCCTAGGAGTGAGTGTGTGAGTGAATGGTTTTTTGTCCCTATATGTGTTGGCCCTGCGATAGACTGGTGACCTGTCCAGGGTGTACCCTGCCTTTCACCTGTTAAAAATGCTGGGATAGGCTCCAGCTTACCCGCGACCCACAATGGATTAAGCGGCAGATAATGAATGAATGAATAAACTATTATATTCTTTTGATTCATATAATTCAATTTTAAAATCATTATTAATTAAATAGCAGTATTTAAACATACCTTAAATAAAAACACAATGTCAGTCCCCATTAATGCCCCTTTTGAATGTTCACATGAGAATGTGAACCATTTTATGTGTTTAGAAGTTTGCATGTCTGCATATTTAGTAAACAATACTGACAACAGTATGTTATATAAAGCTACTAGTTTTGTGTTTTGGTGTATTTTTAATCAATAACAACAGATCTTCATAATTATTTACTTTCTGTCATTTTTCTGCATTTTGCCTTTTGCTTTGTTTGTTATCCAGTTTGTATTAGTGACCAAATCATTCAGATTTGCTGTTTGTAACCTTTTCCTGTTTATGATACCCTTTTATTATCAGACTGACCTTTCCTTGTGCATTGCTGTCTTTGTTATCCATAGCTTTTGTCTGACCAGGCCTTTTGTCTGTGTCCCTGCTGTTTCAGGTGGATACCCTTCGCCATGTTATCAGCCAGACCGGAGGATACAGTGACAGCCTCGCAGCCAGCCAGATGTACAGTCCACAGGGCATCAACGTAAGACCTGTAAACAATCTCCTTCTGTCCTTCTAAACATTTCGTTTTTTCTTTTCTGCTGGATCTGGATTATATAGTCAAAAACTGTGAACACATTGGGATCCCACGTAGCATACTTTGTCAAAACAGGCTGTCCAGCCAGTCCCCCCACCACCACCACCACCACCATCACCACCATGCTCCACACGTTCCCATGGTGGCAGCCAATGAGGCAGCTACCAGGCTGAGTGCGAGCTGGACATGTCGGAGGATATTAGCGTTAGCGAGGCACCTGCAGCCGACAGAAACAAGGACACAGGTGTCATCCTCTCCTCCCCCCCAATGCTGCTCTCTCATTGGCAACAGGACAATTCATACTTACCGTCTCTTTCAAGCCTGGCTTTACATAAAAAAAGTTCCCTGTTGCTAATTCTTAAAATAACTTCCTAACTAGACTGTCAAAGTCTGCACCAGTTTCTTGGTCTCCTTACTGGGCTGGAAGGGGTTGGGCAAGGCTGAGCTGGGCTGGGCTGGGTTGATTGGGACAGGCGACACTGGAGGCAGTGCGTTAGCATGTAGATCCATAGCGACAGGGTGCGCAGGGCTGAGCAGAATCAATACGACAGTCACAGGGACAGAAAGAGCGGGGCTTTGGGCTAACAGTCCAAGCACATTGGTCAGATCAGTCATCCACAGGAACAGCAGCACTGACAGCCAAGCCTGCAACACCCCTTGTGCTAAAATAAGAGCACGAATGCATACAGCTTGCTACAAAATGCAACAGGCTCAAATGACAGTTGTTGGACAAAGGAAAGCTGAGAAAAGTCCAAAACCAACCTTGAAATTAGGTTTTTAGTGGAAATGTGGGCATTCGGAAAGAAAAAATTAACATACTTATAGATCAGTTCTTAAATCTCTAGACTAAGTTTGTATTTTACATATAAGTGCATCTCACAAAGTGGTTT
>JBAMHW010000008.1:16541942-16593744 GCA_037177495.1 Rhadinocentrus ornatus
CTTTCTATCTAGATGTGTGTGTGTGTGTGTGTGTGTGTGTGTGTGTGTGTGTGTGTGTGTGTGTGTGTATATAAGTAACAGAAGAGAGCGCAAGGGCCAGCAGGAATAGTAGGCGGAGTTGGCCTACTAGAGAGGTAGAGGTGTTGTTTAGTCATACTGGCGTAGGAAGTATTGGGAACCTTTATTTAGTTTAAAGCAATGCATATAAAACAGCAAGAACACCCCTGCATTTAAGATTTAAAAGTAAAATTAAATTACAAACCTAAATCAGTAACTCAAACTCAAAGGTGTGGCCCATTTTAAAAGAAGCGGCGTCTCTTCTGTAACTCTTATATTTTGTGTTAGAGCTCCCCTGGTGGCTGCAGTGCTACATTACAGTCACAGAAAGACACACTGTTCATACTGGGTCACATTCCTCCACGCACACGCTCCTCCTCCCCCCCTGACGGTGCCTAACCCATTTGCAGACTTGCATCACCACTTTTCTGAGACAAGAACCGTTTTTGTCTCAAGAGGAAACAACATGGCAGAAGTTGCTGTCCAGGCCGAAAGAAGAATCGAGGGGATTGTGGTAATTTAATAAGAGGACTTGACAAGGAATGAGCAAATGTCCAGCAGTGTAGGAAAACGTTTGCAGATTCTTCAATGCACATTGCGCGCATTCAGAAAACCTGGCGCGCCGTGTGGATTTACTTTCTGTGAAACCACATGCGGCTCTTGGGCAGACAAGAAGTTTGCAGCTTTAGTTTGGAATTTGTATGTAGTGCTTTTTGATTACATGTAGGCAGGCGTTTAGCTGTGCAGATTACTGCAGCATGTTTGCATTTGTCTCTCCCCTCAGATCCGCGATGACTGGCCAGGCTACAGTTTAGACCTCTTCAGCTATCCAACTCACTATTCCGGAGATTTAAACTGTGTCATCATTCCTCATGGCGTGATTATGGACAGGTATATGACTAAAACTCTGAAAATTATGCTCCCAGATATTTTTCTCCTTTGGTTGCATAGATCCTAAATATCTTGGATGATCTGTGGTTTGAACATACCTTCATATGGTGTGGGCATATCCTAAATAAAATGACAGTAATAATCCTTAAAACAAAACAAACAACAATAGCTCTTAAATTAAGTAAAACATGTACGTTCAAAAACAAACGCATTTTCTCCCTGTTACAAATCACAATCCAGCAAACATTTGCAAAAACTTGTATTCCAAATAACCCATAACGAATTCTAATCTACATTGATGACATGAAAGAAAAATCTTTGTTTGTCAAACATAAAAGTTACTGACGCTCGGGAATTACAGCTGTTAACATTTATCCTCTCAGTCAGTCAGTCAGACTTACTTTGTGTTGTTTATCTGTTCAATAACAATATAAAATAAAAGTGAGTCCTCACACTTAATTTGCAATTTGTTCAACAATAACATTTTTTAAGCTACACATTAATTTTTTGTCACTTGACTAAGCAAATGCTTCACTTATGCTCAGTAAACTCAGGAGCATTCTCTGCTAAGTATTTAAAATAAATTACACATTACATTTCTGTCGTAACTGCAGTCCATAGACGATTGAAGGAGAGTAAGTCAAGTTGGGAAATCAAAATGGGGAAATAATCATGATAATAAATAGCTATCTAAAGGATCTGTGTACATTTTTTAAAAACATGTTAGCTTATAAGTAAGCAGAGAATTGGAATATTGGCTCACATTGAGGGATCTGCTGGGACCCCTTAGGGCATAGATTGCAAACTCCAGTTCTCCACTTTATAAATGTCTTGTATATGTGTTCAACAACAATATCCTTTATGATAAAAAGAAAATAAGCAACAAGTAATTAGATTTTGGGGATGATTCGGATCGCCACCTGGATCCAGGAACTTTTAAATGAATTCCTGACTATGGGGAGAAAGGGATAAGTTTTCCATTAGAGTTTCTAACTAAAAAAAATATAATGCCCACAGTCATTGGCAAACAAAATTACAATGGCTTGGTGGCAGTCTGCGCTCTCTGAGTGCTTCTATTTTTATTTATTTTTTCAACTTAAAACTTAGATGTTTTCCTGCTTCAACCCACTTAACTAAAATTAAGTCATTGTACAAAACTTTACAACAACAAGCTGTTGGATTTATTTCTATTTAATTTGAATTAGTAGTGTTTCCAAGCAGGAAAGAATCTAAAACCGAGAGGACCGTGGCCTTTCAAGCACCAAAGTTTGAGCTTGTTTATCGTCATCTAATTTTTTATTTTAGTAAAGTAAAGCCAGCACAAATAGTATATTTACATGATGAAAAATGTCCATCCGGTGATCCAGGAGGGGCTCAAACTAGAGTCGCTCCAGCGATGGATGGATGGATTAAAACAATGGAAGAAAAACCTATTTATTGTGCTTGGCCAGCTGAAACCAGACATTTAAAATGCTTGTAAGCATATTAGTCTGTATGATCATCTTTCTTAAAGTCAGACTAATGCTTCCAGCCCAGTTGGACTCAAACTGGATTAGGTGCACTGTCCATTGTCCACAGTGATCATCCCAGGCTTTGGCCCAGAAGCAAAAGAAACCAGTAACCACAAGCAAACAGCACAAATAAAACCACAACCAGGTCACCACCTGCTGGAGCAAAATACTTGGGTAAATAAATCAATTCCCCTCCCGTGCTTGTATACAGTGTCAAGAATGGTAGTCAAATGAATTGGCTTTGTTGAATAACGACTCAGCCCACTGGTATTTACAATTTTCACTGCTACCCGCCCATCTCCAGTACTCTAATGATGACATGCTCTGCTTGCTGATGATTAAAATGGCATTACTTTATGGCTTCACATATATTATTATTCAAAATTAAGAAATTAAAATCAGAAATCCGAGTCAGATGTAATATTTTCTTTTGTATCAAATAATGATAAATACAATACAATACAATGCATTACAGGGGGGGGCCCAGAGCCATTACTGGGGGGGCACAGCAAGGGTAAATAAAACTTATACTTTTACACTGCCAGCAAAACATGGACAAATTTATGAAAGTAGCAATGGGCAAACAATGATGAATCAAGAACAGAGATTTTAACTACTAAAAAAAACTGGTTTAAACAGTGTAACACTATAGCAGATGAGTTGATTATTCCTTCTGCCCCTGACATGGTTTTTACTGTAGTTAACGAAGAAGCAGCCAATAAACTAAAGACTATTACGTGGCACATTTCTTCGTACGTTTCTTTTAAGCTTTGGGGTGCATGTGGTATTGGGATCAGGGGGTCTTGACATTATTCTCATCAATGAAAAGGGGGCCCTGCAAAAAAGTTTAGGAACCACTGTCTTAAGCTAAAGTAGCCGAGTTAAAACCGAACAAGTCAACAACCTCGGCACATCATAGAGGATTCCAAAAGTAAAATAAAATAAGGCAACAAAGCATTGCAATTGTTATATGCACATTTTGATCAGGTTTTGTTGCATTTTTGTGTCATATTTATTATTTACTAAGTGCTACAGTCAGAAGTAGGCATCTGTTGATCACGGGGAAAAAGAAGTGAGAATTGCTGCATTAATCTCTTTCTCACGTTGTTTCCAGGACAGAGCGTCTCGCCCGGAACATCATGGACGACCTCGGGGACCATGACATTGTGGTTTTGTGTGTACTGAAAGGAGGCTACCAGTTCTGTGCTGACCTTGTGGACAGGATCAAGGTTCTCAGCTGCAACTCTGACCACACAATCCCCATGAGGGTCCACTTTATTCGCCTCAAAAGCTACCTGGTGAGCCCTTTGCCCACTGCAGTAAAGAAAGCCCTCTGACAAGTTTGATTTAAAGCAGCTGTGGAAATGTTAAGGTATTCTTAAGTCAGCCATGCTGAATGTGTGTCTCATGACTTGGTCAGAAGATGTGTGACAGTGGTATCTTTGTGTAAGTTTGCCTTGAATGTGTTGTTTACATGCACGGGAGAAGAGCACCAACGAGTCCATTGATTTTTTGCATTTATAGAAACTATTCTTATCTACAGATTCTCAATTTAAACCTTTATATTCTCCATTCTTGTATTATATGAATCATTTCATGAAATAATCCTATTAATCTCTACAGAATGATCAGTCAACTGAGGATCTTCACATACTTGGAGCAGAGGATCTGTCTTTTTTAGCTGGAAAGGTAGGATTCTTATCAAAGTCATCACCGAAAACAACACTTAGGAATGAAAACAATATTATGATGTGTTTCATTGCATCAACACAAGATCATCCTTATAGTCTTGAGACAGTACTTATTGATAAATGGTACAGCAGCCTCAAGAGGGCAGCCTTCCCTCTTATTATGCTGCCTCCTTCGAAATGGTGCCATGAAGAAAATCAAAGATGGCAGTTTCTGACAACGGTGATCAGATACCAGCTGTTGTAACATAATTGTTTAAAGGCTTATTCCACTTTAGCTCAGTGGTAGCATCATGTAGAGTCGGTGTAAATACGAACGCATAGTGAGAGGGTAGATCAGGAGGATGACAGTGGTCTTGTTGCTTCAGGCTCACTCTGTGGCTGCTTGTCTTGTTATCATGTAATCAGCTGGAGTGTGTGCTGGCTGTTAACCAAGCTCTTACAGAGTATATATCATCTCCTAATCTCACTAAAACTGTACAGACCAGTGAGGCTAATCACAAGATTAATTTGATTGCCTGAAAGATAATATTTGAATTGCCCACAAGAAAAAAATGTTTTCTTGAATAGTTAAAAACTAATAAGACAAAAAGAACCATGGCTTATTTAAAGGACTTAGGATAGGTTTATGAATGAATAGCAAAGATGATCTGAGTTCTCTTTTAAAATATAAATAACTGAACTTCAGCAGATGGGTTTGTGCTAGAATGGTATTATTTCATTACTGATCCATCTGTAAATTATTCTTACTCTAAAACTTGTCTCTAAAGCACTCAGTTTTTTTTCACATATACCAAAGAAAAAGAGGTGCAACCAGAGAATGTTTGGTGTTAAACAGCTGAATCAGTTTTTCATTTGCACAATGTCTTCACAGCAGCACTTAATAAACTGTACTCACACATGACTAAAGCTTGATTTGTACCTCTGTGTTACATTGACACAGAGGCTGCCTTCTAAAGTCCCAATGGGATATTTGCATCTGCATACTTGACAGATAGAAACAGAAATTAGTAACAATGCTTCCCTCTCTAAAAAACCACAGTGAGTAGTGTTTTATCTGAAATGATCTGAATAATCTTCAGTCCTCTCCATTCATACAAACTGCGTCCAACATGGACGGTTTGACAAAGTTCCAGTTTTTCACCAGTTAAATTATTTGTTGGTTGTTTTGGCCTCTGATGTTATGGATCAACCAGACCTGTTGGAGCAAACGGCCTAGTTGATAATTAGTCGGCTCATTGGAATTTGCTCGTCATCTCCGGTGCTCTGTAACGAAGTTTAAGCTGATCAGTATTGTAAAAGGTTAAAGCAAGTTTAAGGCTTTTTTTCAGACTGCAGGCAAATCAGGTTTGTCTCTCCATAAAAGGATAAAGGAAAATTGGCAAGGGATCAGATTGGATGTGTGTATAGACATCAGTGTCCTTTTTATGTGGGCTGTTTAGGTACCTACAACTCTGTAACTACTGTTTGTGAAGTTTTCCA
Organism: Rhadinocentrus ornatus; assembly: GCA_037177495.1. Classification (NCBI taxonomy): domain Eukaryota; kingdom Metazoa; phylum Chordata; class Actinopteri; order Atheriniformes; family Melanotaeniidae; genus Rhadinocentrus; species Rhadinocentrus ornatus. Next base: position 16,547,572 of record JBAMHW010000008.1, read on the forward strand.
ACAGGCAAACTTTGCAGTCACATTTATTTTAATTAGGAAAGGGCTGCCTGATTGACTGGTAAAGACAACATGGAAAGAGTGGTCATAAGAACATAGCGATTAGTTGGGGTTTCAGGTAAGAGTCTTGTAAGCCAATTGGAATCCATCCAGCAAATACAGAAAACAAGAAACATTTTAACAGTTTGATCCCACTCCTCTAGCAGTAGCATGGAATCTGCTCTGCACTCTAGATTAGACCCACTGGTATTATGTAACATTGCAATCAACAAAAAAAGACCCTTTAAAATCTGATTCATAGCATCTGAACTGAGGCTAATTTATTGAAATCTGATTGAAATCAGCTAGAAAACTTTCAACCATCTCCAAACTTGATTTAGATCTGCTCGTCGTAACAGGTTAAAATCGTTTGTCTAAACCCATAGAGATGCATAACTTTGGCCATGTACTGTAGTATTTCTTCAGTTGATGTACACACTCCTGCTTTTTTACCCACTCTTGCACAAAACTGAGCACATCTGCATGTGTGGGTCAGGAGGTAAATCACGAACCATTATTACAAGAGTCATAAGTCAGCAAAACTATTTTTAGCTCATCTAATACAGTATAAATCAGCTTATCTGAGTATTCCCAGTCTCACACATCCCTTATATGATTATGAACACTTTGACACACCCTGTAGCCCAGCGCTTCCTGCAGTAGATACCCGAAACATGAACAGGATGTGAGAATTTCAAGTGTATGTGTAAAATCCCTGAGCTCCCTGTGATGTACAGCTAAATTTAGTAGAGCACATCTAACTAAAAAAAGTGCTGCTTCACTGGTAAGACATAACTGTGTGACAGTAAAACAACAAAAAAAAAAAGTTTTTTCTTCTTTGTTTAGTTTTTAAAGTCACTTCTCCTTTCTACTTTACATGTAATGTGCAGCTCATTAATTGATGTTTCTCCAGGGTTTACTGTGCCCTAAATATATCTGTATGAATAACGCAGCTTTAACAAAGCATTACTACACGCTTGGCTGAATCCTTTGTTTGAAAAGTAGAGTACACTGGCAGTTGAAGAGTTTCAGTTTTTATCTTGACCAAGTGAAGTTAGACTTGGGACCCTCATTTTCCAGTCTCCAGCTGATTAGGCCAACATTTGCAGAATTTAATCTATTTTAATGTGACATTTAAAGCAGCACTGCTGGAACGTAGCTTTCCAATCAGGATGGAGCTGACATTTCCCTGCCACGTTCTTTTCTATAATCCCTGAACGTAAGAAAACCTTACTGACTTATGTATTTTATTTGGCTGTAAACTGAATTGAAAGTTGTTGCGGTGTACTTTTTCACTCATAACTTTTTGTTGTTTATGTTGCCATCTCTGAATCTTTTTCTTCATTTTGCAATTGGCCTAGCTTTATGATAAAAATCTTTGTGCAGTTGATCGGAGAATGCAAGGGTTTGTTATCCATCTCTTATCGAGACTAATTTTTTGCTCTTCCCTCCCTCCCATTTCTTCCCAACATGCTCTCCCAAGAACGTACTGATTGTGGAGGTGAGTCAGTTCTGATTTCATCCTCTCCAAATGAGACCATTGTTGTCGTGTTGATAGTAATCCAGGTCAAGAAGGCCCCTTTAAAGTTTGTTTTCTTCTACAGGGCCCAAGTTTTACACTGGGAAACTTTTTAATGGTCTGTCCTATATTCAGGAAATCAGAGATGTGATCACCAACTTTACCCTGTTAGCATAACAGAGCTTATACTGGGAACAGGTGCACTGGAGAAAAATCTGTATAGGAGAGAAATATATGAAGTCATTTACTATATGGGGTGTTAACTGTAAGTAATGGCTGCATGGTGAGACATTTAGAAACAATAGTCATTAGTCAGTGTACAACTATCTGGGAAAATATGTCTCAGTCTTTTTTTTAGCTATGGTTGCCATAGCATTTATCTATGTGAAGGGCTCTATTATAGTTTTTTGTTTTTTTTTAGTGTGTGTATTGCATTGCCTTTGCAATTAAGTTGTGCCTCTTAACTTTTGTGTAATATATATAAAAGATATATAAAAGACTAGGCTATTTCACTGGTCTTACATTGCAATTGCAAAGTTAATAGAAGACAAGATTAAAAGGAAATACATTTTTTTCTACTAGGGCAAAAATATTAAATTCAGACAGTGTTTGTGCTAGAGTTTACAGGACACTAGTGATAAGTTAATTTGTTTTAACCGTCTACTCATAATGTAATAAACTTAGTACAAAAACTAAATAATATTGTGTTTTGTTCATTCTTTCTCTGCTTTAATAATGCTAGTTGTAGATGTATTACACATTTTTGGAAAGCCTGATTAGTTACCTTTAAAATGAGTTACAACTTGTAAGGATTGTGCTTTTGTGGAATGAGCAACGCAACTAAATGTCTTAGTAGTGCCCACAAACAATATGCCAAAATTCCCTGCAACATACTTCTGTTAGTATTTACTCATTTTCAGATTCAAGTGCTGCAGGTGTATCAGTCACGTGTGTATGACTGGCACAGACTTGGCGCTTAACTAGATATCAGAATGAGATTCTGCAGCACACTGACTAGGCAAACGTAGATCTTTGGCTTTATACCACCTCCACTTATACTTTGATCAAAGTGTCAGATGTATTTTTGTGTAAAATATCACATGTTCTCTGTGTAAGTTATTTTAAGAGAATTCCTTTGTAACAGTTGCGTAATGTGAGTACAGCATGACAGTGGGTGAACGTCAACCTTCTCACTTGTATTTTAGTATGATGTGAAACTGTTTTTCTCTGCATTTCCACATTGGCATTCACCAGATTTCTCAACCTAGTTTCTATTTTTTCTCCCTTACAGGGCATTGTGGGCACCGGAAAGACAATGAAAACTCTCCTGAAGCATGTTGAGGCCTTCAAGCCCAAAATGATCAAAGTAGCAGGGTAAAGAAGTCATAAACAAAAACGGTTCAGTGGTTCTGCTTTGTGACTCACTAAGTTCCCACCTTGTAGTCTAGATGCACACAGACCAGACAGAAATTAGGATTTTAATAGGTGACACTTTCTGTTGTCCCATTTAAAAAGATATTACTGTCCATTGATGTCTTAACAAGAAGTGACACTGATATAGTTTTTGTTCACCCCAGATTACTGGTGAAAAGAGGGCAGAATAGCTCAGCATGTGTTCCTGACTGTAAGTATCAGACCAACCCTTTTTATGTGCTCATGAGTCAGTATGTTGTTCAAATTACTTCTGATATGAGCAATAGAAAAATTTGCCGTTATCTTTCATTTGTGGTTTCAGATGTTGGCTTTGAGATACCCAATCGTTTTGTGGTTGGATATGCATTGGACTACAATGAGTATTTCAGAGACCTCAATGTAAGTCATTGTTTCTTTAAGTTTTAGCCCTTTTCCACTGTGGAAACTTTTTTCATTTACACAGGATTTTAAAAAATCTTGCCACATTTCCACTGACATTACCCAGGTTTAAAAAAATCCCCTTACTCCCCATCTTTCGCTGAAAAAAGCACCTAGTGGAGTGGTAAAACCTTTTTAGATTCCCTGGAATTCTTGAGGGGCAGCGACGTGGTGGAATTTACTTGCAGTGTTCCGCACTTCCACGTAAAAACAAGTGTGTGGATGCAAACATGTTTATTGCTTTATTTCTACAAACTTAACTGCATGTTTCGAGTCTGCATCTTGAAACGACCGAGTGTATGTAAGAATAGCTGACAATCTAACAGAGGTGAATGTAGGGCACACGCAGAAACAAATTCGGAAAAAGTTAAAGAAACTAAAATAAGATTAAAGAAGCTGAAGGACTTCTTCAGCTGAAGTGGGCCTGACTTCTGTAGCAACAAGTAGTATCAGTCATTAGAATAAGTTTTCTGGAACTTTGTGCAGCAGTGGAAATACAACCCACGCAAAGAATTATTTTACCCAGGTAAATACATTGAGGTGATAAAAATTCCCGGAGAACCCCTAATAATGACTGATAAGAGTAAGAGCTCAAACTGGGAGTCCAGTAAAACTTTAGTATCACACGTGGACCAAATCAACACATTTTTGTATTGAATGTTTCACACAGTCATTTCCAGATAAATGTGTCCAGAAAAAGACTTCCTCTTTACCTCCTGTTCGTCCTCAGTAATTCACATATGACCAACAGAGGTGGCTCAGCCTCGCATTGGTGCGTTCTAACGCATGCTAAGCCAGCTTCCAGGAATCGGCTGAGTGTCGGTTACGCCACTGGTTGGAGGGCTGAGTTCTGCGATGCCAGCTTGAAGTGTATAAGCATGGATAGATTTGTTTCGCCTCATTTAGCTGTATCTCCTTTGCCAGCTCAGAGGCACATTAGTGGCTGATCAACTTTAGGTTATCAACATTTGTTGCCCCACCCCTCAAACATGACGCACAGATGAGCAATGATAGTACATCAGTCTGGGCTTTAAAGACTTATGTGAAAAAGCCTATTGTGAAAACATTCAGGGAGTCTTATTTGGCCAAAGCAGAAAAAATATTTTGGATGATTCTAACCTCGGAGCCCTCGGGTGATGTGCATAAGAAACTAACAGGCCACTGTGATCAATGTAACCACATGAGCTCAGGAGTATCTTGGGAAAACTGTCATTGTCCTCTGCTGCTTCCAGAAATTAAATCTGAAACCTGAAACTGAATTAGATTGTTCAGTGGTCAGATGAGTTTAGATTTCAGTTGCTTTTGGGAAAAACCGACACCAGCTTGTAAAAAAAAAAAAAAGCAAAAAGACCATTCAGGGTGTTACCAGCAAAATGTGCAAAAACAACTTTTGTGAGCGTATGGGGGTGTATTAAACCTCAGTCTGCATGTCTTAACAACATGGAGGCTTCATAGCCATAGAGTGCATGTGCTTTACTTTCCTGGTGGCAGTCCAGATCCATCTCTCTGAAGATGCCTGGTGAGTCATGATAATAAGAACGGGATAATGATGACCATAAAACCGTTTAGAAGCTCAAGTCTTGTATTCAGCAAAAATTTACTTGATTCCTCTTGCAAAAGTCCAACAATTGGAATTATCAGTTCCAAATGATAAAAGTTTTAATAATAAGGAAGGATGATGTAACTCCATAGTCAACATGCCTTCTTTTACATGTTGTTGGAATAAGATGTTAGATTTAATAAAATTTCCTAAATACAACTAACATTGCCCAGTATAAACACTGGAAATCATTCCCTTTGTACCTGTGAATGTTAAATAAAGTTTCAAATAAATGCAATAATTTAAAGATGGAAGTTTTTGTTAGTGAAAAGGTTTGAAGTATAAAACTTTTCCAATTCTTTTTGGATGTGGTCTTTGTAAACCTTGTCAGCATCCTGTATTTTCACTGTACTTTTACTTTTTCTCTTCTTGTTTTAGCATATATGTGTGATCAGCGAAAGTGGAAAGAAGAAATATAAAATCTAAAGAGAAGGAAGCGACAAAAATGACTGTCCACACATTATCTTCCAGTAATCCCAGACATTTTCATGGAAATACTATAAACTTGCAGCTATAACATCTGACCTTGAGTATGCCTGTAAGAACATTCCATCTATCAGACTTATTTGTATTTTAACAATACACACAGGTACAAAAAAATATATTTTAAATGTTTTAAAATAACTGTGTTAAAATAACAGATTCACATAGCACATTCACCTTGAGAGACTTCTACTTGTTTTAATGAGTTCAGTCACTACACTAACGGTTTCTCTGTGCTGCTTGTTTTGCAATGTTAGGAGAACTTAAGAGTAGTTAAGAGTTTTGTACAGTAATAAAGTTGTTGTGTTGTTGTTGTTTTTTTGGAGCATTGCTTGTTTGTTTTTTGTTTTTTTTCAATGAATAAAAAATAAGAAATTCTTGGAATGAAAGGGATTTTGTATTTAACAGGAAATAAGTGGAATGTTACAATATTTTTTTCCTGTAAAACACCTTTCTTTAGGGGAATTCTTCAAGTTCTCAGGGGCAACAACGTAGTACTGACCATATTAGATTTTCTAACTACCTCTGTTTTTGTGGTACTTAATTAAAATACTTTTTTAAAATTTCTTTTTACAATTTGTCATATAATAAAGTATTTTTCAAACTTTCAGAGTGCTATGTGCTGCAAAACTATGAATATTCCCTTGTGATTTAAGTAATTTGAAGTGGTTCCTTGGTTGAGCTCACAAGATAGATGACCTGTTATGTAATATGTTTTTCTTAAATATGTGATATTTAGAGGGGAGCATTGCGTCTCTTCTGCACAGTCTTTACATGTTTTATGGTGATAAGCAGCTGAATTTTTTATGTGACAAACATTAATTAGTATATGACTGTGAGACAGCCACAGCCCTGAAGAATTAGGTTGGTATCCTTGATTTGAAATATAGGTTAACTGCAGATGAACTAGCAAATTAAACAAATGCTGCTATGCTGCTTTGCTTTTTGTTTGCACCTGACATATGATTCCCAGTTTTTAAGTTTGGAACACAAAGTGCCATAAAGGCAAAAAAAAAAAAATTTCCTCACAATTATTTATTGCACTTAAGTACAGTGCATTGTAAAATATTAGTTGGAATTTAGGTAGATAATAGAAATGTTTAATTTTTATGGTATTGTTGAAATGGCCCTACATTTAAAAGTTACTTTATAAAGCTTATACCCACACGGGAGATAGAACTGGCTGGACAAGACAGCTTTGTGAAAGTCTCCTCCCTTAAGTGACCTCTGCAACAAAAGCCATCAATTCCAGGAACAGGTGGCCCCTTATGTTGGAGAGGCATAAAAGGGGCATTTGTCTCAGTCTAAAACAGCCATCTCTTTTTGAATATGTATTATAAAGGAGTGGTTTGGGATTGTATTTCAGCTATACGCTTTGGGGATCATGGCTGCACGATGAGAAAGAAAGGATTATATGCACTGTGGTATGCGTGAACTCACATTCCACATCCACTGCCATCCAAATGCCCAGCTCGACCTTACTGTGAACTACAACATGTGACTCGTCGTTCAGCCTTGTTGTGTACTAAACAACGTCAGGTAGCGGTTATAGGACATAAATGCAATGTGGAAATCTATTTCACAGTATCTGTTTTTGTGTCTTATCTCTTGCTCCAGATGGAAATTGTATCTTATGTACCCAGAACTTGGCTCAACTTGCTTAGTTTGACTGGAACGGTTAAAAAAATTACGTTTTAAAAGTGTAGCAATGACTTTTTGTAAGCTCGTAATTGATTGGCTCTATTAAATACAACGTCGCTTTTTATTGGTTGACAGTGTCCTATTGACCGAAGGTGGACTCCCTGAGTGTTGGGAACGCTGAAGAAAAAAAAAAATTCCTGCTACAAAACTGCACCATGCGCCTCCACTGAGTGAGTTTGGATTAATCACCGGGAAGTCGTTTGTACTCAAATTTCATGAAATTGAGACAACGCCTGGCCAGATAGCAGCGCCTGCACGATGTTTTTACTTTGCTTACTTGCTTTTATGGACAACTACTGCCGCTGTTGGCCGTCTATAATGACGATCCTCAACTACACAGGTAAACTTTGGTAAAACTCCAGCCGTTAGCATGGATGCTAACCGCTAGCAGCCTGTGGCCGTATTTGGTTTGGTTGCTGCTTTTGCCGACTTTATAAGGTTTACGTGTAGTGCTTACCATATGTCCATCGTGGAAAGAAGAGACAACGTCTAATGCGGACTTTCACATATTTTGTGATGGTATTTTGTGACAATTTAACAAGGCAAAGCTCCTTTTGTTGAGCGCCAGTGAACAACAGTTTGGCACGCTGTGTTCGTGCCTTATCGATCTGAAACTAATTGATAATTTTGCCCGTTTATAACACAAAAACACTTGGTTTATTATTGTAACATATAAGATAACAAACCCAAGCGACTTATACTTTTAAACGCAGTTTTACACGCTTTTGTAATGTGCTTTTTAAACCCATTGTACGTATATTCCGCACTGCCTGCTTGTTCTCCACTTGTTGCTGGCCATTCATGATGCTTGACTATCCACGTTGTTTTCCAGCTTGTTGACAAGGCAGTTGAGTTTCTAGTAAATTGTTGGTATGGTTTGTCACATCACTGCCTTCAAGTTCCTTAAAATCTCAATTGAGTCTATATTCAGTAACTAAATAGAGAATACGTGGCAATTTATAGAAAATGTATTTACGTTACAATTAAATCATACAATGTTCTTACTTGTATAATGAACGCAACTACACATTTAGCAGCTTATTAGAATATATTTTAAGTACAAAAAAGTTCGTTCTGCACATTCATTATTTACTGTTCACGTTGAAGTACTTCAACAAAAAGGGCATCAACACAAGCTCCAGGTGTGTGTTGTGTGTTTTACAACATGCTGTTCTTGTGTAGTTTTTTTGTTGTTGTCATAGGTTTCATTGAGAATTCCTCTTTTGTATTGCATAAAAGGAACGTTCATCTTCCATTCTCCGTACAAACAAAATTTTATTTATTATTTAAAAGAACAAGAACAAACAAACAAAACAAAAAAACAGGAATGAGCATAGTCACTCAACACATTTGGTACACCCAAGAAGAAAAGACTAGCAGAAGAACATATTCTGCACTTAGAAACAGTCAAATCAGATTAGACTTGTTAAAACATGCAGGCACACACATCTGCTTGTTTTTCTGTGTTGTATGTTTTGTTCATTTTTTTGCTGTGATTTAAAAACAAACCCCTATGCAACATAACTATAATTCAGCAACAAATTTTACAAATGCAATCTGGTCTGATTACAGTGATTTATTCTTATAATGTACTGACAACATGAAACCCATCACTACACAACCATGTTGCCCAGTGATGTACTTTTGTTTTACATTTAGCCACTTTAAAAAAAAAAAACTATTTTCTTTGTTCTTATGACCTTTTTATTAATAGTAACTTTGAATAACAATTTTCCCATCACCTGTCTAGTGAAAATGTCTAAAGACAAAATGAAAACAACATCCATTAGATTATAGAGTTTAGTCAAAATCTGTTGCATAATGCAGATTGTCCATAATTGACCATGGATGGTCTGCTATTATGAACTGAAGTATTGATTCATGTTGTCTTACCAATTGTTGAACAGTGTGAGTTGCCAGTGCTTGATTCTCAAATCTGCTTTTGATTCACCCCCCAAAAATAAACACAAACAATGCATTCCATGTCTCTTTTACAGATGGACCAAGGCATCCTGCAAAAATGGAGGATTAAATCAAAGTGGATTGTCATTTTTTGCATCCTCTTTGGAGTACCTTTTCAATGTGGGTGTTTACAGGCAACAAGATTTTAATTGAAGTTGAATGATGGCATCGCATTGGGTTACTTCTTGTGAAGATGATGAGAGACAACGCGTGAGATCTTCTTTCTCTGAGGTAAAAATAAGCTGAGCCAATTTTTGTACTCAGTTCTTTGCAATGTCATGGCATTGTCATGGTCACCAGTTTTTTGTGATTGTAACAGCTATTCCAGCGATGCTTGTTTTTTAGCTTGATCCGATTAATGTTCTTATGTTTTCGTAATGGCATTGGTCGATTTGTGGAGGCGAGCACATAAAACTAAATATTTTTTGTTGCTGACAAGCATATTATAAGATTTTACATCTTAATTAAACTAATTACTGATGGAAGTGGGAGTGACAATGGTACTAAAGCAGTTTACCCAAGTCCCTTCTTTCAGATTTTTAAGCTGTGACCCCTGTAATACCAGACAGGACACCATCTGCTTCTCTGATATTGTGTTGACCCTATTAAGATCTCTGTAGAATGGTCGAAAGAGACCTGAAAAGGAAGTGCATGTTTTAAATGCCCTTTAGTTTTCTTTGATTTCGTTTGCTGAGTAAAATCTAATGTTCAGCTCATTGTTCAAGTCTCTATGTTCCTAGATTAACTATTTGTAAATGAGACATGTAAAGCTCATTATGTTGTTACTTTAACAAGCTAGATGGACTGAATTTGATTTCATCTGACAGGAGCTCAGGGGAGCAGATATTACCTCAACAACATGATGAATCAATTAGAGAATAATAGTCAGTCCTTTTTTAGGTTTATTTTTCATTTATTCACATGGCTAAATTTGTTACTAGGGGCCAGAAATAAACATTTTTGGGTAGTCTGTTAACATATCAAGAATTATTAGATTATGAAACTTTGCCAATCAGTAGTTTACACAAGCAGCATACAGCTGGAGCTCATTCATTACAGCTTGGGATGCAGTCACCTCCCTACTGTTACTCCGAAGGAAACAAAACTCCGATTATATGGTTTCTTTTTTTTATTACAACCAATTATAATAAATGAGTAAATATATGTTTAATAATGATATCTTGATGCAGATAAACGTTTCTCTCCAACCTCACCAGCCAGCGTGCCGGCATTAGTTTTAAAAATTTTTTTGAGTTATGCAAAATATCACCACAGAGCACAACAAGTGTAGTACATAGGAAATTTAGGATATTTTGGTTACTGCTGTTGAATGCAAAGCCTCAGTACAGCGGAGTCAGTGGAAATCTTGCTTTTTGCTACCCCTTTAATCAGGCTGCCACACAAACCGATTCATGTGCTAATTTTGAGGCGGAAACCCCCTGTAGTCTCCGGTGCAGGGAGTTTCTGGAAATTGAAATTGCGGCTTTAATGACCTATAGCCTTTTTCCAGGTGGATGGTTTTTTTAAAATGTATCTTAAGAAATGTGATGGTCTCTGTTGATTTAAATGTCTGCCAATAGGTTTAGAGAAATATTTTTTTTATTAATAGAAGGCTTGTTACTGCTTCTGCTGTAAACAAGCAGTAGGAACGGGTTATTGTCTCAGAAAAAGCCAGACTCTTTTGTAGATTCTCAGTAACTAACTTTGTTAACATTAATGTAATTGAGATCTTAAAACACAGAATTTCATCATGCTGGTTCACTGAATAATATCAAAGTGCATTCCTTTTTATTTATTCATTTATATCTTTATTTATTTTTATTAGTTTTGTCCATCTTGAGAACTCTTTTCCAGTCAGGTGTTGATCATTAGGGCCCTTCAGGTGGAAATGTTTGTGTAATTTGCTGGCTAATTATTGTTTTTTTATATAAAAGAAAAGAGAAACAAAAATATCTTGACTGTGATTCAGGAAAGTTCTTTTTGGCAATTGCTGTGGGTTTTATTTATTTCTGTTGCTCTACATTGGAGTGTCTGCTCTATCAGCTGAGTAGTGGATGGTATTTAAACATTGCTAATAAATCCAGATGAGACAGTTAGATATCAAGTTAGCAGTACAGAGTTTTTTAGTTTGAGGTTTGCTGCAACGTAATGGTCTGTTTTCAGTTTTGACCTGTAGTAAAATTGTATGAAATGTTTGATCTGAAACTTCTTGATGAATACACTACTGGGGTATTGACTCCCCCTAGCCCCACAATCTTAGCTTCATTAAACCTCATCTAATTTAGGATGGCTGCCTTTTACAGAACCCTCTGCGTCGCATGGCTAACTGATGGCAATCGGAAGGGAAAATTGACCTTCAATTGGATAGAAGAAGTCTGTTACTTCCTGTTACATTATGGTTGTCTCTGCAGTGCCTCTAGAGAAAACAAGAGCTGGCTGTGTGATTCAGTTTTTCCTCACATCATCTTGATGTCACTGGCCAGAAGAGCCAGTGACATTTCTTGTGGGTTGATAAGATAACTCATTCGAGCTTACGTGGTGAGTCGCTATAGATGAAGTAGACAAAATAATAAGTTTTGTTTTTTTAATTACATTGCTTTTCTGCTGAATCCATATCTTAGAAGCAAAATAGCTGGTTATGAAAAAGCTGGGTAAGCAGAAGCAGCTGTTCCATGTTGTTCGTCCACCATCTTTAAGCAGCTCTGGACAGTTTACTTGTCACTGCAGTACTAACTTAGGATGATCCTTTAATAATAAAATACTCAAACCAACTGATATAAAACAGCATCAGTTTATTTTATTCATGTGTTCTTGTTGGCACCTGTTTTTAGACAGTAAATAATAGTTCGGGTGCGCCCCTCTGTCATAAGGCCCACTTATGCTCCCTTACGTGTGTAAATAGCGACAGCCCTTTCAAACGTTGTCATACGTTGCCGTCCTCATACTTCCTTGCGTCTTTTGTGTTGGCATGGTTCTAGAGTCAATGCCTCGACTAGTGGGCAGTGCTGAGTTCAGAGGTCACTACCGCGAGCCGACGTCAGTTTCAGACACCGTTTGGCAGCGATAATGCATTGCTGTAAAGTTGTTTCCAGCCACCCAACACGCTCTAAACACTCACAAATAGTCTTTATTCAAAAGCATCTGCAATTTCAACAGTTGATTCTTCTGCTTTTTTGTTCCCCTCCTGATCCTCTTCTTCTCTGCTCCGTCTTCTGCATCGAGCGACGGATAGCTACGCTTCCTGAAACAGACCAAATTATGCGCTTAGCCGATGCAGAAGACGGACGAAACTGTCCGTCCGTCTGCGGCGTACATAAATAGGCCTTTGCACAATACCACTGAGAGTTTATCTGCAACATTATGAAGGTATGTTGCAAACCTTGCCGAGATAATCTTTCAGATCCTCTCTGAAAAGGCAATAAAAGGGCTTCTCTGCCCAAGCTGAGTGTTAGACCTACAACTGTGGTTTGCAGAAAACTTACCACCTGTTTATATAGACTCTGTAATGATACTCCTAACCTTGTCCTGAGCTACAAGGCTGGAACACCCAGAACTCACCAGTAACCCTCTGTGTCATTATCATTGGCTTTTCACAGCATAGTGCTTGGTTTGGCTGGAATGTGGTGTAGAATTTAGCAGCCTGCAGAGAGTTTGGTTTCCTCACATTTTAGGGTTGTATACTTCTATGTTTTTAGAAGCTGATGTCATCTGGTGCTAGTAATATGTCATTTGGTGATGTCAGCAGAGGATTTAGACATGTAAGGACACAGTGTGGTTATTAAATGGCTAAGATGGAAATCCCAGTTGGTTTGTCAGTGTACCCAATTGTTAGAAATAAGAATGTGTGGTGTGTAAACAGCTGTGCATATAAAGCAAATCCTCTTAAACTTGATGGTATTGGTTTACTTGCTCTCTAATCTCTGTAGTGATATAGTCATTTTACAGTCTTTTGGAAAATGACCACAAGTCCTGTGGTATTCACACGTGACTTGCAATGCTTCTACAAATTGTTTTAACTACTTCTGAGAACAATTATTTTACCAATCCTTTTTAAGATAATGTGTATACTTAAAGTTAAAGAAGAAGAGTCTAGAAGGATTACTGTGGGTTTTAGTTTGTAGCCATAGCTCATTCAATATAACACAGTTTAAACGCATGTAAGAAAATGTTTAATAAAGCTGTAGTGTTGCTGTATGGTAAATGATCATATAATATCCATCTTCATTAAAAAACACATGATGCACTACTGGTTCGGTTATGTGTTAATTCATGAATTGAGCAAGCAAGGAAAGGTTACAACTCAGCAGATCCCAGGAAGACAGAAAATTACAAATGTTTTCTTTTTTTCAGCTTCCCAGATCTTTGATGTCCTAAACCCGTTCGTTCAGATTGATTGGACTCTTCAAAAAATTATTGGAATTTCCTTAAACTGACGGTTGTTGTGATTTTTATTTTATTTTTTTTTTAAGTAAATGCAACTTAAAAATGTGTAAGCAGCACATGCTTTGTTTTTAGCTGCAGACGGCAGTTCATTTTATTGCTCTGTACATAAACAGCAACATAATATAAATACTCAATTAAGTACCATTTTCATTGATCCAACACATCGTTGGCAGTGTTTGTCATAATAAACACTGTAATAATGTTGTTTTTTTAATATATTATTCCTTTGGACTCCATTTGCTTTCTATGGAATAGAAGTGGAAGTTTACATAGACATGGTTTTCTGGAACCCTGAAGAATTGGTTCACTATGAGGTTTGTTAATTGAGAACTGGCATCTGGTTAATGAAATTTGCTCCTGCGTTGAGGATCAGACCAGGCTTTTTTATTTCCAAGAGACATCCAGCAGAGGAACAAATGCCTTCAGAAGGCCTTCTCCCAGCTGCCTCACCCAGTGCAAATATAAGTCTGGTATTCCGGTGATTCATAAATAGGCGAGAGGCGTTCAGTTGTGTACAGGAAAGGATAGGTGTGTGTTTTGTAAGTAGGTGTTCCTTTCATGTACCCCCTATTCTTCTTCCATTGACTTATTGTCATGCTGTCTTTTTCTAATGTCTCAGGTTTTCCCAGGTGTTCTTTTCTCTAATCAAAGCTGTTGTACCTCCATTTAATAAAAAAGAGAGAGAGAGAAATGTGGGTCTGGAATTTATTGGCCTGGAATGCCACAACAGTATTAACTTTGCAAGTGGCAATGATAACACTGCAAGGCATGTGTCTGCGAGGAGGCCCACACCCCCTTCTGTTGTTCACATCTAAAGATCAGAGGGTTTGATCAGAGGGTTTGAAATTGCCCTGTGCTCTGCATGTCCAATCAGATTCACTAAACTAGGACTAGCTTGCCTTGGAGGCATGAGAGTACCATGCAGGCATTTCAGCCATCCTGTTGATTTATAGTTGTATCACCAGAAGCCTTTCTCTGTCTGGATTTAAATGCTGTCTAGTGTTCTGAAGGTACACGGTGATCAAACAGGCAGACTTAAACATGAAAGTGCTGGTGTTGCTGAATAGCCAAAGCTCGGTTGTACGTTGGAAAACCTGTTTTGCTAGTTTCATTAAAATGCATGGGTGTCAGCTGCACCTGCAGCTCTTTCTCCCAAGCAGTTGGTGTTGTGAATTCTTATCTTGCAGTTCGTATTTGTGTGTATTCAACAGGTTTGTACCTTTTTATGACTTTGATTCTAAAACAAGGGAGAAAAAAAAGAACTACAAGAGCCCCGTTAAAATGCAAAGAGCCCAGTAAAAACATGTTTCGTCATGATAGACACCTCAAGGCTCACACGTTTGCATTAAGGTATGTAGTGTGAGAAGTAATGTGTACTCTTAAGTATCTGCATACAGAGATTTCTTTATTTCTTTATTCTTTGCAATAGTTAAAAGAAGTGGGAGAGTAGTTTGGATTTATGTGCTTAAAACATTTCTGTCAAATGTACAGAATTAAAACTCATGACGGGAAGACAATACTTTTGGACGTACTTTGGTAAAAAAAATCCACATAAAGCTGTGTTAACATGCATTCATTCTGGTTTTCTGACATTTTACTCAACATATCAGCCCAGGCAGAGATATTGTTAATGCAAGCTCATCAAATTCCTCACATTGTGGGGGAAAGTCGATGCTTCTGGGGGAGGGGAAAGTGTTGTTTGAGGCATGGTGGGGAAAAAAACGTAGAACAGATGCAATCCTGAAGGTTGTGCTGGTATAAGAAATATGATATAAGGAAATCTGAGTAAAGCTGTTGCAAATATGATACCTCAAAGGTGTGGGGATATAGATGGTCTGTAAACACAGGAGGAGTGTGTGTCCAAAGCACTGGAGCCTGACATATTGCCCCAGCTGTAAATTGACTTGACTGTAAACATTAGATAACCTCTGTTTTCCAACTTACTTTACACCATGTAAAATGGTGCAGATAGCAGTCTGTGTGCCTTATTTTGCCAGACAGATTTGCTCTAACAAAGGAGACATGTTATAAAAATGACTGCACTTGATGTTTGGAACATTTTTATTATTTTTTTTTGTAATCTTATTTTCTTTTAGTCTTTATGTCAGTGCCAAACCTGACAGGGGAGATAGAGGGAGAAAAAAATAGATAAGGACAGAATTGAAATGAACTTTCTTTAATTCTTTGTAGCTGCTGATGACAGGACATCTTATTTCTCTGTACATAATATTTACAGCAACATGATATAAATGCCCTTTTTATTGATCAAACACATCCATGGCTGTGTTTGTCATAACTTAATGAAGTTCTAGTATTTATCAACATTAATTTAAAAATCATCCAAAAAATTACTTCTGTTAAAAATCTCATGACTTTTGATAGCGGTGATTTATCTTCTTTGTATTTTTAGAACCGTTGTGTTCCAGGTTTTAAGCTTTAAATTTAGATTCAAAATATTTTTTATTTACTTATTTCCAAATTGCAAACCTTGTGAGGGTCATATGAATATCTGTTTTTAATTCATTTTTTAAATTTATTTATGTTTTATCTTTCTGTTTTGTTAGAATGACTCTCACGATTGGAGGAACTTGGCTGAATCTCCAGCAATGCAGTACACAGCAGAAGAAGAGCCATTTTCATGGCCGAGGCCAAAAACGGTGCGTCTATGTCGCACATCCCAAGGGTTCGGCTTCACCTTGCGGCATTTCATCGTATACCCCCCAGAGTCAAGCGTTCACTGCTTCCCGGTAAATTTCAGTATGATATTTGCTTTTCAACAGTGAGTAAAAAAAAAGAAGCCTGATAACCAAAATTCTGTTACTATGAGCAACCCAGTCATGTGAGTATTTGTGTTTTTACAGGAGGAAGATCATGGCCGCAGAGGTAAGCAGAAAAACTCAGCTGTTTGTATTGCTTCCTACTCTTCGGCATTGCTAAGTCAGAGCTTTGCTTCTGACTTCTGATGACTCATAATCCAGCCACTCTTTGGCTCTTTTTGCTTCCTTATGAGATAACACTGTAGGTCCATGTGTCATTGACCTTTGCGGAGCCATGAAAGGTTTGGTCAGTATCACCTGTTTGTGTACTGGCACACTCTGCTGCTCCTGCTCTGTTTGTCCTGTTCTATTTAAAAAAAACCAAAAAACAAAGCTGTTGAAGAGGGGAGGTGTCAAATTTTACAGGCTTGGATGTGTTTTACGTTCTTTCCACTGCTTTTGCTTGTTGCTACTCAATGTTCATAAATGTAGGAATCCTCCAGGTCTAATAAATGAACATTGATAATTAGAAATGAAAGGGATCATAGTTGCAATAATATTATAATTTCTGTTTCATTTTTTGTCAAGCAAGATCCCGAAAGCCTGAATGTAATTTCCAATGTTGTAAGCATGCATTGTAAACTTTAAAGTGCTGTGTACCGTTCTTCATTAAGAAGCAATAGTTCTGTACTTATTGGGGATTTCTTAAAGCATTTTATTGACTCTGTACCTTTTGCTTTGGATGGTAGACTGCACACATGGGCAGAACTATTCAAAGTTTTCCCATCCTGGTGTTATTATTGTGCAGTGAAATTTAACCTACTTGTTTGTGCTGCCGTTTGTTGACTGTACAGAGCTCAGTGTTTCTACATTTCATCGTTGTGGACATCAGTAATTATATTCTTTTTATTTTTTGAAGAAAAAAAAAAATTTCTTAGGAAACCACCACTATGGTCCATCATGTTGATATTAAGGAAGTAAATAATTATTCTTCCAAGTAATCTTTTTGTTTTCATTACATTAGGGGAAACCCCATAAAATTCTCAGATCTCACCATTACCTGTGAAAGTGTTTTCTGACAACAACCAAGAATAATAGAATTATTTCAACCTAACGCTACAGTTTCTCTGTATAACATGAATTTTCTAGTTTTGTTAGTGTTCAGTCCCTGAAAGCATTTTTGCCCAGCCAAAAAGGAAATGGAAAACATTAGTAATATTATTAGGTAACACAAACTGTAACAGTGAGTCAGACTCAGACAGCAGTTAAGTGGCCATATGTACAATAAACATGTGCTTACTGTAATCATCCAGTTCATAACATATTTCACAACACGGACAGAGAACCTGAGGGACTAACTTTGTAGTCTTTAATTCATTATTCTGACATTTTAAGCAAATTAAGTGGTTAACTCTGAACTAGGTCTTTTCCAAAGCAGCTTAAAAGGGAAATTCTGTCCTGGGAACCAGTTTCAGTCTTTTAAATAAAACAAAAACTGTAACCCGGGTAGATGGCTATTTAATGCATTGCTGTTTATCTTGACAATTTTTCTAAAGTTTATAGTGGTTTCTCATTTCCAATTGCAAACTCTTTACCTGATCCTATTTTTTTAGCAACAGCAGGTAAATACTCAGAAGTGAACATTGAGTTTGCTTATTGCTAAAAATTTAAACGTTTTTTCACCAAAACTAAAACACTGTGGAAGACTGGCCCGTTGTCCGGAGCTCTGCAGCTTTGGTACGAGTAAGCTAGTGAATATTAAAGAATCCTGGCAGACTTATAATTCTCCACACACAAGGCCTTATAGGCAGCATGCCAAAGCTGAAGAGGAAACATCTAACCTGAAATGGTTTCAATCCAGACTGGCTCAGCAGTCACATTAACACAGGAAAGAAATGGAACTGCTGACTTACAGAGGGGTTGGCATCAAAAGGGTGGGAGGGACCTGTGCTGTCATACATCTAATGTAGGCGTTTTTTCCTTTTCTTTTTTTCTTCTACTTTCTACAATTCACGTTTTGGTACGCCCTCTGCAGAATTAGTGTATTGTATTAGATATGTATTTCATATATAATATAAAGCAAGTGTATGAACTGGTCATTAATGTATTAATGCAGTTCTTTTTGGCAAATAAGAATCTTTGGGGTATTGGTTATTTGTAATTATATGGATGAACTTAAAGAAAAAGCTTCGACACATAGACCGCTATCATAAGGGTACAGTGCTTTTAAGGCTATTTTGTGAGCATGCACACTTAAAAGTATTGCATTTGGGTTGTAAGCTGATTTGGACCCTCCACTTTGTCACACCACCAGTTTTCTTACTCCCATTAGACTTAATGCATTAGTTTCCTTAGACAAAGCTCCTCTTTTATCACACTGGGGTCAAATTTGGATGCACTCGTGAGCTTATGTTGACTGGTTAACTTGTAACTCTCCTTTACGTCAAGAAGTATTTCACCTCACTGTCAGCCGACTGTCTTCTGCACACGCGTGTATTAAGTAGAATGTATTTATAAAGGCTCGATTCAGTGTTGGCTGTTAGGTTTCTGCCCACTATTTTTTCTGTAGTACTTATTTAAATGGTCTACACTCGCTGTACAGTGAATGAGCATAAACCTCAGCTGAAGGTACAAACCCCCTTTCCCCTATTTTGTTTTGTAATTCAGTTGGAAACGTGAACTGACTCTGTTTCAGTTGTCATGAACTTAACACCAACACTTTAGGTTGGTTTTAGGATATATGCTTGTTTGTGTCTGTACAAAAAACGGATATAAAATTGATCCTTATCTGCTCACCTACCTTTTGGTAATAAGCTACACAAATTGGTTTCTCCAAAAAAAAGAAATATGTTTTAAATGGTTCAGTGACAGCAGCAGTAGAAATAGGACATGTGTAGGCAGGGTCTGTGTTAGTGTGGGACTTTAGAGTGTAGGTGAAGACATTTTTCTTTTTTTAATTATTTTTTACTAGTGAGCATTCGTACTTTACGTTATTCATGCTAACAAAGACAAAATCGGTTTCTTCAGTTAAATGTTTTGGATTTTTTGAGGAAACTCAAATCTACACAACACCACCAGAGGGTGCAAGTCTTCTTGCTGTAGTTACATGAGACTTCTGCTGTATTATGTAATTTGAGTCCTCATGATGTGACCGAGGGATCTCATGTGGAAACGAGAGGAGAAAAATTAGGTCATAAGTGTTTGTTAAGGTCACAAGATTAAAAATATTAGCTTAAGATCTAAGCTAATTATTGAATAATATTTAAGTCTTATATTTTTAACATATAAACATTAGAGACATCCCATGCCAAAGATATTTACTATAGAAGTTAGTCTTTTTTTCCCTACATTATCCAAATTTTGTGTGACCCTATGCTACACTTCCCATCTCCTCAGCTTTGCAAGGTGATGTGTGCTGACTTGCCACTAGAATGTTAACTACTGGGGAAGTACTTGTGAGTCTTTGGCTATTTCTCAAGTTTGCTAGAAAAGAGTGGGAGTAGTGCACACTGTCATTCTTCCCCCAAAGTCTTTTTTTCTCACTCTCCTCCTTTTTTTTAATTCATCTTTCTTTTTCCTGGGGTTCAGAGTTTGGGAACCACTGGTTTAAACCAATTTTTGATACTACTGTCATACATAGCCATTTTTTCTCCAGCTTAATGTTTATTGTTTATTTTTCAAGTTCAGTTTCAGTTTTCCTCTTGGTGCAAGTGAGATGTTGTGAATGAGAGTGCAGGCTTACAGCACTAGTACTGGAACAATGTTATTTTCTAAGGTTTTTTATGTCGGTTATAATAAAGACATGTTTGGATGCCTGAAGCATTTCCATTGGAATACTATAAATCTGCAAGTACTTGCACGTGTGGTTGGAATGCCTTCAAGTCTTTGATTGTTTCCATTGTTCAGCCTTTGAGTAATTGATACTCTTTTTGTAATATTTCACCAGGGAGGCAGCGAAATAGGTTGGAACCTATGGACACCATCTTCGTAAAGCAAGTCAAGGAAGGTGGCCCTGCTCATGCAGCTGGACTTTGCACAGGTAACAGCCATTCAATAATGTCATGTTTCAGCTGCTCACCACACTTTCAGTAAAGTTATGGTTTTTGTATTTCATGCAATTTCCTTCCCCTCCCCCCAGTTTTTCATAACTGTTATGTCACTTTTGTGTTGCTAAGGTGATCGAATAGTGAAAGTAAATGGAGCAAGCATCATCGGGAAAGCCTATTGTGATGTCATATCTTTGATCCAAGACAGGTAAGGATGAGTTTTTATTTGTATGTTTATTCTGGCTCATTCAGTGCATTTCTACAGTTAAAAAGATTTTTTTTTTTTCTTTTTTTTTTTCACAGTGGTGACTTTCTTGAACTGTGTGTGATGCCTAAAGATGAAGACATACTGCAACTGGTAAGTTTTAAATTAAAGTGCTATTTTCAAAATGACATTTTATTCAAACTAAAGCCCAATTTAAGCTTCTTTTTTTCTTTTCCTTTTTAAAATGAATTCTCCCCTTATTTCCAGTCCTACGTCAGTTTTTGTTCTGCTGCAAAGCTGCTCCAGTTTAAGGTGTTCTTGTTGGGACAGTAGTCATGAGATCCAAGCGGACAGCTTATCCCATCAGAGCTCTCTATCTAGGCCTTCTAATCAGGCCAGAGCAGACTTTCTGTCCTCCAGAACTGCTGCTGACACCACTGTTGAAATGGCCTAAATGGAGTGCTAGCACAAGCTTTACCAAAAATACCCATACAGACATAGTAATGTGAACAAAAATATGCAGCCCGTCTCCAAAAAGCACAAGTTTAATCTGTAAATGGGTCTATTTTTTTTTCTAAAGGTTTAGATTTCTACACAATATCACACCAAGTTCAGTTAAAAGTTGTCAAGGAAATAAAGTTCAAGAAACAATTTGTGTTTTACTTTCATAAAGTAGTAGATTGATCACATAGCTGCTGTTTGTGTTGTCACACTTACATTATGAAGCAGCTGTATATAACAAAAGTTATGCTGCTTGTATTGAAATACACAGTTGATAGTAAAAATAATAAAACATTTAATTGGAAAGTTGATTGCCGAGTGCATCTTAAGATTATGGATAGAGATCCTTGAAAGAGAAGCTGAAAACATGAAACGAGGTTTGTCTTCTGTGCATATACTAGCTACATTTAAATAAAGATCCTATCAATCTTTTTTCATCTTTCATTATACGTCTTTAGAAAGCATTATGGTAATGGAGAGTTTCAAATTAACTAGGTCCTGATCTTTATTTTTCTAATCAATGTTAACTTTTTAATACCTTTTACCTGAAACCTTTGTCTGCCTAATGTGCTCCCTCTTAGCTGCTGTATGTACAGAGTGAGTGAAAAGACTAATTTGGACATATAGATAACAGGTAAAAAGGAAAATTAAATTTTCTTGATTTATGTGAATCAATTAAGCTTAATAGCCATAATAACAGCAGTAGCTCTACAGTAGTTGTTGGGCAGTATCAAACTTAATTTGATTTAAAATGATTAAACGACAGGGTGATTCAAAGTGCTTCAGGCATACAAGAAGCATAATTTAACATTAAAAATAAAAGGATAAAGAAAAACAAACCTAAAACAAAGTAAAAATCCACAAAGAAATCAAAAGAATTATAACAGATTTCTTGACTCTAATTTT
The DNA here is from genome assembly GCA_037177495.1 of Rhadinocentrus ornatus. Lineage (NCBI taxonomy): Eukaryota > Metazoa > Chordata > Actinopteri > Atheriniformes > Melanotaeniidae > Rhadinocentrus > Rhadinocentrus ornatus. The sequence continues at coordinate 16,569,581 of JBAMHW010000008.1, forward strand.
GTCAGATGCCAATAGCTGCTGCAAATTTTCACCTGTTAATATAAAACATTCACTGCAGAGGTTTTGGGTTAAATGGTTTAAATCTTTTCTTAGTTTGGATGAACTGCAGGACTGCCTCTGAAATACATTTTTCTGCTTAACGTTGACTTGGGTGCCGCATGTTCCCAAACTTGTTAAGTGTAGTGTTAAGCCCTCATACCTATGCAGTCTTGAGATGACACCATGTTGCTTATTTATTTTTATTTTTTTTGTGCTTTGTTTTTTTTAAAAATGATGCTAGGAACTGTATGTAACCACCCGTACATTGCATCTATGGAGCATCATACAGATTGGGTTAATGTCAATTTAGCACATCCAGGGTGAAGTGGAGTGAGTTCTGTTTTTATATCTTTAGAAAATCACTGTACATGCTTTTTCAGAACAAGTAGTAGTCCTTTCCTAAGACCCTTTTTTTATCTGACAGCATCTTTATAAATTATACATTAAAATGAAAACCACATGGATATTTGCTTTTGTGAAGGATGTATGCAATATCAATATATATTGATCACTGAAGATTTTTCCCCCATGCATTTATTTAAAATTGTACAAGTCGTATATCAACTTGAAATTCAGTCATGAATTCATTGTGTTTTATTATGAATCAAAAGTTCCAGAAAATGTCACTGACTCCTAACACATTTCCTCTATGTAAGCCAAGTCATTTTCTTTCTCCTGATAACCACTTCACTGTTACGCCACTCTCTTCCCTGTTAGTCTTTCCTTTTGATGCTTCTATTTTTTTAATATGGTTCACACAGTCCACTCTCTCCTTTGCATGTGCTGTGATGCCACTAGACGGTGTTGCACAGCAAATGGAAAGCAGTCACCAGAAGTATCTAGCAAGCAAACTGAGATCTGCCAATAAGAATCAGAAGATTATTAGACACTAGCAGAAAGACATTACACTGTAGGAGGCAGCATGCACCGAGTGCTTGGAGACAGGCAGCAGTTGCTTAGCAAAGAGGAGGGGAGATTACACATTTAAGGAGCACAAATGGGAGGGAACTGTACGCCATGAAAGCAGAGGAAATGGTGAACTGGGAGAAATGGAGGGAACAGCATGAATGATGGTCAAGTAGATAAAATCAGCTGACTGTCCTGCGTTTTAAACAGGTTGAGGCTTAGTGAAAAGGAGAGAGGAGGAAGGAGTGGGAGGGGGAGCTGTACCATCACAGCTGAATGTATAATCAGCAGCTGCTGCTTCTGTCATGTGAGCAGTAGCAGGGAGGGAGAGAGACGTAGATTGGAGGAACCTTTTCAGTTCGCGTAATATTCTGTTTGAAGATGGATGGAGCCATGAAGACCTAACAGCAGCATGAGAGGCAAGCTTCTGCTCCTGTCACCTCATCCAGGACAGAGTGTCAAAGGCTGGTTGTAACGTGGCAACCCCTGCTACATCCTTGGTTTTTCATCCTTGTGCACTGCTGCTGCAGCTCTAGTGTATTTTTAGCATGTCAAGCCCAGGCATTGCTATGGCTGTTTCATCTTCTCCGCCTTTGGAATCTGTTCTTTTTCTTATATTATGTGCATATTGCTTTGCTGGCATCTGTTTCTGTTCCAACCTCCCATGATTTCTTAACGCTCTTGTTTTCACAAACTGTGATGGCAGCCTTTCTCTCATCAAACAACTAATCTGGTAAGAAAACTGCATTGGATAGCTGCTTGATGTTGACATGTTGTACCAGCTGTATCATTTTGTATGTCCTTCATGCATGTCATCATCATTACAAGATGTTATCTTCAAATTTTACATTACTGCCATTCAGTTGCCTGTAATGTGTTTCATGGTCAGATATATGCTTATGATTCAAATGTTACGACAGGAGAAATGGCTAATGGACTGTGTCTGCAGTACCTGTTAGATTTAGAGCTCCAGTTGGCATCCAGCTGGCATCTCAGTGCAGCCTCGCCCCTTCTTCATCCTCTCTGTCAGATGTTGTTAGCGTGATAAAGGCCACTGACCTCTGAACTCCAGCCATTTAAAGGGAGTAGCCAAGTGTGGCACTGATTGCAGTGGCAATACACCTTTATGTAAGATTATGGATTGAGACCAGATTATAACGGGATCAAAGTTCTCAAACCTTTATGTGCCAGTTGCTTGTTGAACGTACAGTATGCTATGAGTAAAGCACAGAACTGCTATTAGCCTTACAAGCATATAGTAAATGTATAGGAAGCTCTAGCTCAATTTATTTATTTAAATTTTCTATTGTTATTGAAGATTTTCATTTGTATCCATTTGTAAAAGGTACAGGCTTTCTAGCCATGTATGATAATCAGTCAGGCTAAATATAGCAATTTCTCTATGAGGGATGGGCGACCTGCTGTCTGTCTGAGGTGGGTAAATGATGTTAGTTACTTATGAACATGGATGTCCATTTTATACCTTTTTTTTTTTTTTTTTATCCCTTCTGTTCAAATATGTCAGCTTTAATATTTATCCGTACTGTGACTCTGTCGTCACAAACTGTTCTTCAGGCTACACGTTGAGAGCTTTGTAGACATGAAAACTGTTCTACAATTATCTTCTTTTTTTTTTTTTTTTGTAGTTATAGTAATGTTCGTTTTATGAATATCTGAGTTGCTTTCCCTTCATAGTGTTGGTTGAAAACAGCTTTTTAGAAATCACAAACAGGAATATTGGAGAATGAAAATTGCATTCTAAAACTATTTTAATACCATTGTTTGTACAATGCTTTGCTTTTAGCAAAATACTTTACTTTTCAAAATTATTAACATGACAATTCTAAAGAAGTAGCAGAAGAAGAGCAATGACACCCCTGAACTGCTGAAACGCCTCCGCTTACTCATACTGCAACATGCACTGCCTACACACATGCATCCAATAACATTTCTAATATCACACTTGACTTCTCTGTGAGCATCTAGTACCACACTGTTGGATATTGCACACACTTGCTGTTTGTACTTAGCAGTTTTAACGCTTCTTTGTTGCTCTGTCTCCAGGCCTACTCCCAGGATGCCTACCTCCGTGGCCACAATAGCTACAGTGGGAATGCCTGTCACATCCCTGAACCACCCGCAGTATGCTACCCCAGAGTAGACTGTAAGCCTACGGGCATGGCCCAGACAACAGACTCTGTGGGGCAGGTCTGCCGAGGGTCATCAGCAGCTCCTGACCATGGGTATCGCAAGGAGATTACTGTGCCCCCAACTCCTCTTCAATCTTATCCTAAAAGCCAAATGGCAGTGTGCATGCGCAATGACAGTGTTAGGACTGTGGTGGTTCCTCCTAATACAGCCCACATGGGCGGCATGGGTCCAGCACACAGGATAGATTACATGGACCCTGTCTTTGTTAGGGGAAGACCTGGCTCACTGGCCCAGTATCCTCTCCCACGAAAGGCTGAGGTTTATTCCAGTGGTCCTGGAATGGTTCCTTTTGGAGGCCAAGTGCCTCACTATCCAGGTAACCATCAAAACATTGATTGGCGCACTTACCAAACATACAGAGAGTACATTGACAACAAAGGAATTCATTCCCATAGCAGTCGGACTATCCAGGAGAGGCTGGACAATTTGCGAACTGCCAATCAGGCCTCCTTTACCACCAGTCATCACATTCCCCGAGGAGACTGGGGACCTAAGGCTCTGCGACGCAGGAGTACTTCCCATGAGCGGTCATATCAAGGACCGCCACCCCAATTCCAGATTGCTCCACGTGCTGCCTCACAGGACCGCATGATCGGTGGAGAGAAGATGAGCCATGCAAGGAACTGGCCCCCCAGAAGTGTGTCCCAGGATGCTTTTGTACACAAAGCTCTGGCACGATCCACAGACTATGCTGACCCTGCAGAGCTCGCTCAGCCCAGTGAGAGGAGAGGAGGGTATGGAAGGGCAGACCAAGGTTCAAGGCCCAGCAGACAGTCTATTCCCCGACATGCTGTTCTCTACAGGCCTTCTTCTGGGTACAGCAGTGGAATGATGGGTGTACAAACCCCCTCCCTCTACTCCAAAGGAACAGATTCTCTTCAGACGCATTCCTCACCCATGCTCTCTGACAGGCCTTCACACTTTGGAAAGAGCACAAGTGCCGAACATTCTTTCCCTGACCAAAGAATTTCAGTCAAAGGAAATCATCCAGGACACGCCAGCCAACAAGGCCAGAACAGGATTAGGGCAAAAACCATACATCCTGTTGAGACAGGCCGAGATGCAACATTGGTAGGACTCATGTCTTCATCATGCTGTACTCCAAAAGAGATGCCTCAGAGGCCTGGAATCCTCAAGACACCCCAAACAGATTCTCAGAGTCAGGTCAATGGGCAAAACCCGACAGAGACCGAGGTGGTTCTAAGAGAAAAGCCACCCTCTGGAAAGAACCCCAGTCCTCTACGGCACCCTTCCTACATCTTGGCTGTAAATGATGAAGGAACAGACTCGACAGCAGATGTGGTGGCGTGCTGGCTTCCAAATGATGCACGACGTGAGATGCACATGCGCCGCCTTGAGGAACAGCATCACACATCTTGCTCCAGCAACCTGGACGAGTCCCTGGACTCCATTCCATTCATTGGTAAGTCCTTGTGGCTTGTGTGGTCTGTTGCAGGCAGTAGTGTTGTGTAGGCTTGGAGTGCTAGGACCGTAGCCATGTGAACCTCACTAGCTCCCATAGACTTTGACAGAAAACATTTAGATGGATTGAAAGCTGATGGTGTGTTCATTGCATGCATCAGTACAGTGTTGGAATAAATGCTCACAAAGTAAATTTATTTTCCCTGAAAGATGATATTAATCAAGTTTTGAGGCTTTCAGAGAGGGGTTGTGGGTGTTTTGACTTAACCAGGGCAGCGTAAAAGATTACTTGGAATGTATTGAATTTCTCCTTTTTATTACATTGTTTTCTTGGATTAGTTTATGGTTGAGATGCCCTTTAATGGGTCTTGTAGGGTATAAATATTTGGCATCTTAACAGCTGTCTCACTGTGCACATACAGTATCAAGTATTTTCAGTTCACATCAACAGAGTACATTTTATTATTTCTAGTCTTGTTCTAAATTTTCTGTTATGTATGGAAAAAACTAACTATTATGTTGTATGGTTGTGGTTAGAGTATAGCTGTAGATATTTCTGTTTAATGTCTCTAGTTTCTCCGTCTATCTGAGTCTTGCTATGTATTTATCATGTATAAGTATCTGCCCATCTATCTGTCTTTATAAGAAGCCACATAATGTAATAAAATGGATGAGTTGGTTTTGTGAGAATGGATAGGCTCGATTCATACATTTTTGTTCCATTTATTATTTCTTTTTCTCTCAGAGAAAGGTCAATCTATGATAATTAAAATAATTTTTGATTTCAGTTTCAACATATTGAATGTTGCAATATAAGTAAAATGGATGAATGATATGTACAGGACAGAGATACGTTTTTGTGTTTTTCTATGCAGACCATGAGAAAGAAGTAGGTCACAGGGTGAGATGTTACTGGGAATTTTTAGTTGAAGAGAAAAGCTGGTATTTTAGTAAATCTAGGTCTCTCTGAAGATCTGAGATGAATGTACATTATGGCAAGCAAAATAAATTTAAATTGAAAGTGATCCCTAAGTGGCCAAACTGATGTCAAAGGTACACATACATTGGTTTTAGAGTTGTTTCTTTTACTTTTAATGGTCCATGCAATTTCAGTTGTGAAGGAAGCCTGACAGTCCAGGTGCAGACAAAGCAGGCAGTGACTGAGATGAAGTTGTATCCCAACCATTCTGGGATTGGTGCCCTAGTCTAGGAGAACAGAGGCTTGATTGAGTAAGCCTCTTAAGTCTCCATCAATAGCCTGTCTGAAAACTCACAACTTTGAGCCTCATATGTGTGATATCAGTGTTTTGTCTTATAGGATAGATTAGAATTTGTTTTTAAATCAGCACACCAATATGTTTTCTGAATATATACATTATATGCTTCAAGACTTTTCACAGTAGACTTCTGAAAGTCTTGTTAAAGACGAGCATGCTTTTACCATTTACTAAATTAGCACACCAGAGTTGTACGTGAAGCACACTGATTGTATTGGCCACTTGTTGCTTTTTGGTCATTTTGGGCCTCAGCCTGAGCTGCTCAGATTTTGGTGTAGGGCCTCTTGGTAATGTGGGCTCTGGCCTGCAGTTGTAATCTGAAATACTTTTTTTGTATTCTGTGCATGGTTGATGATATGATATCTTGGTTGGTTACCATTGACTGATGTATGCTCAGAACTAAATTGTTCATCAGAGGGAGATGAAAGACTTTGAGGTTGCTACCCTAAGTGTTTATCAATTATGGTTTTAACCTTTTATTTTTATTAGTTCCTTTAATCCCCCCCCCCCCTTCTTTCTCTTTGTTTTGTTTTTTTCTCCTTTGCCCAGTTTTGAAGTGGGGTACAGACTGGAAGTAGGACAGTTGCTTTTAAATTTAGCTCCAAAAGCCCCTTGGCTGCAGAGAGAGCAGCTTTGTACTCTGAGCTGTTTCAGGCAAAAAGTGCCAAGAGTGGGCAGTAGATGAGTTAAAAACTTCCTTCTTTCTAACTCTTAAAAAAAGAAAACCATTAAATACTGATTTGTTTACACTCTCAGCTGTTCTGCAGTATGTAAGTAATGGTGTTAAGAGAGTTTTTGTTTATTTATAAATAACATGATTTTGAAATGGATGGATGGGTGGATGAATGGATGGATGGTAACTTGACCATCAGCAAGAGCTGTGTGAGGGGTATATTATAACAAGTCAGCCAGTTGGACAAGGTCACGACACCAGATGTGATAATGTTTAGTTAATGGTTAATCATTTGCTGATTTATTAGTTTTTTCTGAATATATTGATGATAAATTCTTATTATAGAAATATATATTCACATAAATGTGGCATTAAAACTTAAAAGTGCCCAGAAATATAAAGGTCATCCTCTGGGAAGGGAGAGAGGGAAAACAAACAACAAAAAGACAATACTTGTTTGAGTATTTTAATTTTATGGGCATATTTATGCATATTTAAAACAGCAGCGCATTTGCATCAGTCATTGAGCAATTGGCTTACAACAGGGTATATGAAAATACAGAACCTAGAAAATAAAAAATACTGGACAACAAAGTTATGAAGGTAATTTACACCTCTGTGCTCACACTGAATATTTTATTGTCCTTCTAGATGAGCTAGGCAGCCCCAGTGTGGACCGAGAGGCTGCTCCTATTCCTCCCTCTGCTGTAATATCTGTTGCGCCATCCATAGCCACAGCACCCTCCAGTCAAGGCTCACCATGTCCTACTATTCGTCGTCAGCTATCACATGACCAAGGTAAAAAGCACTGGGTGGGCTGGCTGATGGATATGAATGTTAAAAGCCTGTTTTATGTTTCCATGTAATCACCTAAACCATATATTCCTTTTATAACGTGTCATTGATCCTAGAGCTCAATGTACTTCTCACAAACAGTCATGATTTGGCTTGTAAATTACAAACAGAATTATTTCATACTTTTAACATTGCTGTATAGAGTCCCTGCGAAGTGCTTTGTTGGACTCTGATTCAGCCAGTAAAACAGAGCGATCCAAGTCTTATGATGAGGGTCTGGATAACTATCAGGAAGAGGGAAGAAGGTGAGTTAATCCAAAGACGATAATTTCTCTTCCCATGTTTATTGGATTTGTCTGACCTTTTCCTCATTCTGTTGTTCTTTCTTCCCCCTACATTTATTTAGAAGATCTTCAAGTAAGCACATGACCAGTCTCAGAGGCCTGAGAAAGGTGAGACACAATCAAACTAGTCAAAAGATTTTAATTGTAAATATTTTTTTTAACTGTATTTGTTTGATGTCAATATTAGTTTGAGTTTAAACTTTCTGATTGTGGCCCAATTTTACATGATAGGCAAATACACTTGACTGTACAAGAGGTTATGCCACTAAACACATATTGGATCCAAGAAAACATTGATTATTAACTTCAGGAGATAGATATAGTGGAAACATGACATAATTCTGCATCTAAATGTGTTCTCACACTATTTGATAGATGCTTTTTTTTTATTGTATAAACAATCTGGAAAGTATGTAGAAGTGTTGGTTATTGAATAAAATAGTTAACAGCTACTTCTTAAAGGTTGGAAGTGTTATCAACTAAAATAGTCTTATAACACTTTTCATATTGCGTTTTGTGACATTGATGTGCTCTATATTCACTGGATTACTTGGAAAAGTGTGTTCTGTGTACATGTGGCCATGTAACTGTAACATCCACAGTCTGGTTCCATCTGCATGTCTTTGTTGCATGTCTCCTCACACCCTCCCCATGTCCCATGTTATGCTTTACTGTCCTCTAATAATGCCTGGGAAAAAAAAAGCCATTTATTCACACTTGCAGGCTTTGGATGGGAATAAATCCTCAGGGGATTCTGGCTCTCGCAGGGACTCCTCCTCAGATATCTTCTCTGGTTCATCCAAAGAAGGGTTGCTTAACTTCAGGCAACTTGGTACAGATAAAAACAAGGTATTTATTTATGTTTGTCTTTATTTATCAACAATATTAATCACTTACGTTATGAAGTGTAAGGATTTTTCTTACTACGACTGTTTGATTCTGTAGCGTGTCAGCGGAGGGATGAGGTCATGGAAGCAAATGTATGCTGTTCTACAAGGTCACACCCTGACCCTCTACAAAGACAGGAAGGATGCACAGTCTCATGCTTCAGCGCAATCTGAAGAGGAACCACTACGAATTAGCATCAAGGCCTGTCTGATTGACATCTCCTACAGCGATACAAGACGCAAGAATGTGCTGCGATTAACCACCTCAGACTTTGAGTATTTGTTCCAGGCAGAAGGGAGGGACGACATGCTGTCGTGGATCAGAGTCATTCAGGAAAACAGTAACCCAGATGAAGAGGTGTGTGTCTGTGTGTAGTAAAGCTGAAGGTCTGGTTTTACAGCAAAAACAAATTAATTCAAACCATCTCATTGTACAGTTTTAAGAGAAGTAACAAACACACCCAGCAGCTTGGTAAGAAGATGAGGTGAACACAAGTCTTTGAACTAAATACAATGAGTGCCTCAGTAAGATAAAGATCATCCCAGACATTATGAAATGAAATATTTAACAGTGGCTACAATTAGAAGTTGTATGAAACCTGTTCTGCATGGGCCAAACAAAAACACACTTATGGGTGTGATGGGAAAAATTCCACATGTGCTCGAGAGCCAGTCAGAGAGCTCTTTGAGCAGGTAGTCATTAGGTGATGTTTTCTGGCCTTAGTTTACGCTGATATGTCAGCTGTAGGTTTGGCAGCATAAAACACTAATGGTGTACTTGTTGCTCTGTAACCCTGCACCTTTTTATCAATTTAAATATTATTGGATAACTACTGATACAAACATTTAAGTCCAAAGTCGAATAATAATAATAATTAAAAAAAAAAAAAAAGATTTCTTGAAAGAACTTTACCACAGTCATTAAAAGCATGTTGAAGAAGAATTATTCATACGTATTTACCTGTGTTTGAATGTAGTTAGCTAGATAATGATTAACTTTGTTAAATGTCTGAATCTTCACTGTATTTTCGTTGTGATTACAGAATGCTGCTGTAACAAGCCAGGACTTGATCAGTAGAAAGATCAAAGAATACAACATGATGAGGTATTCTAAACACCACACTAAAGGAAAAACTCTCTACCCATTTATTGCGTGCCAAAACTATATCAATACATTTTGTTTAATTCAAAATTCTCATGATGTTCAGTGCACCAAGCAGCAGATCTGAACCCTCCCCAAAAGCCTCTCGGCAGTCTCTCAGCATCAAACAAGCCTTCCTGGGAGGTAAAACAGATGGCAAGAGCCACAGCCCCCATTCACCCAAGACTGGAGAGGAACGAAGGGCTCTGAAAGGTTAAGACACCTTTTCTAAGCAAAGTTAATGCAGTTAAAGGGTGTGTAACCTCAGCTGTCTCATTTTCTGTATGTGTACCTCATCAGATGATTCTAGTCCTCCTCGGGACAGAGGAGCTTGGAAAATTGGCATTGCAGGGATTATGAGGAAGCCCTTTGAGAAAAAGACTCCAACTGGCGTTACTTTTGGTGTTCGGCTTGATGATTGTCCACTGGCACAAAGTAACAGGGTGGGTCTGCGCTGTCTTTGCAAAATTACACAGTTTTCTCTTTAAGTAGTCTTGCAATTTAACATGTTGCTTATAAATTCATAAAATAGTTTTTGTGGATGACCATCTACGCTGATTTATTACTGATCACATCAGTGTGTTGACACACTGTTTCATCTTGGATTAATTGTCCAATGTTTTTCCTGCGGTGTGCCGTCCAGTTTGTTCCTCTCATCGTGGAGGTGTGCTGTAAGGTTGTAGAGGAACGAGGACTGGAGTATACTGGGATTTACAGGGTTCCTGGAAACAATGCTGCCATCTCCAGCATGCAGGAGGAACTCAACACCAAAGGCATGACTGACATTGACATCCAGGAAGACGTGAGTGACTAACAGTCAGGTTGCACAGTAAAACCTGCTGCTGCTGGGGTTATTTCCTACCAGGAGGACGGCTTTTTTTGTAATGCTTTCTCTATCTTTTACCACTGCAGAAATGGCGGGACCTTAATGTCATCAGTAGTTTATTGAAGTCATTTTTCCGAAAACTTCCAGAACCTCTTTTTACAAATGGTAAGATTACGTTCTGAAAGTTATAAGTAAGGAATTGCAAACAATATCAGGTCAGCGTTGAGTTTTTCCTCTCTGATCCTCTAAGTTAAGAGTTCATGCTCTGCTTACAGAAAAATATGCTGATTTTATTGATGCCAACCGAGCAGAGGACTCTGTGGAGAGATTAAAGAAACTCAAGAGGCTGGTGAGTGAAGCCGGATCTGAAGATTTTGTGTTTGAACAACATTAACATCATTGACCCTGAAATTGTGTCTCTTCTTTGTCCATTTTTGCAGATTTATGAATTACCTGTTCATCACTTTGAAACTCTGAAATTCCTTTGTTCTCACCTCAAGAAGGTTTCTGACAACTGTGAGAAGAACAAGGTATGGCCTGTCAGTTTTAACACAGTCCAACCCTGAGTTAATTCAGTTGGAGTTTCTATTATTTATTTGGCTGATCTTATCCAAATTCCCAAGATGGAGCCTCGCAACCTGGCAATTGTGTTTGGTCCGACGCTGGTCAGAACCTCTGAGGACAACATGACCAACATGGTCAATCACATGCCTGACCAGTGCAAGATAGTTGAGAACCTCATCCAGCAGTTTGACTGGTTCTTCACCGATGATGGGGATGAAGATCCTGTTGTATGTTTATTTTCAGTAATGTTTTATTAAATAAATCTGATCTTGAGCTGTTTGTGCATTGCAGATGGGGACTAAATACCACCTCTCTTTTTCTCCCTCCATTGTTATTTCAGACTACAGCTGAGCAGGAAAGCACGGTGCAGTCTCAGCCTGTACCTAAAATCGAGCACCTGCTGTCTAACATTGGGCGGACCACAGCCTCACCAGGTGAAGTCTCAGGTAACTTAGCAGCAGAGTTGTTTTTTTTTCCTTCTACACCTCTAGTATCAGCAAATGTAATGCTCTCATCATGGCAACAAGACTATATTGCATCAATTATTTTTGTAGTAGGTTAAAGAGATGTGTGATAAAGATGTATTTTAAGATAACACATCATTCTTTTCTTCAGCTGCTTAAAACAAGGAAACAGCGTTTCTTTGTGATAATGTTAAAGCAAGCTGTTTCCGTCATTTTTCAGTGTATTATTGTGGTTCAATCACTGGAAAATTTTTGAAAAATACATTGCAGTATGCCAAGCCTTTATTCATTTCTTTTTGAGAAAAGTCTATTTTGTTTTGTCATGATTTGGTCATTTGTTTTTTATTTTTTGTATTTGTTATTGTTTTGCCCCAAGATAAACTGTCCAAGTTTTATTTTTGTTCATTTCTTTGCTTTACTTTTTGTTTCTCTTGCTTCAGTCATTTTTCTCCCTGTGCTTTGTGTTGAGACGACGACTCCTTTTCTTTCAGTTCTTTTCTTCCCCTCCTCCTCGTCTCTCACATAATCCCGGCCTGTTCTTTCCCCAAGAAAATATTAAAAAAACAAAACAATGGAAGTTTTAACCCTTCTGACCTGTGCCCTTCTGTGTGTAGTGTGTTGTTTTTCTCCCTTATCCCTGTCCAGCACTCACACATTGCCCAATCTTGACACAGGCCAGGTGGGCGGCGTCTATCACTCGATGATGTCACTGATGGACTCTGTTTTGTCAGTGATGGACAGCTGGGACTGTGGGAAGAAGGACGAATGTTGTGCCCAGTGTAGCTGCCTAGTCTGCAGAAATCCGCAGCTCTTTTAAATTTGGGCGAAAGGAGGAAAAAAGATAAAAAAGAAAGAAAGAGAAGTCGGTGTTTGTCATTTTTCCTGTGGTGTGCACGTCTCATATTTAAACCAGTACCCTAAATTGAGGGGATACAGAGCGATGCTGCTGCACTTTCTCTGAAAGCCCTTCTGCTGTCTCTTGTCTTTTAAGCTGATCGCAAGGACAAGTAGCATGGTACGGTCAACCTCAGGTTCTCTCCCAGTCATGTGGCATAATCTTGTCATGATGTCTGAGGGTGGGGTCGTAGTGTTGGGACTGAGCTGGATATTCCCCAGCACACATGCGATGACACAAAAACAATCCACACATACAGCCACATCCAGGCCCAACAAGAATTTAGTGATTTTAATTAATGATGCAGAGGATTGCAGGCAGTCAGGTAACACTGGACAGGGCTCTGTGCATGTAGAAATCAGTGTATTTGCTGCTGCTTTTAGGGTGTTTGCTTTTTGTTTGTTTTCTGAAGTTTCAGGTTCTGCTCTTGTGTATTTTGTAATTTGTTTGTGATCTTATTATTTGGAAATATTTGACTTTATTCAGCATTTTAGAATTTCACAACAGCTACAGATTAAACACAACCACATGATCCACTTACACTACAAGTCAAAGGTTTGGACACACTTGCTCATTAAATCCAATGGTGAAGTGCTTCCAAACTTTTGACTGGTAATGTACTTTCTCATCTAAACATGATGTTTCACATCAACACCAGTCACTTACACATCTTACTGTGTTCCTACCCAACCCTGCCGACACATAAATTAGAACCTAAATGAAACAACGGAAACTTTTAGCGCACACGAGTAATTTCAGGAAGTTGTTGTACTTGTTGGCCCTGCAGTTTAATAATAATGGTGCTTTCTAATGTGTAATGTTACTTCAGGGGCAAGATTGCTGTCCTGAATATCACTCTGTTTTAACTCAACTAAACAATTTAACTGGAATACTCTCCTTGTCCCAGTATTAAATTACAGGAGGGAAAACAAAGTATATCAAACTGTGCTATGAGAAGAGGTGATAAGCACCCTTACAGCTTGTTAGGTAAACTGAAAAAGTCTGATTCGTCAGAAATCAGAATAAATGACAAACAGTTCAGCTCCAGATTGGTACCTTGTTGAGCGATGAATTGGACAGCTTTACAGCCCTGTATGTTTTGCATGTGCTGCATGCTTAATTTTATTTCTTTTTATATATGAAATGCATGCTATCTCTTGTGGTCATTCTGTTTTTACAGCGTTTGTCTTCTATGTACCGACTTCTTCCGTTACTTCTATATCAAAGCCAAGGATGAGAACTGTAGAGCAAGCACAGAGCGTCTAGACCAGTACATACATAAAGGAGAAACTTTCAGTTGCATTATCTGTGTATTAATGATGGATTCATCTTTGTATGATTTCAGCTGGACTTGCATAATTATTAATTTTCAATTTTATATCAAAATCAATATAATTGGCTTTCTGAGTCTTCAGCATTACAAATAATCACTTTGTTCTCATCAGATTAGATACTTCCAAAGTAGATTTTCTATTTTTTTTTCTCGTCACCTTTTAATTTGTGTTCATTTTTTTGTTTGTTTGTGTGTTTTTGTCTCACGTTTAGATTCTTTTCAGACATGTAAGCAGGAAACAGTTCAAGGCCCATCCATGGTAGCGTATGCTTTGTACAGCACTGAAAACACACACACACACCTGTAGTAGTAAAAATGGGTGGAACACGTAGGCTACTCTTGTTGTGTTGGGGATTTATTGGTCCCCTAGCTTTGCTCTGCTTTAGATAGGCAGAAGTCAAACATTTATTGTGGTTTAGTGAAATGAAATCAAATAGTTTATATTGTTTGTGGTTTTCACTCATCCTTAATTTTTTCTTACCCCCCCAAAATTCTTGGACAAATTGCAAACAAGTCTGTCTATATTGACTTAGTGCTCCAAATCTTTTACTCTGCATGGGACAAGAGCAATGCAGATGGATTCCTACGTGCTACCATGAATGACCCCTTAGTTTCTGTGCCCCCAAAGTTCCTTTAAATATTCATATAGAAAAGGCTGTTGGACTGATTCTTTTACCAGTTTGTATGTTTTCACAGTTCAAGAGTGAATGCAGAAAATTTTGTGAATCCTTTGTTTTGCCTTTTATGTTGTTTATGGTGGCAGGCTACATGTTAAATGGCACTGCAGGAGTTAATCTGTCTTGGAGTAAGAGCGAGCTCTGTTTTACTAAAGCTTACCTGCACCACCTGCATAGAAAACATCAAACACTCACTGATCTGTTCAGCTCAGGCCCCTCAAGTCTCAGAGCAAACTCATCTCTCCCTCCCCTCTGTGGCTTCTTGATTTGGGAGAGAATGTCTACAGCTGGTTGGTGGCTTCCTGTAATGCTCTGTGACTGCCGTGTTTGTCCGTGATGTGCCGTCGTTTCATCGATACATGAGCATGAGCTGCTTTTTGTGTCTTGGTTTACTGCCGGGTTTTCATCTCCCCTCATCTTTCATCCTCCTCTGAGGCTTTTTCCACTCGTAAATATACCGCTTAGTGTGGTTACTCATCCTCCTGTCTCTTTCTCTGCGACCAGAAACGTGTCATCTGCTTTCATGTAGTTGCTTTCATTATGTCCATCCTATCTGTCACATTTAATCTAATGAAATTTAGCTTCTTCTGCTTACAGAAAGATGTCAAGGTATCTACCATTTACTAATGATTCTCTTCTTTTTAATACAGACTCAGCATGCAGTGACTCCTCCAAATCAAAGGTAAAATTTTCTTAAATCTTTATATTGTATAAATGTTAAAAGTTTTTTGTAATTTTTGTTTTATAATAAGTGATGTTTTGTCAGGTTTTTAATGTAAATTTGATTTATTTTTTTTTTCTCATCATCAGGGCTTGTGGGGGTCAGGGAAGGATCAGTGTAGCAAGGAAATGCTGCGCTCCTCTTTCTTTGTCAACCGCAAACGTAAGAAGCCCAAAGACAAAGTTCAACCCAGCAGTTCAGATGACGATTTGGACCCTGTTTTCACAAAGGAGCTCCCAGAAGAGGGCCAGCAGCAGCCTCTGTGGTCCCCAGACAGCCAGACTGAGGAGGAGGGGCAGACAGATGAAGCCAGCGAGAAAGAGAAGAACATAAATGGCTCAAAGGACCAGCTGGATAAAACCAACAAGAAAGAGTCTCGGCCCTCTCCCTCCCAGCCTCTAGAGCACATTTCATCCACCGATCACACCGGTTCCCCCTATGCCTCGCCACCCCATTCCCCAAATCTCAGCTACCACTTACCCATGGCTCACCAGTCCTCTCTGTCAGATCCGCCTTCCAACTATGACGATACGGTGTCCGACCTCGGTACAATGAACAGTACCAGCTCACAGGCCTCAGTGCCCAGAGTGAGGCAGGGCAGGATGGTGGCACTAAGCACAGAGGCCTGCCCCAGCGGGCTTGGAGCGGAGGTTTGCTCCATTACCTCAGACTACTCCACCACATCCTCCATGACGTTCCTGACTGGAGCTGAGCACAGCACCCTCAGTCCTGAAGTTCAGTCTGTGTCTGAGAGCCGGGGTGGAGACGACGCAGATGATGAGAGAAGTGAGCTTATCAGTGAAGGAAGACCGATGGAGACGGACAGTGAGAGTGACCTGTCAGTGTTTACCGTTGGGAAAGCTGATCAGCGAGAACTGCAGGAAGGTCCTCGACCCCTCCCCTCTCACAGACTCATTGAGTGTGATACGCTGTCCAGAAAGAAAGCTGCTCAGCAGAAAGCTGACAGCGAGTCTTCACTCGATGGAGCTCAGGGTGAAAAAGATCCCAACAGACTGTCCTGTGTTTTAGGCTCAGTGAAAGGCCGGTCCATCGGTAGTCTCAGCTCTTCATCCAGGAGCGAGCTGGATAAAACCGAGCCTGCATGGAAGCTGAAGATCACAGACAGACTAAAGGTACGTCTTCGAATGTCCGCTGACGACATGTTCGGTGTGGGCAGCCAACGAAGTCGGTCCCCGGAGGGCCGCAGTAAAAAAAAGAACATCAGGCGCAGGCACACAATGGGAGGACAGAGAGACTTTGCAGAGCTGTCTGTTTTAGGAGACTGGTCGCAGCAGGTTGGCATTGGCTCTGGCTCGCGATCAGAGCTATCAGCTGTTGACCGGCTGAAACCTAAATGTAGCTCTCAGGACTTCTCCATCGGGGACTGGATTGCCCGTGAGCGCCACCGCACCAGCAATCCTGAGGTCAGCCTGGACCTCTCAGAACAGCAGGGGAGTCTGCGCAACACAAACTCGCAGACCCCTGGAGCCTCGGCCTCGGCCTCGGCCTCAGCCTCTTCCGATCTCCTACGTCGTCCAGCTGAGATGTTGAATGGGGAAGTCCCACAGAGTAGAAATCTGAGCCTTTCTGCCACCGCTCACCCACACAAACTCACCAGTTCCCAGGTGGTTCATTCGCGCTTCTATCAGTACCTGTGAGAGGTGTGTGTATGACTATATGTTCTCATTCTTTGAGATGTGTAACTAATTGGGAGTCTGTCAGTATATCTGTGTGACCAGTGTAGGTGAATGAGCATGTTTACAAAAAATGTCCGTGTGTATGTTAATGGTGTGTGTGTGTGCTTGTGAAAAGAGAATTTCTGCACACAAGGATGGTTGATCTTGCTAACATTTAAGGAATGAAACAAAATGTTTGTATCTTTTTAATTTTCTTTTTTTTTATATATATATATATATAATGAACCTCCCTTCCGATACAAATCCCTGTTGTGCTGAGAAGTATAACGGAGACGATGCTCATGAGACAATGAGCTTGTGAAGTACGCTAAAGGAAGTGTAAACACTCAAGTTGAGATTGTTTTGTGGTTTAGCTTAAAGTGGCTTAAAGGATGACCTGACCTAGAATGAATAGGAAATAGTTTAAAGAAAAATAACAAACTTTTTAGTATTGCAGATGAACTATTTTTGTGTAAAAGAAGTTATAATGTTTAATGTCAGTGAGGCTGTTGGTAACCAAATGAAGAATGTACAGACATGCTTGCTGTGATACTGACTTAAAGCTTTACATGCTTGTGTTTCATTCTAAAGTGTACATATCCCTATTTTTCTGTGTACTTGAATTGTGTTTTTGGTACAGCCTGTGTGTGACTGCCTACAAGCTTTCTGCTGTCTAAGGGGCCTTTCCAAAGGTACAAAAGTTACAAGGAGACACTGGACTTATGCAAATGGAAATATAGCTTGTATTCATCCCTGCTGTGTGGTTTAAGAAGCAGTGAACATCACCCCTCTGATGCAAACAGAAGGCCCTGTTTTGGTGTTTGTGGTGTACACATCAGTCAGGGGACTGGCAGTGGTTCGAAATGAAAACTTGGAAAAATGATGGTAATCGATCAGGAAATAATGTTTCTTTACAAAAGAAAGTGCCTCACAATGAAATGTTAAGGGTGCCATACGGTCTTTGTTGAGATACACGAAGATGTTACTGTGAATGACATTTTTATCGCTGACTCAGTCGTTTGATAGGTAATTAAATGCCGAGCTTCCATTCTTTAGGCATTCCACTCTGGTCTTAATATGTTTTATACATCTTTATCCTCTTGTTTTTCATCTCCCGATTTTAACAGAACTTGAATTTTAATTATTCATTGTAAGATAAGTAATTTAAATGTACATAAAATGCCACGTTTTAGCTGCTTTACTTTGCATTTCCATCATATTGCAGGATTAAGTACAGTATTGTGAGAGATGATGATGCTCATGAGGCCTGAATGGGTGTTGTGGGCAGTTTGGTACTTGTCTGGGGAGAGGTTTGTTATAGGAGGAGGACGCGTCACTGAGATGGAACATTCGTATCAATTCAATGTTCCTCTGAATGTTAGGGGTGTGCACAGACTCCTGAAACACTGGAAATAAATTTTGTCAATGGCAGCTATCAGAGTTTGTGTGTGTTTTTTTTTTCTTGTCACTGCTAGAGTATATGGTATATTTAACCAGAATAATGCCTATCACTTCGTTCTCCTAAAGAACTGAATCTTGCATGCTTTTAAATGTCACTATTTGAGCTATGTGTGTAGAAAGTCCAAGTTGCTGTCTGGCTTTTTCACTTTACAGTTTTTAAAATAAGCTAAATTTTAACAGTGAAACTTGACAAATTCTGGATTTCTAAAGTAAATCAAGTGTTCAGTGGTGACTTGTAACTATGTCAACTTAAACACACCTGTGTTGGTAATCCAAGTCAGTTATGGTTACATTTCAGTTGTTTTACCTTGTAAGTATTAATGTGTTCAATATTTTGTCTTCATGGTTTACTGGGACTCTTGAGAACTAACATCTATTACATCTGGGTGCTATTTGCTTCCACAAGTTCCAAACACGTTGGGGAAGGGTTACCACCTTCCTCTGAAAAAGCCTGCACTGACTGGCCAGGTCTGGTTACCTGATCAGACACCTCTCACTATTCCACATCAGCAAAATATTAGTCATTTCTTTGTGACATTAAAACTTTTCAGAACACCTTCAAAAGTAAGTTTTGTCAGTGATGACCGTGTGCTTGAAGAGAACACAAAAAGGCACCTGTACAGCTCATTTATTTTAAGAGATGCACTTTTATGTACCTTTGAACTTCTGTGCACTTCCTGTGATGCAGTGGATAAAATGTTGCAGCACACTGCTCTATTCTGGTTTACAGCAAGGATATGAGGAATGTGGACAAAGAATACGTGTCAAAATGCTTTATATACAAGTTGCACATACAACATAAGACTTAATGTCAGTTTTTATACACTTTGTACACCTGCTGACCACAAACCTCTGACAATACAAACAGAAGTGACGTGAAGAAGAAAGAGCCAATAACACACAAGAATGTGCAAAGAAAATCACCAAAAATGGAAAATTGAGCATAGTAGCCAATAAGGTTGGTAAATATAGAGAAACTGCTAACTAAATATTGTTTACATTTGTAGGTCAGTTTTATGCCACCTTCATTCAAACAAGATGCCTGCTCTTTTTATTTTATATTTAACTCCTACCAAGAGAAAATTTCTCTGAACCTTTGCTCCAAGACCACACATTGCTTTTTCTTGCAATTCTCACCCATGTTTGCTAATTTTCAGTGTCATGTGGGTTCCTAGTGATCACATTTCACCCACAGTAAGGCACAGTGACTAAACCAACAAGACATCAAATTAGTTTTTTTTTTTCATAGAACAAAGAAAATATTTAATTCCATTTAAGACCTTCTGTGTGCAACACAAGTTAAACATTGTGCCTTTTGTCTATAAAGCAACCATAAGGACTGATGCAGCCAGACATCCACTCACATATATTACAACTTTAAGACATTGAACAGAGATTCTAAGAAACATGTATCAGTAATCATACTTATAAACACAATAATCAGTAAGTTAGTTGGTGATCAGAAACTGGCAGCCTTTTTAATAGTTTAAATAATCAACAGAATGAGCTTATCTTCACACTGGAATATTTTGTGCTGCAGAACGCTTGTTTAAAATGTGCCTGTTTGGGACTGGAGGGTTATATGTTGATCCTCTACTTGTCCACCAGAGGGAGTACAATTCCATGTCTTCAGAGAGAGATGAGACTCTTCACATCTGAGTTTTATTCAACCTCCATCTGACTGGTTTCCTCCACAGCAGCCAGAATGGGGTAAAAGGGGGTGTCGGCAGAGGCCCTGAATGCACATGCAGGTGCTTCAGATTTGAGCAAATATTTGATTGGACTGTAGGTGGTGTGGAGTTTTTGTGTTACAAAGATTTGTTGCATATTGTGCTGTGGTACAGTAGCTGGCTGGGGCTGCTCAGAGGTTCAAGTTTAACTCTCGTCCTCCTTGTCTTCCTGCTGGTCATCTGTCAGCACTTCTGGCTCCCTGAAACACTCCTCAAAGAAGTTGACCAGAGATTGACTTAAGTGCTGTCGTGTCCCCTGACTTTGTAGGAAGTGTCCCTCATCTGGGTAGATCTGTAGATGAATACAAAAAAGCTGGCTTACTTAGAGCTGCATCCAAATATATACAAATAGAAATATACCTATTGAAACTTTCCCGATTTATTTATTTATTCTGGCAACTATTTTAACATTTTAAATGCAGTATTAGTACCATTGGTCTATTTGTTGTTAACAATATGAAGAAAAGTATCAGGCTTGATTTCATAAAAGGTGGAGCTTTGAAAACGGGATAACTCACTTTGGTGCAGATCTGAATTATATGGTTTACTGCAATAACAGAGGACTGGAAAGTTGTATGATACAAAAGAATTGAGAAATAAAAGTTGGCAACCGAACTTACCAACCTGACTGCATATAAAATAAACATAGCAGATTCTCTGTTCAGGCTCAGGAATACTTGCTGTCAGTGGATGGCTTGTTGCTACATCCACAAACATAAGTCAAAACTCCAATGTGCAAAGAAAAGATAAATAAAAGGAAGAGTCCTGTCTGCAATCCACATCTCTTCAAAAGATTTGGTACATTATGAAAAAAAAAAAAAAAAAAAAAAAAAGCAAAAACAGCAAAGGAGACCCTGAACTACTGGGAAGCTGAAATCTTTTATAAAACAAGAATAAAAAAAATTAATAAATAAATAAAGCAAGAATGAGGAAAACTATTTTTTTTTAGAACTACAACATTTACTCTACTCAGTTGCCAAACACTTACAGTGTTAGGCAAAGAAGAGGTGATGCAACACCAGCATAATTTCATCATCATAAGATCATCATGATTTCAGAAGCAGCATTATTGTTATAAAGTTGATGTTTTATACTATTTCTGGTTGAACAAGGTTTAAAAAAAAAATTTTCTTTTAATTTTATTTATATTTTATACTTTACACAGCAGCCCAATTTTTGACAAGAGGTTGTATCCACATGCTAATCACTAAGTTGATCATTATAATATATATATATATATATATATATACATATATATATATAATATAATGATCAACTTAATGTGCATATTTATAGTATATATATATATATATATATATATATAAATACATGTGTGTGTGTGTGTGTGTGTGTGTGTGTGTGATTTCCCTCAGATATTACTTAAAAATGGATTTGGAACCCCTGAGTGAAATGTAAATAAAAACACAACATATCGTCAAATTCCATAAATAATGTTTCGTACACAATAGAGCAATATAAATTTTTAAAATATATCATATGCTGATGGGATGCATTTACTGTTTTATGACAAATAGTTTATCTTAATTTTGATGGCAGTAACACATCTTTTAAAATTTGGGACAGGGGCAACAAAAGGCTGGAAAAGTATGTGGTTCTCAAAATGATAAAGCTGGAGTTGTTGCAACCGACAAAGCAACACCTGCGAGCTAGTTTAGGTAACTGGAGCTGCTTTGTTGTTTCTCACATAATTTGTCACATAATTAATATCAAACATACCAGAGAGGTCAATTTAAGCTGAACACTTCCTGTCTTGCTCTCTACCTCGCACCTGCTGCCGCTGTTGCCTCGCAACACAATAAGCTGCCTGCTCTTCATACAACTATTCCTGCTGCTGCTCAAATACTATGACTTCCACCGACCCAGCATCCGCCTATAGGCTCCAGGAAGGTTTTCCGATCACTCGAATATAAAACTATAATCATGATCTGTAAGCATGTGTGTTGTCTGATAGAAATGAAGACAGTAGACAATAGGACAGTAAATCTTCATAATATTTAGCATTTAAACAAATAACATAATAGCTAATTTAAACTGAAAGTTTATTTTAGTTATTGTCTAGAGGGACTTCCTGGCAGAAAAGAAGCATTAAAGAGAAAAACTGTTACTAATAAAAGTTGATATACCTGTAGAGTGTAATTGGCCTTCTCACTGATTAAATGGTTGATGAATTTGGCTGTGTGCTGGAAATGAACCTTTTCTGTGGGGGTGGAAAGGATAAAAATGGAAATGTGCATTAGCTTCACAAAATTACTGGTTCACTTACTGCAGAATTAAAAAAATAAATAAATAAAAACATGGACTACCGTCAGCAGTTGGGTGAATTATTAAGTAGTGTTTCTCCTGCAGCTGACCTGCTCGGTGAGCTAAATTTGCCATCTGGGAAAAAAAGAGAAAGAACATAAATGAAACCTTGAGTGTCTTAAATCTGTTATTTTGTATGATATAAAAGTTATATATATATTACTCTCTTTCTGCCTGCATCTGTTCAACATAATACAAGATTTGGATAAAGAGACATGAAGTTTTAAACTTTACTGCATATACTCGGGAATCCGTCTTTGGGCCGAGGTATCGCTCTGAAAATGCAGATGCTGCAAATGAGAGGAAACTACGGTCAGAAAGTTCCGTTGCCATTAGATACTGTGCCAATGTTATGATGAATTTATGACACCAAAAGATAAATGTTGTACCATAAAGCTCAAAATCTGTTATGGGTGAGACGGCTGCTCCACATTTTAGTTGGGTAAACTCCTCGGAGCTCAAAAGCATTGTTGCTAAATATCCCCCATAGGCCTATAAACACGCAGAATCATTAAACCACCATGTGAACTTTACTTCCGTGAAGGCATTCCGTGGTGTAAATCAGTTTACCATTCTACGTCCTCTCTCTAAGAGATTAATCTTCTTACCTTTCCATGAACTCCCATTCGATTCTTATCAATGTAAGACTCCTTGGATATAAACCTAAGAGAGACAAAGACAGAGATAGGGGAGAGAGAGAGAAAGAGAGAGAGAGAAAATGAAAAATTAAATAACTACCTTGCCCTTAAGTTTCAGTCATGCCCCCAGTTCTAACCTGAGTGCCTCCAGCTGGTCCCTCTCCTCCAGCTTCCCCAGCTTCCTGCGGACCTTGTGGAGAAGGTTGGTGCCCTGAAAGCCGCTGCCGTGGCCATCAAAGCGGATGACAATGGTGCTGAAGCTGCTGACCAGAACAGAGGCCCAGTCCACCTGGAATTGCTCCGTCACCATCTGCCCACCAGGCGTGCCATCTCTATAAAGTAACCCATCAGTGTGATAGTAAACTTTAAGGAATTATTAATTCCTCACAAACTATTTTAATAGTATGTAGATACTGTATTTGTTTTATCAACTCTCACTTAGGCAAAGTCTCTAAAAAGAACTGCTTTCTCCAAATTATTTATTACCAGCAGCTAGAAAGAGGGGACAAAAAAACAGAAACATCTTGCAGTGTCTTGCAGTTTAGTACATGTCATGCCTGCTTCCTCCACTCGGGTGCGCTCCGCATCCCCGGAGAACTAATCACTGCTACAACACTACAATACCCAGAGACCCTCAGCTTCAGCTATCTTGGACACACCTGCCATCTATCATCATCTTCATCAGTCTGCACCTGGTCAACTGCCTACATATACCCATTTCACAGGCTACTCCTTTGTGTAGTATTCTAGATCCTGCTTCTGACTCACACCAGTCTTTGTAACGCCTGCAAGCCTTGATTAAATTACCTGCGATTGTGTCCGGCTTCTCCTTTGAACCGCCTGACAGTACAACACCAAAAACTTATAAACAACTTAATGTTTGTTAAATCATTAAAGTCATTTTACAACATTCACTGGTTCTTTAAAATGTTTCTAAATAAATTTCAAAGTAAAGCATTTTTTTTTTACTTGGACCAAATATGCGAAGGATTTTAGTAATCTAAGAGTGGTAAGGAGACTGTTTACTTAAATAGTTCATAGTGTTTAATCCTAGTTTTATCATTTTGGAGGTCCTCTAGTACACTGCTTTCCTTATGCAGCAGTTTTCTCTCCATAAGAAAGTAACGATAATAGTACAACCCATTCATTGAAAACTAACGAT
>JBAMHW010000008.1:16593844-16628040 GCA_037177495.1 Rhadinocentrus ornatus
ATCGTTAGTTTTCAATGAATGGGTTGTACTATTATCGTTACTTTCTTATGGAGAGAAAACTGCTGCATAAGGAAAGCCTTAGGTTTCCATGTTGCCATAGTTCTGTGTCATTATACAAGCATGTTATAATTTTTTTTAAAACGTTCCCTTCTTAACACTTTCACAACAAGCTCCTCACCAAAGCATTGATGTGATGAATTGGAAGTGAGAATTGATTTGATTTACATGTTTGAATGTAAAGAAATTACGAAGAAAAACTGTTTTTGTCTAATTGTACATTGTTATAGCACTTCTTGTCACATTTTCTCTGAAACTTTTATAACTGAAACTGTCTCTTTAATGATGCTGTTCATAAGAAATGTTTTAAAAAAACAATGGTGATCATGTAGTGGCTCATTTTTTTGTTTAAGGTGAGCCAAAGTACTCACTAGCCAGTATTATTTCATAAAAAGAAGAAAATAAAAAGGTATTTGAGCAGTTAAGGAGTATTGTCCTCTGTAGGGGAAAAACCAAACTGCTTTTGGTGTGAACTTTGGGCTTTGCAGACATGACTGACATGCATAAAAAGATAAGAAGAAGCTGACATCTTTAACAGAAAGTATGCATCTGTGTTTTCGCCTCTATTTTGATGATTCATATTTATAAGTCTGTTTACCAGTAAGTCATTAATTATAAGTAGCTGCATTAACCTTTTGACAACAAACCCATAAATGTACACTTACACTAGCAGCAGCAGCGGGTATTGAGCTGTATCTACAAATCCAGCTGGTTTCAGGATCTGCATTGTCAGAGCTACAACAAAAAGAACAGGGTCAATCTTATCTTACAGCGTACGTTTCACCAGGATGCACACAGATTGTGCACATGGACACGTACTGTAATCATCTATGATGATAGTCCTATTCTCCACTTTGGGCATCTGCATGTTGTTGTAGGTGTTGTTTACTCTTTCATTTGCCTCCACATCCAATACTTCTGTGGGTCAAGAGGAAAATGCATTACAATGTGTCAGTAATCAATAACTGCTGTTAAACTGGTCCAGCTTGTGGTGATAAAGGAAACTGACACTCACTCTGTTTGTCCTCGGTCCTGTAAACGGCCACATTTGGTATATCTGGCCCTAAAGAACAATTAGGGAAAACAGTCAGCAGACAATGCCGAAATAGGTGTAAAATGCACATTATAATAAAATGTCATGCAGTAGGACAAGAACAAAAACACTCATATGCCGCCAATAAATTGGCAATCAAGACACTGAAACGCAAGAGCTTAAACAGCCATATAACTCATCTCCAGAATATTATTCTACTTCCATCCCATCAGGAACAAGCTTACTGTATTATTTCAAAACTTCTGTCCAAAGATCCAGTTAATAACAAGAGCCACCAGGACTTCATCTCTGTAGAGTGAGTCTCCTAAAGAAAGCGCTTTACAAAGAAACTGTGATTTTGTGGTAAAGTGTTAAAGAAAATCTTTTAGTAAAACATAACAGTGTTAGCCACTGACATCATTCTCTTCCCCATTAATCAGAAACACACACACTCTGTCAGGTTTCAGTCTGAATTCTTTTACACTTTTCACAAAATTTGACTTCCCCTGTCTTGCTCAGGAAAATTATTGTAAACATATGCCAGGTGTTTGTTACTCACCTTTGCAGTTCAGTAAAAAGTACTGCATGTTGTGGCTGAATGAAACATCCACATAGCCACACTTGAATTCACAAGACAGGCAACAGCGGTTGAATGGAGCGATTGTGTCAGCGCTGTAGAATGAAATAATCATAAAGATGAATATAATCAGTGATGGCACAGAAACACTTTAATACACTCAACTTCAGGATGTCATGAAGAGTCTTAAAATGAGCAATAAAAACAAAATACTTCATTTCTTTATGTAAATAAATAATTAACAAACACAAACAAACAAACAAAAAATATATTCCACACATAATTGTTCATCTGATGTTGAACTTTCACGATCTGGTCATTTTCACATGACTAACTTCTATCCTACCTGTATAAGTGCCTCCGTTTTGGGTTGTCTTCTGTGCTCAGAAAGTATCTGCGAATCATCGAAACCATCATCAAATAACAAAATAACAGTTTTTTAAGCATCTGTTCTTAAATGTGTGAACACCAAAGCATCGAGGGTCTTACATGAGGTTCCTTTCATGATTGTAGGCTAAGATTCTGGTGACGTCCCAGTCTCCAGTGGTCAGGGACTGAAGGATGTCTATGCTACTGTTAGCCTTAAAGAACACCCATTAATTACTCATACATCAAAGAACAAACAGGACTGTGAAAAAGAAAACTTTGCCTGCACTTACCAGGGAAGTGGACATAGAGATGTGGAAAAATTTTCCTCTCCCACCCTGAGGGATTGCCCTGGTGAAGAAAAACTTGTGCCCATCTTTAGAAAAGAGTGGTGGTTCATTCTGCATAGAAGAGAGCATGTTCTCCCTGTTATTTAATTGTTCAGGTTTAGAAATAGAACATTTTTTTAACCAGCTACTGTGTGACAATGGGACGGCACTGTTCTCATCATATACCTGTCGATGCAACCAGCTCTCACTCTCATCCTCGTGTTTCTGAAAAGAAAAAAAAAAAAGTGGGTCTGAGATAAAAGCTTTGTACAACAAGACATACAGCCCTGGTTACAAAAAGAGTTGGGTAAAACCAGAATCCAATGACTTCTTCATCAATTAAACACTATATTTAAGTGTAAATAGCACAAAAGGTCGTGTCAGGAGCAGGTTTGAAAAACAAATTGGGACATCAGCATGAGAATAGTTAAAAATTTATTATGATTTAAAAAAAAAAATAGAACAGTGAATTTCTTATTGAAGCTCATTTGCTCCCACTAAAACAGTTTGGGTCAGATTATGTTTACCAGCATCATTAGTTCTGTTCACCAGGAGGCTTCTGGTATCTCCTAGTTAGTTTAACTTGGCACAAACACTGAAAAAGAAACCGCTAGGGGTGCTCTGTCTAAAGATGATGATAAAAATAATTCTTAACATCACAAATGAATACGTGTTATAAAGATAAAATGTAAAAACAACTATCTTTACTGAGGTTTATGTTCAGGACAGAGAAGCTCCCGATTTAATATAAAGTAACAATGTTGAATTAAAGCTGTAAGATTTCAATGTGCACATTTACTAAATACTGTTAAGAAGCAGATTTGGAGCGCTAATGATTTTTTTCAGTAGCATGTGGGTTTGATTCAAAATAAACTTCAGTACCAAAGTTTGTGGAAATGAGGAATTGTGTGTTCATCTTGATCTTTTCACAGGCAAACCAACCTGACCAGCAGAAATGCAACATAAATGTTAAACTTTGTCACCTTAATGCAGACTCCAGTGGTGGCCTCACACAGTGTCAGGATAGAGTTGTTCTGGGCTCTGTTCAGCCAGTTGACAGCCAGTTTGGTGTTGGTGGCCCATTTCACCATGGTGATGTAATATTCCCTCCTGAAATGAACAAAAGGTGAGAATACATCACACCTCTGAAAACCTCTGTCTCTTCTAAGAAAATGCTTCAGGGATCCTTTTAGCATTCGTTACTCTGTACACAATGAGGCCCCGACATGCTGTCACTCACCCTATTCGGGGGTCGTCAGGTTTCTTCATCACCACTGTGTGCAGGGGCCCATGGAGACTCACCACTGACAGGTGCACTGTGGGATTTTCTTCTCCAGCCTGTGAGAAGCAGCATGAAATTAGATACAGTTGAAGAGTTATGCTGTTTCTCTCGAAAAATTTGTCATAGTTAACTTCAAATTCGCTTCATTAATTAACATGATTTAAACGTTTAAACCTTCAAAAACAGATTTTCAGCCACATAGCAGCAGCTGAAATGATTTGTGAGCACAGTTTACATCAGCATACTATATACTCAGATTTAATAGTTTGTTTTCTAAAATACACAACTGGAAATGTCAAGTAGCTGAAGTGGCAAATGAATAGCATACGTTTTAAATTTAGTGTCTAGATCTTGGAAGTACAAGTTAGCATTCAAAACATGTTATGTAGACAAGCATGTTCTTTTTGATGCTCTCTCAAAGAACCAGATGTTGTGTACAGCAGTTGCTACTTGTTCAGAATGGTGATATAATAGGGAGAGTTTTGTGAGATGTGACTCATCAAACATTTTCTATGACAAAGATGAATAAGGCTTTAGCATCCAGAGTCATAGGAAACCCAAAATATCTCCTCTTGCTACAATGCAGAAGCCACATGTGCTTGAATCCAGCACTGATCTGTGGAGATGTACTCCGTGCATGGTTATGAATCAAAGTGGAACAGCACATTTCAGTTTCTGCAGGGTAATCCCGACAGCTCACCCTTTTCATGTTATGAAATTGTAATCTTGTTGTCATTTGATGCATTTAAATATTTAATATACCTTTGGGTAGTGATAGTCCAGGCTAGTGGGATATGGGGTCCCTGTAAAAAATGGAACTTCCATTTTTGGTACCAGCGTGTCGTTGATGGTCATGTAGGCCAGACGCAGCCCATCTGGAGACCACCAGTGGGCTATGTGAGTTTGCAGGATCTCCTCTGAAAACAAGTCAATATGCACAAATCTGAAGATTAGGATGCAAGTTTTGGAAATGTAATTAAAGCAGAGGTCGAAAACTCACTAAAGCCTGACAGTAATATTTCTACAAGTTTTTCATAATCCAGAAAAATCCACTGGGCCTGAGTGAAAACAAGGCAGCGACAAGGGAAGGAGTTATTTCTATTAATTCAGATTTCCTCTCAAATTTTACTATAATTTTAGTCAAGTACGTCTCCAAGTTGTTCTGGTAATTAAAAACATGTGCCTGTAATTTTCCCCTCACCTTATTACTTATTACCGCCTATACACTCTACAGAAATGCAGAGCTCACATTTGGCAAAAAACAGAGGAAAATTAAGTGACGATGGGCTCTGTGTTTAATCTACTTTCCATTTCAGCATGCCATCCAGTAGAGGGCAGAAGAGCTCCACAAAAAGCAACCTGAGTAGTGGAAACATTTCACACACGCACGCACACACACACACACACACACACACACGCACACACACACACACACACACACACACACACACACACACACGCACACACACACACTAAATAACAACCTTCTTTAAGTATAAAAGATCCCATCAGCCTTGATGATGATTCACACTGCTGTGAATCCACAGTCAGAGAGGACTTAAGAGACCATCAAGCACTTAGTTCCCAGCATTTGATTGAATTCTCAAGGTAAGGCCGAGTGGACTTTGGTGCAGGTAGCAGAGTTTTCAAGGCTGCAGTCTTCATTACATTTGCTATCACCCAGGATGAGCCCAGTATACTATACAATTTATGCTTTTGTCTTATGATGGTCTAAGCCTTTAATAAAAGTTGTGTTGCTCTTTCAGGATGATATCCTTTGCTAAGTTCAAACAACCATTGGGGGGTCATGTAGCTGAACAGGATGAGCTGGGATCCCATTTACAGAAGCACTAGCACCTTAAAGTAGCTGGCCCAGGTATAAATCCCAGTCTAGGACCCTTTGCTGCATACCCACTCTCTCGTCCCTATTTCCTATCAAGCTACTAAGAAAATATATTACAGGTCACTTGTGTCCAACCCCCCACCCAATGGTTTTACGTCGTTTGTACATTCGCTGTGATGCATCGCTGTGCAGTGGCTTAACTGTGCAACTGACGTGTTATATGGCAAGATCAGCTGTCAGAAACAAACATGCTGCTTTCCAAATTCCTATTTTCAAATGAGGGATCACAACCTTCAGATCTTCACTTAATTTGTTTAGAGAAAAACCTACACACTGCATCCTGATGAGAACAAACCCTCTCATCTATTCCAGCTCACAAATACACAACTCTACAGAAGACACAGAGACAACTTGAATCCCCTGACTTCACTGGGTTTTTATCTTTTCATCAAAGATGGAGCTCACATGTTTGATGAAGCTCTGTTATGACAGCTGAAGAATAATTATTAACACTAATGAATCCCAAAGGCTTGCAGATTATTATGTTTGTCTTATTGAAGCTTCATTTTTTATCTGAGATATACATTTCTCTATAGCAGTGATGTGAAATAGCTTGTTTTTACCCTTACTCACACTTTGATGTGACAATGGGCCCTGTGGGTACAGACTAAGGCTATCTTTCCACTAATATAATTACAAACAACTGTGTTTTTGAGCCTCTTTATGGTTGTTATTTGTGTTAATTTTACTGCTTATTTTAGTTGAGGTCTCATCTTTAAAGTTTTTTTTTTGTTTTACTTGTCAATTTAAGGCTGTTTGTCTTTTATTCAATTTTCTAAATTCTTCATAAATAACTCTGACTTGTAATATTTAATAATTCTTGTGAATTTAATTAATCTTTATGGATTTAGAGTTTATTTGTAATATGTGATCATTTTATTGCATTTCTCTATTTGTCAAAATTTTTCTCTGTTTATTTTTAGCTCAATTTTGAACTTTTAATGCAGATAGTTTTTTCTCATTAAGATAATTTTGTCCCTATTTGTGTTCTTTCTTTTTCTGGCTGATAGTCATTTTATATTTCTATAATATTTTTTACGTCTGTTAATATTTTGTTTACCTTTATAATAGTTTTGTGCCTGCTTGTAATTATTTTGTGTACTTTTTCGCCTCCTTTTTTATTTCTTTTTTGCCCATGAGTAATCCTTCCTTGGCTCCACTGTGAAGAATATGTGAACATGCAACACTGTGTCAGTGTTACATCACTGGCCAAATCTTTGCTCATCTGAACAACATGGTACATACTGTAAAATCTACATGAAACTCATCACGTGTTTTTGATTACTTGCCACTAACAAATCCTACAACAAAAAGTAGCAGAACACAAAAAGGCAAGCACTTCTTTAGCTCAGAAAATGGATTACTTCTTTCATGTCATGTTGAATTTTTGAAACAAAGAAATAATCCTATTAATGAAAAACAGATTAGGGCCGACCCCTGAAACAGTTCACGCACTGTAACAGAATTTGCCCCAAAATATCTGGCATTTACATTTCCCCTGCAATTATTGTCCCAAACATCCTTTGGGTAAAAAACATGACTAATAATTACAAGTATGCTGGAAACAGAAGTCTAAACAAGATACCAATAAACTTCATTAGATATGAATGCAGTGGAATAACTATACTCAAACACGGCAACACATTTGTAAACAAAGCCCTATTAAAGTGGTGTGTAATTACGTCTGTCCCACATATGCTATAATCAGAAAATGTCTTACATTAAATGATGTATGCTAGCTTCTGAACATCTGCTGAGTGAGATTGCAAAGCTGCAAACATGAATTAATTAAAAGTGTTTGAACACAAAGACAAGCGATGTAGAGACGTGTAGAGAAAGAGGAGCACTGAAATGTAGCCAGCTGAGCTGCTTCAGGTGGAATCCTGCACATAAACATGCAGCACACCTCAGTGAAATCCTGCCAGGGGCACATTTCAAAACACTCTATTAAAACGATTTTCAGATTTTGCTAGATAAATACGGAATATGTCAAAATGTTTGTGGACATGTTGCTGGGGAAAAAAGCTCTACAAACTCAGTGCTCCCCATCATCTCGCACCAAACAGCAGAGAGTTGCAGGTATTGATCAGCCAGTGAAGATGAAGGGGGCTTACCAAGCAGCTGTTGTTACTATAAAATCTATATTAAAAAAATCTTCCACAGGCTTTACTGCTTGTAGCACAAAAAAAAGACAAATTTATTTGGCGAACACAGAAATGCATCCAGCTAAGATTTCAGTTTGATTTCTGTTCAAAATTTATAGTAAAATGACATGTTGCTGTGCAGATTTAATGGTATTAATATGTCATTATTGTTTGTTTTCCTTGGTGACAGAAAGCAGGTAATGAGAATTTATGAGAAAATATTACTGGTGCTATGTGCAATAGTGTGCTTACTATTGAGCCAACACTGTAATCCCTATAAAAAAAATGGCTACTATCCTCATTCAACAATTCTCCCCGTAGATAAAGAGAAGTAGGGAGGAACTTGATTAATTCGCACAGATTCCAGACCTAAATTTTTTCAATGGCTCCCAACATCACTGTTCAACTTCCTTAATAGCAATGAGACTTAAGATGATGAAACCCCTTTAACTGTTCAAAATAATATTAAAGGCCAATAAGAGAGGTTTTCTTTTTTTATATAATGGCATGTAAATACATGTAAAACAGTTATTTTGAAAATTGAATGTGTACGGTGTACTTTTAACTTTTTGTCTTGTTCTGCAGGTACTGTTCATACAAGCACATCACAGTGGGAGGCTTTATGCTGGAGATATACGCTCCTGGATGGAAATGTAAAGGGGGATGCAGAAAAATGGCTGGAACCCACAAGAGGCAACACGTGATGCAGAACTTAAGCTGTGGAAATCTTTTGAGGACAGCATGAGCATAGCAAAAGCAAACACTGAGCACTACTAGCTGACTTGCATCCTTTCTCTCATCCACTGATGTTTTGGGCTGAGATTAAAAAAAATGGCCAGAACAAATGCAACATCTCCAAAACATTCAGGTTTTCAGTGCATACATGGTGCCTGCACCACCTCTTAGTAAGACTTGTCACTTGATAAGCTAAAATAATGTTCCCTATCCTTAATAAAGTAGGTTTAATTCCTAATACCTACACAAAAAGCAAGTGAAAACAAAGGTTACGTTCTAAACAAAATTAAGTCTGAGTTGGATCTTTTTTCATTTGTCTTTTGTCACAGTTTCAATAGTTTTTGTGAAATGTGCTTCTGCATGTAACTATACCGCTCAAAATAATAAAGGGAACACCAAAATAACACATCCTAGATCGGAATGAATGAACTATTCTTATTAAACACTTTGTTCTTTACATAGTTGAATGTGCTGACAACAAAATCACACAAGAATTATCAATAGAAATCAAATTTATAAACCCATGGAGGTCTGGATTTGGAGTCACACTCAAATTAAAGTGGAAATACACACTACGGGCTGATCCAACTTTGATGTAATGTCCTTAAAGCACGTCATGCTGGAGGATGTTGCAGGCAGCAGAACGTTCTCCATGGCGTCTCCAGACTCTGTCACGTCTGTCACGTCTGCTCAGTGTGAACCTGCTTTCATCTGTGAAGAACACAGGGCACCAGTGGCCAATTTGCCGATCTTGGTGTTCTCTGGCAAATGCCAAACATCCTGCATGGTGTTGGCTGTAAGCACAACCCCCACCTGTGGACGTCGGGACCTCATACCACCCTCATGGAGTCTGTTTCTGACTGTTTGAGCAGACACATGCACATTTGTGGCCTGCTGGAGGTCATTTGCAGGGCTCTGGCAGTGCTCCTCCTGTTCCTCCTTGCACAAAGGCAGAGGTAACGGTCCTGCTGCTAGGTTGTTGCCCTCCTACGGCCTCCTCCACGTATCCTGATGTACTGGCCTGTCTCCTGGTAGCACCTCTATGCTCTGGACACTACGCTGACAGACACAGCAAACCTTCTTGCTCGCATTGATGTGCCATCCTGGATGAGCTGCACTACCTGAGCCACTTGTGTGGCTTGTAGACTCAGTTTCATGCTACCACTAGAGTGAAAGCACCACCAGCATTCAAAAGTGAGCACAACATCAGCCAGAAAGCATAGGAGCTGGGAAGTGGTCTGTGGTCACCACCTGCAGAACCACTTCTTTATTGGGGTGTCTTGCTAATTGCCTATAATTTCCACCTGTTGTCAATAAGTGTTGCTTCCTTAGTGGACAGTTTGATTTCACAGAAGTGTGATTGATTTGGAGTTTGTGTTTTTTAAGTATTCCCTTTATTTTTTGAGCAGTATATATATGTATCAAAAAAAGAAGAAGCTTGTGTCGAAGATGCCAAAAGATCAGATAATGTTTGGTGGCAGTTTCACAAACTGCTGTGACACTATATAGGATGTGTTTTTAAAGCCATCTTACCCTCATACAGCCAGTCAGCAAGGCCATTGAAAACAACGCCCTCTTTACCGGTGGAAACGAGGCGGATTGATCGACTTTCTACTGTTGCTCTGTAGTAAATGTTGTTTTCAAATATGAAGATCTGGAAAAAGAAAAGCAGAGCAGTAACCATCATTAGTTTTCTATGGTTTTGTATTATTTGGGTAAACGCATACATCTGAATTCACAGCAGATTTCATATTTCTTTCTATCCTTAATCAGCCCTTAATGCTAAGATGCACAAAGTGGTTTTGCAGCAATTGAATATGGTTCCCCCAAACCTTTGCTTTCTGCATTGTGTTGACAAAAATGTAATTTATTACAAATAAATGTGCAGAAAACACATTTAGCTGTTATTAAAAGCAGACCACACCAGTTTATTTTCTTTCTTTCTATGCTAACTAGAAGGTAGGTGGATAAAATCAGATTCATTCATTATCTGTATCTTTATCCATTACAGGTCACGGGTAAGCTAGAAAGGTGGGGTGCACCCTGGAGGGGTCACCAGTCCATTGCAGGGCCAACACAGAAAGAGACAAACAACCATTCACGCACACACTCACTCCTAGGGAGAATTTAGCCAAACATGAATGTCTTTGAATGGTGGGAGGAAGCCGGAGCACCCGCGGAGAACCCATGCATACACGCATTGCTTGCAGGAATTTTGACAGGCTGTTAAAAGATGTCTACTGAAAATTGCACCTGATAACAGTTTAAGAGAAATGAATGTAAGACTAATTGGTTTCCGAGTGTGTTGGTGTAAGGGGCTGCTAGCCAAAACTCATCAGTGAAATCTAAATCAATGGCATTCAGGAGAAACTAAAATGTTTACAAGCTGGGATCGAAGGAAAATTGATTAATGGAATATAGTGATTCATCTATAAAAGGGTTAAATAAAAACCATGTTCTCATGAATTACTTGATTCAACTTTGTAATATTAACACCAAATGATATGAAAAGTGTGGAAGTAGTTTTATTTTTCATAATCATCACTCATATATACTCATAATATTTACTCATATTAATAATCACTCATATATTCATTTATATTAATTTTCTTTATTCATTTATTACTGTTGATTCATTCAGTTTGGTACAGAATATAATAGCACATTAAAGTGAATCTTTCATTTCTGGGTTATGGTGAATGTGTGTACGGGGTCAGATTGACCACTGTCCCAGTAGACCTTGGACTGGAAGCGTCTCGATAAGGATAAGGAAGAATTGTCTGGAATACCAGCTTGTTTATGAGTGATTTTCTTCTGAAATTGCAGGGACAGTCGCGCCATTCAGTCTGGCTTTCCAATTAGAGTCTGGCCTTGTGTTGGGAACTGGGAAAACATCAGATGTGTTAAAACTGTTTGTCTCTGACTTGTGCATCAGAGTTCTCTGCTAACTTCTCATGTGGTCAGTAGACCGCTCTCAACTAAGTGATTTATACTCAATAATTCTCTTATGTAATAAACACATTTACTTTTGACTCATACCAGACTCTTAGTAATTCTTCTACAACAAAAGATACACAGTGTCCATGAGTGGTAGAAGCTTTGTGTCAGCACCAAATGCTTTCCAGTATCTGCTTGAAAACAATCCTTGTCCCAGTCTCTTAATTGATGATAATTAACTCTGTGACTTCTAAAACTTCAGGGGAACAAGAAATAAAAAAGAGGGAGAAAAAAAAGCAACAACAACAACAACAAAAAAAAGTCATTTTAAAGGGTGCAAAGATGAAAGTGGCAAAATCAAAGATACCTGTGGGGTTCTGATAGCAGGGTTTCTCATTGATGTTTGTGTATCTGTGATTTCAGTTGTGAAATGTCCAATTTTCTCAAACATTACTTCCACTGGTTTCATGTTTTCCGTTTTAATTCACCCTGTCAGTTGTGTCAATATTACCTCTTTTTCAGGTTTATGGCTGTATGTGTGCGTGTTCGTGTTGAGCCAGCCTTGCTGATTGCACTGTCACGCTAGAGTTATTGCCTCTAGTTTAATGAGGGGAGCGCTGCAGGATTCATCTCCCTGCTCTTCTCACTGTACACTTGACATTCACTGCACACACATACGCAGCACTCATTTTTACATGCTGATGAAACACTTGATGATAAATTGTTCCAGTTCTGATAAACTTAATGGGAAATCATTACATTCACAAACTGTACAAGAAAAAAGAAAATTTGCGCAACATGTCCAAATCAGACAGAAACAAAAGACAAGAGCTTGTCTCATTTTATCCTGCACAGATTCCAAGGCTCATTAAATCAAATGCAGAGCTACATTTACAGAAAGGAACAATCAGGTGCATCATTACCATATGCAAATTCCTCTGCTGTCTTCCCTTGGCCGACACAGCTTGATCATACACTTGAAAAGTTAATATTTCCCCACATAAATGCATCTGTAATCTAAACAAATTATACAAGAAGTGCAATTATAGTAAAAGAAACAAGAGGTAGTTGAAGAAACACGGGGCTCCACAAACTAAACAGAAGCTAATTTAAAACCATAAATCAGAGAATTTCATAAAAGATAATCAGGTGCTTGGAATACCTTGCGCTTTAAAGCTCCTTGATGGATCATAGTTTAGATGGATGGATAGTTTAGTTCACTGCCTTTTCCCAATCTAACATTGTACAAGTTTCTCCAAGTCTCTATGACATCCAGATTGTGACACTTATCCCCAAATCTACATATTCATTCAGAAAAATGAAACTATGCACAAACAGGTCACAACAATCTAGTTTTCCTTAAAAAAATATAACAAAAAACAATCTAGTGGAATGGTAAGGCACTCTCTCTTTTTTTTTTTTTTAGAAAACAAACAGGTGGAAATGGTAGATGTGACTTTCCTGTATATGATATAAGGGGCGGAGGGCCGTTTAATAGTATTATAGTGTTGTTGTCTTCCTGTCTCGCTGTGAGCTAAATAAGCTATTGAGGTAGGCCACGCAAAATAATATGTATCATCCCATTCCTGGTACTTAAAAGTGTTAACAAACAACACAATACAAACACACAATGATACAGCAGCAATATTTGTACAATAACATCCTCTTATCCTTCAAAAAGGTACTTTAATTCATATTGATACTTGGAGCAAATTTATTTTTAATAGAATATAATTTTATTAATGTCTGCAGAAGATGATATTTTTACTCATGGTGTGTTTTCATAAAATAGTAATAGAATTTTTGGAACACAACCCCTAAACCCTGAGCCCTCAAAGAGACCTGTCCTCACTTTTTAATTACCCACACAGGAAAAGACAAGTTCAATATATGATTAATTTAAAGATCACACTGAGAAAAAAGCAAGAAAAATGTTTCATTATATTTTTCCTCAAGAATAATAAAAATAAATGCTTTATAGCAAATGGTTGAGATAAAAGTTAATAATAACTAAAATGAAATGGTCAAAAATGACACTGGGATAGCAAACACCTTGGGTATTACATATCCAAATCAATTGGTAGAGGTGGCTCACACAGGTTTATTTCCTCAATTTTAAAATAAAATTAATCATACTCTTTGAAAATTTTAAGGACCTTAAAGGGTTATATATTATATCTCCTCAGCAACAGCCCAAGCCAGAGGTTAAACCTGAGAAACCATCTGCCACTGTGGCTCTCACCGACTCTGGAGTTGTCACAAAGTAAAAATAATTTTGGCTGACATTGATGGAGGTCAGTGCAAACAGGAGTCCTGCTAAAACCTGACATGCTGTCATTATAGAGTATGTAAGCCTCTTATTACCGGCTGTCCCTCTGTGACAAACTATAAATCACTACTGTGTCAGATTCTGGCCCATGTTCCCCAATGAGTCATATTTAGCATCTGTAATCTCAGAGGTACATTCTGCTTACCAGCTGCTGGTCTTGGGGTCCCCATCCAGCAAACTGCAGGACAGCTTCATGCACCTCGGGGGGATTTAAAGACCAAGTTTCCCTGTGGGGGGAAATCATATTATAAAGCAATATTTGCCGGTATGTTCACAACATGAACAATGCATGTTCTATCATTGAGGACAATTTGAGGATGTTGTGCTTTTTTTTTGTTTGTTTGTTTGTTTTTGGCTTGTAGTCATATTGCAGCCTTCATCAATCATCTGCACCCCCGTGTTTTTTCTTCTTCTTTAGAACAGGCTTTTATTGCTCAATTTACAACAAATACATAACAGTGGTAAAATGATCAGACATAGATGGATTACAGACTAAGAAAAGGCCATGCTGGATGCTGCACACCACACTAAACTGAACTGAAAGGTGATCCCATAAGGAAGCAGGGAGAACAGGTAAATGTGACTGACATCAGTGAATAGAAAACTTAAGGTCAGAGTGAGGGCATCCTGTCCAGTCAAAGATATTTGAAAAGAGGGAGACAGAAAACACAATGGAGGTGGCTCTTACTGTGTCACAAGGCTGTAAATAATGTACTTGGCCAAGTAGGAGTGTTGGTAGATCTGTGGAAGGAAAAGCATCCATCACAGAGGAACAAAGTCTCAAAATATAGATGTTCAGGAGACAGCAAACAGATTTTCTTACCGGTTTTACATCAAAGGCAAATAGTACATGTTGCATGTCTGGGGACACCTGATATTTGGCAGCTCTGGATCTGTCCTAGATTATATCAAAACAAACAAACAAACAAAGAAGGAAAACAAAACACTTAACACAAGAACAGTAGCAGTAAAGGGAGTACTCATGAGGCAGACTGGACTCACAAACAACTGGTACGGCACAATGACCAGGTGCTCCTTCGTGTCAACATTAAGCATGACAACATCCCCGTTCCTTGACTGAAACAGCAGTTCATTGTCTATGAATGACAAATCAGAAGCAGCTATCAGAGTTACAGGGTATAATGCATACATACACCATTTTTTTTGTTTGGTGTTATCTTGCTTAATTTCTACTTTACCTTATATTAATCAAATTGTTATTAAACTTGCAACTTTGGTATAAAGTAATCCAAAATATATTGCAGACTATCTTTAATTTATACACTCAAAGATTTATTTAAAGTCCTCAGTGATTATGAAATGACCTCCCTGAAACTGACACTTAAAAACACTAAATGTGAGCTAAAAATATTTGTATGTTGTCCAAGTATAGCCATCAGTTTTTTACATAGAGAAACCCTTTAAGGGCTTTGGAAATTATTGCTATCATTTACCCCTCAAATTAGAGTTCAAAGATTTGTTAATCAAATTAATATCTTTTATTCTAACTGAGGATAAATGACTAAAAATGCCACAGCTTCTGTATTGTCTGATTCTTACAAGCATATTCATATATGTTCCTGTTTCATCAGTTCAACCTCAAAGCAACAAGTGTTTTAGTCAATAGTAAGCAGAAGAAGTGACTACACGCTTTCAATAACAGCTAAATTGATTGACAAAGGAATAAAAGGACCCATGAACACAGCAGGTTTCTATGCTTTGGGTTGTATAAAACGTCTAGTAGCAAAAACTGACACAAGAGGGCACCATATCACTGAACATAAGTTAAAGGTAACTCTGATAGTAGTTAAGAGGGCCACAAAAGAAGGTGTATTAGTCATCCTTGGACTCATTGTTTGTCCTAAAAATGAAACACATAAATACTGGTGTTTTGTTAATTTGTGAAAATTGATGTTTAGATGGTGTGGGGGATGCTGCTTAAAATGACATATAGACAAAAAGACAACTGTTGATTTCAATACAGCTTAAAATGAGAATAACTAATAACAAAAAACATGCTTTGCTCAGATTAACATGGGATCTATAATGTTTGGCCTTGAACTGGATGAGACCACCATATTAATTGCACAGTGAAGACTGTGCATCATTGTGGGAATGTGGGAACTTTCCAACATTTAAATAATTCCAATACACCATAACAATCAAGTTGTTGGAGAAAGTACAACAAAAGAAAAAAACTAAAAAAAGGATATGTATGTGTTGTATTTTCTGTTCTATCTCAATGAAAAGGACAAATGTCAGACAGGAGTCAGCTCCTCTTTGTTTTAAAGATCAATGTGAAGGTTGAATCCTTTGTCTTTGGATCTGAGTCTGTGTGAGAAACTCAGAGGTGAGTCCAATGACTACTGAGGCAAGATGTGATCAAAGAGCAACAGGGATCAATTACGCATTGCTGTGAATGAAGCCCACAAAATATTGTTGAGAACTGCTTAAGTGTGAGGTTGTCCCGTAGGGTTTCTTATCAGAAGGTCACTAGCACTGAAAGGAAATTGATTGCAATGTATTAACTTAGCTGACAAGTACAACGCCATATAGAGCGCTGGAGTTACATCAGGTGCTGAAGGAATTTTTTCATCATATACCTTGATATATACCTTGATGGGTATATGAAGGGCACAGACGCTTGAACATGGAGCTAATTATATATTGCTGAGCTGATAATGTAAGTAAGTAGAGGAGCAATCTGCCCAGCTGAACATGATAAATGTAATGTAACATGTCTGTGCACCTCATGCTCGATGATGGCTGCAGCCAGATCAACACATGCAAGATTTTTATTTTATTTTATTTAACCTTTATTTATAAATGTAATCACATTAATAACCAATGTCTCATTTTCAAAGGAGACCTGTATGATATAAAAAGAGTTTTTATGCATCCTTTGATCATGTGTGCTGGTGCAATGATAACATATAAGGTAGTTTGGTAAGTTTTGGTTAGTACAATATAATACTTTTGAAAAGTATTTTTAATATATTTTTAACAGATTTTAATGTTTACTGCTGACATTATTAAAAAAGATGTTGGTCAGTGAACAAAATAATTTTATAATCTTAGAGTAAAGCCACTCTAAATCAGTGCATCATGTTTTCAGCCTGTAACCACGTGAGGCACTTTTCCTTCTGAACACCAGGGGGTGCCGAGATCACTGATTCAACATGTGTGGGCTCAGGTGGCATCTTCCATCTCCCTTCACCTTAAAGGTTAGAAAAGCCACAGCAGAACCGCTCTATTGAACATCTGTTTAGTTTCAGCCATCTTATTATGAATCTGGTACACAACAGCTGGAAGGATGTTTTTGTCTTCGTGTCTTCAACATGAATTTTAGCGTGTTTACATTATGTTGTGTTGCACGTGCTTGCTAGAGAAAGGAAAATTTTTGCAGTTCTGTAACAAAATGTAGTATTTTTACGTTATTTGGATAATGTGCACCACAACTGGCTACAAAAAGAGGCTTTTCAAAAGTTTCCCTGTCTTTATTTGTTTAGTGATTTTTTTTATTCCACCTGCCTGATTTCATCCACAAAGCTGAGCAGTTACAGCTTCTTTATTGCCTCAGATCTCATTTCTCATTTTATAACTTCTAAGTGAAATACACAGATTAAGTCCTTATCTGATTACATTCCCTAAAGAATTATTCTATTTTTTAACTTCATATGTTATTTAGCAGCTTCTTTTTCTTCTATGATACACATATAAAGCTATACTTCTTCTGAATCATGAGCAAAATAGTCAAGCTGTCATATCTGCACTGTAGATATGTGTTGTTTTTGATGAAGGATTACGAATACATTCAAATGTCAAAGGCAAACTGTTCACTCACCACTGAGCCATTTAGCATCTGGGTCATGGATGTGGAAGTCTGGACCAAAAACATCCTCTATAGTTACTTTCTTCTTAAGGGCAAGGCTGTCATCTTCTCCTGTCAAGTCAAAAACCAAAAGTTCAATATACATGCATACTTTAAATATGATATACAGAAACCTGTGTATATATTTAAAAATATCCTGGTGACTTTTGAGATTTACTTCAAGAAGCCTTCATTCGGTCTTGTGACACTCATTAGCATTTCAAGCATGTTTACTAGTTTCAAAGCAAAAACTTTTAGAGAGCATCCTGCTTGATGATTTTCACCATCTTACCATATGTAACTTTTTTTTTTAAATCTCTGGAGATACTAAGGTCAATCCAACATCTAGTCCTTGCTATGGGCTGAGAAAATTGGTCTGAGAGCATTGGTTCACAACTTCCTGCTGTGTTTTTCAGCAGAAGGCTGCTGACTCCTTCCAAACCCAGTACTCAAAATAAGAACTGAAGCTGAGAGCTGAGCTGCAGGTGGAGCAGATGACTGGGGAGTTTGGACGTGAGGAGGGAAAGATGATAAATGTTTGAACCCTTGTTTTCTGCTACATTTCTACTTTGGAAACAACAGTAAGTTGTCACAAAGGTTGACAGCATATTGGAACTGTGCAGTCACTAAGCTGACAGATTCTTTGTCAAGAATACTGTTGTGTCTGTGAAAATACTGTGTCAAACATAGTAGAGTGTTTGTTAACTAAGAATCAGAAAATTTCTCTTGTCTGGCAAGACACAGCAGTGAGGCAAACTGTATCTGTGGCAAACAGATGATGCTATTGCTGCATAATAATCTCCATTAAACAGAACTAAATGGCATCACACATTAAAAGGCCCATTATCCAGTGAGACGATGACCTCGCCTCTGTGTAAAACTGGCAAGCAATCCGTATCCGAAGACACAGTGTTATCTGTAAAAGCGTGCCGTGCTGAAAGGAGGTTATCAGATTAAAATTGCTGCCTGTGCTGCAACAAAAGGAGGATGCTGATGAATGACGATTCATAAGAGACATGTTTGTAATCCTGAACTTAAAGCCAACATGTGTGTGTGAAGACCATAGGTGCACTGAAACAGGTGTGTGTGAATGTTCTTGCTTCCTGTCACCATGGTTACATTTCTGTTACCAGCATCTCATAAATGTAACAGATTTTAGTGACATTTGGTGGAGCATTACTCTGTGGCTAAAAATAAATAAATAAATGAACAGAGAAATTTGCAATGTTTTAATCTTCTTCTTTTTTATTTTTTGTTTAATAAAAAATTATGAATTTCAAATACAAGTCATTGCATATCATCCAAAAACAGGCAGGACTATGATTGTTTTGGGCTGTTCTATTTTCAAATCTTATTCTTCTTAAGCATTTCACCTTAAATGATTTATTTTGTTAATTTTCATTAATGTGAATTAATATGCTGTTATAAAGGAGGGGGGGGGGGGGTTACATTATTGACAAAATGCAGAGGTTTAAACAAAGCTACATAAAGATGGTATGTACCTCTCATTTTGCTAACAGGGACATAGATTCCAGATGCACAGTAATTTCATGTTAACTGAATCACCACATTTATATTTTATGGTAAGAAAAGGTTAATTTATGAGCTTTAGTGCATAACTATATTCTTAGCTATAGTTATTTCAGGTGTCCTGTTAAAGTGAATTTTGAATACATTTTTACAGGTGGAAGACTGCAGGCAAAAAACACTGGCACACACTTTTTAATTTTGTTTTTGGACTGTTTTACATTCATAATGCACCCTGTTGTTAACTATTCTAAAGAAAATTACTACAATAGAGATTTAGGTTTCACCTTACAAACCAATACAAATGAGTAGATATACAATATATAATAATATATAATATACAATAGATACAAAATGCTGCAGTTACATATCTTAACAGGAAATTTTAGGAAACTTCCATTTAAGAAAGTCATGCTTAAATATAAGTTATCAGCTGGGGAAGGGTTATTTTGATATGAGGGGTTGAAACTTTCATCCTCAGGTTCAGTGTGAGGAGTAAAGTGACATTCGGAGAGCAAATAAAAGCACAAGACACTGGGTTGTTAAAATGAAGCACGCATCACACTTTAAACTGATGAAATGTTTGTGAACTCTTTGAATTTGAGTGTGTGATACATACGAGGGGTCAGCAAGATAACAGAAGTAACAATCAGGGAGCAGATGATTAGGATGACCAGCAGAGCAATTGCTATTCCCCTCCAGTTCCTCTGAGGCGGCGCACTGCCCACCAGGTCCTGAAAAACAACAAACAGAAATCTAATTTTTAAAGCAGCTATAGGTCACAAAAAAATGATTTAATTCTTCAAGCTTGATCTATCCT
Source organism: Rhadinocentrus ornatus (assembly GCA_037177495.1). Lineage (NCBI taxonomy): Eukaryota > Metazoa > Chordata > Actinopteri > Atheriniformes > Melanotaeniidae > Rhadinocentrus > Rhadinocentrus ornatus. The sequence continues at coordinate 16,613,755 of JBAMHW010000008.1, forward strand.
ACAGATGGTGTAGATAGATGGCCTTGGATGAAGAGCATTTTCATTCTTTCATTTCATCTTATTGTACATAGGACAAGCATTTTGTATTGTCACAGTTGGAGGCAGAGCTTGGCCATAGGGCAGCTCATTCTCCAATGCCATCAACTCAGTCACTTGTCTGCAGAAACGCTGCATCATTGAGCTGTTCCCTGCTGCTTGCATACGAAGAGACCCGGCAGTTTTGCCTGATAGCTGGAGTGGAGTTACAGCTTCAGAGCAGACACAACAGGCAGAATAATGAGCTGCTCTCCTCACACAGCCCAGCAGATGGTAGATGGCTAATCAGCACAGTTTGACATGAATCTACTGCAAAATCCACAGGAAATACAAAACATTTTAAAAGCAGATGTGCAGAAAGGCAGCAGTGAGGTGGCCTCAGAAGCCTGGCCGATACCCTAATGCAAGTTTTTTTAGACTATTTTGATATGGAAACAATTTTAGTGCTGTTACTGTGTGATTCATTTGCACAAACACAGACCATCATCCACTTCCAGACATGCTGTGTCCATTAAAAAGCAGCAGAAACTGGGTAACCATAGACAAGGGTTAACCTCTTGAACTCAGTTGTCTTTCACCCCCTCTAGTTTCAGGCTTGTGGCATCTTTCTATTTTCAGGACCAGTTAAGACTCCTCAGAAATGCCATCATCTGGCACTGCAGATCTTCTAGTAGAGAGGTTTCTAACCTTTTTCTTCTGATGGATGAACTCAAGTACTCCTTCAGTGCTACGTGTAATGTGGGACAATTAAATGAGTAAATTAAACACTATTAGATGTTGTAAGTGCTCCACAGACTTTTCCATGTATTGCATTTCTTTTTCTTACCATTTCCTTTAACTTTAACCTAAAATTCAAGTTAGGATTTTTTTTTTCTTTGGGTTTTTTGATCAACAAAAGGTTGAAGGTATTTAGAGGTTAGTTTAAAAATTAATAGAAGACCCTCTTGAATAAATGAGAAAACCCAGACTATACTGGGAAGCTGGTGGATACAGAGTCATTGCTGGCAACAACTACTAATGTAATCAGCTATAAGTAGGTGCTGTGGTGGGAAATGATCGAGCAAAATACTCATTCAGCTCATTTGGATCAGCTGCTAGCTAGCCTGGACATGCTAGTTACCAGCTCGGACTTGATAATGACCAGCTGAGCCTGGAGCTCTATATTTGGCATTCTGTCTCTGCAGGCTGTACACACCTGACTTTCTGCTTAATCTGTCTCATTTTCCCTGGCACATCCTCTCAGCTGCATCACCTTCAGGTCTCTCCACAGATGTTCTGGCTTGGTTTTGGCTAGGTTACTTGAGCGTGGCCAAAGACTTGTCCAGAAGCCAGCCCAGTGTGGCTGTGGTATTGTGGCTCTTTGTGGGGTTTATGTTCCTAAAAATAAGTTCTCTTCAATGACCATTTTTTGTATTTACAAGTAATTTAAGCAAGCTGGATGCATTGAGTTATTTTTCACATTATACATGAGTTTCCTGAATACTGGCCCTGGACTAGTTTTTCACATGATGAATTCTTTTCTTACATCTTACATTTGTTCAAACTTTCAGCTGAAGAAAAGATATATAAGGAGAAACACTTTTTTTATATATTGGAGGGGGACTTGTTTAATCTAACTTGCTTAAATTTTAAATGGTTTTGGTCATGAAATAGACATTGTTTGAAAAAATAAGGAAAGAACAAACAAAATCAAGCGCACAAGAAAATGATACACTGTCCCACGCTAATGTCAGAAAATCAGTTGTTCAAGATGAAAAAAAATTTGACTCAGGGTAGTGTCAGGATGTAGATTAATCCTCTGAACTTCAATTAGCCCTCACATACCAAGGCTCAAAATAAAAAAATAAAAATCTTTGACAGCATTTAAAGAATGGTTTTCTTTATCTTTACCTATTTTCTTTATCTAAGAATAAAAGAATAAAAAATATTCTTTACACTTCTAAAGATAAACACCTACATACCTACTGTATGATTTAATCAACAGCCTCCAGAGGGTTAAAAGGTTCATTTTAGAAGTCAGAGTTCCTCCCAGATGCCATGTAATTAAAGGTCACTAACTATGTGTGTGCACAAACAGACCACTAATTCATAGATTTATCTCCATGTTCACAGTTAGTGAGAAAACTGAGCAGCTCCAGCCATCCGTGTAAGTCCAGCTGTTGATAACCGTGTCACCAATTAGCCCTGTTCTCTACCAGCATGTAGTGGTGAAAGTGCTTAGAGAGCAACTCAGTGAATCATCCACAAGTTAATGAGGGGTCCATGTACACGTGAGACTGAAAGTGAACGAGCTCAAACTGCTGGGCAGAGATGGTGCTTTGGATGTCTTAGAGCCTCTGAACTAATATTGCAAGTTACTTTCCACTAAACTTCCCATTAAATGTCTGAAATGATTTTATGTGTGTTTGTGTGTGTGTGTTTGTGTGTGTTTGCTTTGCCTGTCCACCTACTGTATCTCCAGCGTTTGTCTTATAGCAAAGCAAATCGATGCTGAAGGCAGTAAGTACACATAGAAAAACAGCAGGTACATCAATAATCTGATTTATTGCTGTAGAGGAAAGGATTTTCACAATGAGGTACGCAGACTTGCATGCTGGATTCATAAGATATTAATCTAAGTGATCACATCTTGATAGGAAAGACATGCTGATTTCAACAATAACTTCAGACCTCTGACCAAGCTAGAAATAAAATGTTCAGACACTTCGACAGGCTTACAGATAATGGCCCTGTTCCTGCATCTGATTACTTGTTCTCTGTATATCTGCACTGAAAATGACTCAGAGTTGAGGGAGGGGAAGTGATTTGAATGCAGTTCAGTGCAGCCTGTACCTAATGGAAAGGTACAGATCTACAAATGTGGCATGTGGATATAGCTTATAGAGTAAATATGCCCACACATTATGAATCCAACATATGTATTTTATATCTTCAGACAGCCAGCTTAATTTCTTAAATACAGCTCCTACAGGCCCTGCAAGTTAAATCAAGCAGCAAAAAACAAGGGATGTGTATGATTTAACAAACACAAGTATCTCCCCTACTGTACTTGGTATTTCTGCAAACAAGCACCCAGTGAGTTACAGGTCAAAGAGCTCTTCCTTAATTCTGATCAATAGACAATCAAATATTGTTGGACATTACCCTTTTTTCCCCACTGTAAGTCTTAACAGAACCACTCCAGTTGACTTCCTCTGTCAATATCCTGAGACATGTAGCACCAACTTTTAGAAAATGTGCTTAGTGTTTCATGTGCATCCTGGGGGAAGCTAATCAGTTACACTGAGGGGTCAGAGCTATTTACAGCATCTTCTCAATTACCAAAGACTACTGAAAGAGCCAAGATATTTATTTACTGAGCAATGGGCCAAAAAGTTATGCACAGTAGTAAAATTCACTTAATAAAGACTCAAAATACAAACATCAAGGCAGCAGTCTGAACCATAGACTGTATATAAAAGATGGCTCCGAGATAACTGAGCCATCTCAGATCTAACGTGAGCTAACCGGCTAATGAAGGTAGGTGGGCTAAAGCTAAGACGCACTGTTGAAAACTGCATTTGTGCTACACTCTCCCTTCTTGCAGCAGATATTGGATACATGTCAATCATAAGGACACGCCCCTAATTATGCCGAATTTCAAGATTAAGTAACATCCAAACGAATAAGTTTGAAATAAATTCACCCCCCTCACAGTTGTCCTGAAGTTAACCATGACCTGTTAATCCTAAAATGGATTTTTATACCAGGCTTTAAACAAGTTTATTTCTGCTGTGAAGTTAGTCTTGTCAACATGGGAGTCTATGGGGATTTGCTTCCCATTTCACTATCGGAGGTTGCCGCTTGGTCTGAACCCAAAGATGAGCAAAAGCATTTACAATTACATACAATAAACAAGACAAGTGCTTAGTAAATACAGTTTAGTAGCACATAAACTTATAATAAATAGTATAAATTTTCTGCAATACCAAGAGATGAAGAAATGCCATCTCTCATGAGTTAGGTCTTGTTATAAAGCCGCATTACATAATTCCCTGACCTTAAAACTCTGTGTTTCTGATTCGATGATACACTGACATTCATTAGGCACATTCCTGGAGCCACTATTAGTGTACAAGGGTCCCAAGGCTGAGAAACCACATTTCACAACTTTTTTTCCAGCAAGGGTCATCACATGTCAACTGCATTTTGCTTAGGCTCGGCACACACATAAAGATTAGCGGGCTGTTTTTGTACGGATTTTTCCCCTTCCCGAATCCTGACCAAGGTCAGCAAAAGCTTGATTATCTTTTGTTATAAGATTATCCAATAGGATAATCCTGTGGTGTGAGGTGTGTTATCAGTAATTTTGTCCTGACAATCAGCTCCTAAACGGATCGTGGCCAAAAATTGCAAGTTTTAAACTTGTTCAATATTTACAACCAAAAATCTTCACGTGTGTGAAAACCCGACGATTCCTAAGTTGTGACTGTGTGGATAGTGACGTGAAATGGAACATAAGCAATCCAGAGAGCAAGCTCACTGGGGAGCGAGGATGGACTATAAAGTCTGTGTTCACGCTGTTTCCTGTCTGTTATTTTTTTTTAGTTCAGGATTTTTCTGTTAACAATAATCGCAAGACCACCATCATTATTTCGTTATGTAAGTCCTCTTCCATGATGGGGGCTGTGTTTTCCGGTTGTTGCCATGGTTCTTCATTTTTCCGGTTGTTGCTCTGGTTCTTCTTCTTAGTTTTTGTTAGATTCCATTTGAACATGCATAATTTCTGGCTCAGAGGACTAGATTCTAGATCTGCTGCAGGACAGAATCGTTATGTGTGTGTTGTTCTGTGCTGAGATTATCGGAGCACACCACACACAGTACAATCAAAACTGTTTTATCCCTGGTATACCTGCGGGACATGTGCTGTACTCTCTTACTTTGTATAGACTAAAACCTGAAAACACCGGAAGTAGACCCTCCACCATTGCTGAGGTGGCACTTCTGTGCATGTCAGAGCAGAACAGATGAGAATTTTCTAAAACAATGTCAAAGAAATCTGGAAGGATTTGTGCATTTCTTGGCTATTGGAACATCAGAGGAAAACATTAATTGTGGCAAAAGAATAAAATAAAAAATGGATGTGAAGAACACAGAGCCAGAGCTGCCAACTTTTCAATAATCCTTGAAGTGAAATTTGGTGGAACCAACCCAAATTTTGCCACATACACAGCAGCAAGACACAAAACTCATTTTGACAAATTTTGTGCAGGTTTATCATAAAATGTAGCACCCACGAGGAACAAAAGTAAAAAAAGGTTTACTAAAAGGTCTTCAAAGTACCAAGAGAAACTTTAAAATAAAACAGGAACCAACTCAATTACACAAAAGAAGGGACACTGAGACAAGACACAAGAAATCTTACAATAATAATAATTTCTCTAGATCTGTGTGCCTTGTCAACCTGGCTATTGGCCTTTTTTGAGGCCTTAATTAACAGATGGTCAAGGTGGTGAGACAGTACGAAAATGATTACAGCATGTGGAAAATGATGGACCTGCTGCTGCTGGGTCTGAGACTGAGGACCATATGATGTCAATCTTTGACAATGCTGATCGAACAATGTTAAAGTTGTGCTTTAAGGTTTAGTATATATGATTGTTATGCATAAGCAATTTGCTGGGATACACCAACCGGCCCTGGGTAAATGCTATAGTTCAATCCCCCAGTCCAAGGCATTTGAGGACAACACTGCTTAATTACGATCAGAAATTGTACTCAGCTGCCCGCCTATTAACTGGGACCAGACGGTGGGAGCACATCACTCCTGTTCTGCGCTCCCTTCACTGGCTGCCTGTCTCCTTTAGAATTTCTTTTAAACTTTTACTTTTGACTTTTAAATGTTTAAATGGGTTGGCTCCTCCCTATCTGTCTGAGCTTCTGCACCACCACCGTCCCTGTAGGGCTCTGAAGTCAGAAGATAATTTGATGGTTGGCAGTCCCTAGGACTCGACTCGTGACTCGAGGAGACAGAGCTTTTTACTCAGTAGCCCGTAAACTTTGGATTGATCTCCCTTTTTCTGTGAGGTCTGCCAGAACCTTGAATGATTTTAAATCTCTTTTAAAAACTCTCCTTTTTACATAAGTTTTTACTCCGTAGAGCACGATCATTAGGCCAGGCCTTTTTTTTATATCTTTCTCTTTTATTGTTTGTTTTTATTGTTTATTTTATTGTTGTTTTGATGTTTTTATGTATTGTTATTTTTATCTGTGCAGCACTTTGGGTACCTTGTGGTGGGTGAAAGTGCTATATAAATAAATTTTGATTGATTGATTGTTTGATTAGATGATCACTTTATTTATAGCAATCAGTTCAATATTAAATTAAATATACATCTTAAAAAAAGGTCTCATTTGTACCCCCCCTTTTCTTGGCCAGTGACCCTGCCTGGCCCCGCATCAAAACTTTTTTAGACCCGCTCCTGCATAGCTGAAGCAGAAATCCTTTCAACAACCTGTCAGCTACTTTGTTAGAGAAGGGTTCTGCTCTGATTTGTTTCTCAGAACCTGCTTAAAATTTCTCTCACCACATTCATTGCCCCCTTATGTTGTTTCACTCTCACTAGATATCTGAAACTGATCTGTCTTCATAGATGTGTGCATGCTTGTCTTAGGTCTAGTAGATTGTACAACTGTATCACTAGCTAATCTCAGTAATACTGAAAAGTAATATCGAATCAAGGTAAACAATATCTAATTGCAATAGCCTGCTGTTATAATTTTTTTTTTAATTCTTCAGCTTCAGTGACAGTGACATGGGTCTGACACAAGACTGCTAAATGTTGCCTATTTTTGCTAGCGTGTCTAAAACCAACACTTGCCAGTGAATATGTGCCAGTGTGACCCATGAACCGCTAGTTTCCTCCTTCTCAGCTGAAAAAAAAAAAAAATGCACCACAAGACAGCACTAGCAACAGAAAAGTCCATCAGCTGATCACGGACAGCTGGTGGTAAACAACAGGAGAGGGAGGGGGAGAGGAGGAGGCAGTTGTGCTGCGCAGACAGAGAACAGCGACGTTTGAATAAAACTGCAGGAAAAGTTTTCTTTTTAAAACGTGGGAAAAGTGCAGGTTGAACCCTTTGAACAGGGCACTGTGTGAATGTTAAAACCCCCTCATCCCTAAAGGAGGCAACGCCCTCAAATCCATCTATAGAGCCAACCAGCTCATCCTGTTCCATCTTGCCTCTGGACACCTGCCATCATAAATTAGGGATGTATGGGGCATATCATGTTAAAAGTTTAAACGCAATTGGTTACATTAATTAGTTCCAGCCATTAACGTGTTATTTGTGACAACCTTAATTGAAAGCTATAATGTATTAGTAACTAATGAAAATAATTGATGCAATTTTGCAGAAGAATCTGAGTCCATTCTTGCATAAAAGAAGATTTCCTTTTGAATATGATATACCATATATTGTCATGATGAGACAGAGCTGGAATGCAGGCATGCTACTATAGCACACACAATTTCTGCCCTAAGACCGAACGTTACTTTTAAGTTGTTCAGAAGGGGGCCTGGTATTATTCTGTTGAAATAACTACTGACCTCTTGGGAAAAAAGATCACTTTGATGGCATCATATCTTCACAAAAATTTCAATATACACATCTGCATTAATGGTACCTTCAACATGAGCAAGTCATCCATGCCACTGACATTAATGTAGCCCAGTGAATGTAGCAAAATGCTGACTTTTGCTCCTTTCACTGATATCGGGCTGGATGGTCTTTTTCATCTTGTAAAAGGTAAAATGTGGACCTCACACACCTTCAGTATTTCTTTCCATTTGAAATGAGTTAGTCACCAGAGAGTTCAGCTGGGTTACTACACAGAGATAACTTATGGCCTCCTGCTTACATAATAAAGTTTCAGGTTGCATTTCTAGGAGAAGCAGTAGACTGTGTTGAGTGGCAATGGTTTATCGATATACTCTTGAGCCCACATGTTTATATTAATAACTGAAGCATTAATGTTTCTCACGCACCGATACCTAAGGACTATAAAGCTCTTAATAGTGAATTTTGTTCTTGGTCTTTACTTTAAGATTTTCCCAGATTACTATAATTTTTTTTATATATTTTGGACCACATATGTTTAGAGACTGAAATTATTTCAAATTATTTTAGTTTTGAATGAACTGGTGAGCCTCATCTCACTCTCACCTGGAAAGACATTTAATCTGTTAATGACAAATTACAGATTCCAGACTTACTTTTTACTTCTATAATCACAACTTTTTATGTGTTGTTGGCATCAGATTCTAGATGTGTTACAATAAATTTGGGTAGCAAAGACACTTTTTGTGTACTGATTTGTGTCTGTTAAATAATGCTTTGAATTAATTAAGAAATTAGTTTTGAACCTTTGTTGCATTTAGAGATGTTTCTGTAAGTGATGTCTGTATAAATCAACTCTCTCTGAAAATTGGGATCACCCTCATTGTCAAAATATTCTAAGAAGCTCCAGAGACTTTTTTTTTTATTAATTCCTTCATTTATTACATTTCCTGTTAAAATGCTAAAGAAGGTTTTAAGACCATAACTGAAAAGCAGCTCTGTGAATTTTCAAATAATGCAGTTATCTTCAGTCAATTGTTATTAAGCCTCCGAGCTCTAGTTGCTTTATCCATGTAGAGTGCTTTATCCGTGTGTGAAATGTGGCGGGTTACACCCACCTACTCAGCTGCTAAATGCAAAGCTCCAAGCTAAGGCTGAAATCACAACATAAAGCATCAGAAAATGATCAAATCTGTTCCAGATGACCTTACACAGAAATAAATAATCCAACTTTAGCTGGATAATTTGTTTTCCCTGATGATAAGTGTGCTGACTGACATATTGATGTTTCCAGGGAACTTATTATGTAAAAAGTGCCTCTGTAAAATGAAGGGAAATCACAACCTTTGGCAGCATCTCTTTAGTCTGTGTAAAGAGCATGCATGCTTGGCTCATAGCTGATAACAATAAAATCAGCATCAATAAATGGGAACTGCAACCATTTTCCATTTTCACTCTTCTTTCAGACACTTCTAAATAAATCCTGTGCATTTCACTGCTGACAACTGAAAAGGACAGAACATCCCATGAGGGGAAGCAACATCACTTCTTTTGGCCTATTTGTTGCTATTTTCATTTTTGTTTTGAGACAAAGGGGCTATAAGAAGGAAGCATCCTTTAAGGTCAAGCTTCCTTTACCCCTCCACCACTCACTCTGTCTAATCCTTTCTCCCTCCTACTTCCTTTTGTCTAACCATCTCTTTGTCTCTCTGCTGGCTGCTGAAGTGTGAAATGGATCTTTCCTGATCTCTGAGCACCTGGTTTCCAAGGAAACCAAGAGAGTTATTTGAGTCAGATTTGCAGTGAAGAGTAAGTTTACAATACAGTGGCGACTAATATCATCCTTGAGTGTGTGGGGAGCATGACGGCTTGAAAAATTAACCCTTCAGAAAGACACTCTCAAGTAAGACACCAGAGAAGATGGACATTTGAAACAAAAGTAAACTTCCACGGTCCAAAGATACTGGACACGCGACACATGATATATCACTCAACTGTAAGCTAGTCACCGTCTGAGAGCCGTCAAACACGAGTGAAGCAGTAGCCTGTGGACATGGGGGTAAACTTTTCCTCTGGAATCGCATCAATAAATAATGGGCATTCATGAGTGAGATTAAGAATTCATGCCAGTTGGCTTTTGGTTAGCCGGACATCAGCCTGTCTGTCTATCCATCTGTCCGTTGTTTGTGTACTTTGGAAAATTTGGATTATAAGAGTTACTTTGAACTGAAGCCAAACAAAGACACAAAATGTTGTTAAGTGATTGAGATCAATTCTGATAACCACACACAAAGAGACATTCATGGATCAAGCCACCTCTTTAAACTTTGTCTGACTAACGTATGAGCAAGTACAGCACGTTGTACTGTACACTGAATAGGGATAAAACCATTAACATCTTAGTGGAGTAAGAGCAAAAATACAGAGAAAAAAATGAGAAATACAGTTAAAGGGATGTATGAAAAAAGGACTTTCTGTGCTTAAGAACTTATTGGTGTCTGGAGTGACTTCCAACTTAAAAACACTGAAAAACACAACCTTATCGCTTTGAGATACCTGAGGTCTGAAAATGTGCCATCCGTAAACTGTTTACCCTGTTTACAGACGCAGTGTGAGCCGATGGTTACGGGTTGTACTGCTGTGACATCACTTATCAAATCCATCTGCACAGTTACCATTCTTGCCTTTCATTGTGACATTTATTTTGTCTTCATTATCTGACAGTCATAGAAAACTGCCTTTCAATGCTAAGGTTTTATGTAACAGGTTGTATATAAAAAAAACAACTTTACTAGCACTTAAAATGACTTAAAAGAGGTAAATATAACTTCTGCTGATAAAAAAACATAAGAAAAACAACGCATATTGCACCATGCCATTATTTATTTAACAAAAATTAAACCAAACCTGAAAACATTAGGCTCACCTTTAGTCAATCAATTTTTAATATAATTTGTTTGTAAGATGTTATCAGATCTTTGAGGAAGAAGTTTGACTTATTCTGTACATTGTTGTCTAACTCATTCAGCCTTTTTCTGATTGTCATGACCTCAAACCTCCACAATAACTTGCTAACTGAAGCCTGTGGTTTGTCTGCAGATCCTCTAAGTGCTGCATAGTTTGACCTCAGGTTAAACCTGCTGGTACATCCACCTCTGTTAAAAACAGGAAACTATATTTCATGTTCCCCATGTGCGAATAGTCTTTCGTACTGAAGAATGATTGACTCCAAGTTTGGAAATGGTCATAAAAACCTTCCAAGATTCATGGGAAGTAGTAATTTATTCTCTAAGGCTATTGCTAATATATTTCCTTCTTGGCTTTGTGTTAATAGACACCTGAATGCGCCAACATCCAACCATCCCCCCACCCAAAGAAGAAGAAAAAAAAAAAGCTTTTATAAAGGTGATAGTACCTGCTGACTGTGCTAATGATAAATTAAGTGCATTTGATCAGCGGCACCTGGCTACTACTTATCCTTTTAAATCCTGTGGAAGCAGTCAGAGCAGGCTTATGTTGTTACAGACTGCTTCTGTGTTCTGCTAAGTTTGTATTTAAAAAAAAAACTGTATACAGTGTAATATGTCATGTACTGTTTAGCTGAGGTTGTATGTACCTAATTTTCAGACCTTGTAAAAACTGAAGACTTTTTTTCTTTTACTATTCCCGAATGCAAAACAACTTTTATTTTTTAAATGCATCACCAGTGTTGGGAGTTACAAAGTTACATGTTACAGTAACGATATTACTTTTTTTGGTAACGAAGTAAGGTAGTGCCTGACACTTAAAATATTGGTAACGAAATTACTTTACTGGACTACAGTAACGCGTTTTTCAGCGTTACTCGAGCCATGTTTGCCAATGTGTGAAATTCTCATCTGTTTTAAGTGGTGCACGCATGCTGCTGCCTGTGTGTGTGCTTGCCTGGGCACGTTGCCAAAGAGATCGATTTGTGTGACGTAGCTGATTGTGCGCCAACTAAGGAAAAAGAAAAATGCAGCTAGAGTCGGAGATAAGGGCTTTTGGTCAGTGGCAATATTCACATTATTTTTAGTTCAGCCCAGTTTCAGTCCAAACTTGTGATGAAGATCCTGCTCGCCGGTCAGTGGAAGGAGCCGACCCCTCCAAAACAATCTAAGCTTTTTTCAACATTTCCTGAAGCTCAGCAGCTGGTAACGGACAAAAATTAACAAGCTAGTTGCAGGGTTCATTGTAGGAGACATGCTCCCCCTGTCGATTGTTAAATCGCCCAGGTTTAGAATAATCCTAGATCAAATGATTATGAGACAAGTGTGTCCATTTCTTCCCACAGACAGCCATGTTGTATTTGTGGTTTTAAAGCCGCTTTGTTTACAATATACAGTAAACACTATGCAGACAGGCAGTGATGATTGTCCATGTCTAGATGGTGAATTATGGTCAAGTAAAGTAATAAGTAGTGGCGTTCAAATGCAGTAACGAGTAATTTCATTACAATTTACAGAAGTAATGAGTAACTAGTAACAAATTACTTTTTTAGAGTAACCACCCCAACACTGTGCATCACTCACTATATTTTTTCCACCTTTGAGATTTGCTACTATGCTCTTGAAGGAGACAAATAACATTTCTTCTGATTACCAGCATTATTATTATAAAGATTAAGTTAATTTCAACTACACCAAAACTACTAAAGCTATTAAAGAGCTTCTGGTCCAACTACACTGGCTATGTGGTAACGTGACTCTCAGCTTCAGTTCTTGTAGGAATCCTTTAGCTGTTTAGTTGTTTGTGGCTACCTCTGTAAATTGTGTATGAGAGTGACTTAAAGAGAAACCTAACACTGGAAATTGCACAACTAAGAGCAGATGGAAATAGCAATATTATGGGTATGAAACAATGACTTAAGAAATGCTAAAATTCTTTATAATGAAGAGATAAAATGTAATATTAGCTAACAATTCTCTGTGTGTTCATCACTACAGCTGCATCATTCACCTCATACATAATGGTTTTACATACTGTTGATGTAAACTGTCACTGCACTCAACTTATTTCTCACAGCTGCTTCATTTTTGTATTCTGTCCTTGCTCATAATATTTTCCAGCTCAGGTTTTGGGTGTGTGTATTTGGGCCAGTTGTGGCTGAGAGGTAACACATTTAACAAGGGCCAGCACACTTTGGTCAATTCATTCGTACCATACCTGGGCACAGAGATTTCTTTTGGCTTGCTGGATGCAGGCCTTCATGGGGCCAAACCACTTGGCTACCCGGGGTCTGACATGCTTTTTTCAGTGACCTGATTGTAATTGAGTGGCATGGCTAGCGACAACAATGCAATGAGGTAAGTGAGAAGAAGATGCACTGCAAGTACTCTTAGTTGATTTTTCACAACACGTCAAAACAATACTAAATGATTTAAACCTCTAGCTTTTATGCCATTATCTGAGTCCACCTGGAAATAAATTATTTAACAAGTGATGGTATGTCTTTTCTTTTATTTGGCCAGGACACTTACATTTTACCACTCAACTTAAGATTCCTCTAAACTATCTTAAACTGAATTATGTCTAGCCTAAATGACTCATTTGAAAATATCATTCATGTAGCAGTCCTGATATTTGAACATTTCAAAAACCATCTTTCCTGAAACATAAAGGCACACACAGAAGATTAACATGCTATGGTTTTAAAATAATAATAATGCTTGGGACTAATAATTAAAGCAGAGCTCCAGCAAAACAGCTGATGATGTGATCATAGAAATCTGCAAAAAGTTACTTAGAAATAAAAAAAATATAATTTTTTTTTTTTTTTTAGTGAATACAAAATGTCTTCCAAAGTCTGGCGCTCATTCGCACAGCGGTACCATTCTCCAGCAGAGAGAGAGAGTCCGTCACCAAAGTTTCAACAACTGAAAGCAATGAAAAGTAGCTTGGTTAACTTGGTAGAGAAACCTTTGTGGCTTATAGTGCGTTGCCTATGCTAAACACGCCTCAGCTCCCTGGCTGATCTCCCCTGAATTTGACTGTTTGAAAAGAATCCTCAAATCAGATTGGGATGAAATCCATCCCAATCTGCGTGGAATAAATTAATGTTAAATCAAAATGAGAAGCTGCAGGAAGAGATCTATAAAAATGGTAAATGTGTGAGACAAGGCACGGCTGTGAATGTCTCAGCTGTATTGGGTTTACAGTGAATTTTTATTTTTCTGGTACAGAATGGTTGTTTAACTTACATCTTTGATGGGGGGGGGAAAAAAGAGTTTGATTGAAAAAATTTAAGTTTATTTTGAGGATTTTGTGAAATCAATTGAGTAAAAAATATTTATAGATGAGCTTTTATTTAATTCACTAGAGCTGACATTTCCAGAGTGTTTTCTAGCTTGCCAAGGTCTCTTAACCTTGTTTAAAGGTACAGTGTGTAGTTTAGGTGAGTTAATGCAATCTAACAGTGAAGTTTATTTTGGCGTTATGTTAGAAACAGGGCAGGGTGGTCCACCAACTACTTTATCCTCCCGTTTAAGTCGGATCATTTACTGTTACTTTCTATATAAAACGACAGAAACAGCTAATGTGTTAGTTAGCCTACAGAAGAAAAGCTACGTTGCAACAGTTTTCAGTTGTTACTCTTCACAGAAGTCATACCAGCAGGCGACCGTGCGCTTCTTT
>JBAMHW010000008.1:16634969-16647027 GCA_037177495.1 Rhadinocentrus ornatus
GGAGAACTTGCAAAATAGCAGGGTGTTCAAATACTTATTTTCCTCACTGTATATATATATATATATATATATATATACATACATATATGATATACTTTATTAAAGACATATAAATACAAATTTACACATTATTTATGAATAATAACTCCTATGCTTTTAAGACAATGCAGTCATTAAAACAAATGTGGAAATACGATGTTTAGAGGAGATTCTGGATGAGAAATGTAAGACTGTGAATCCCAAGTCTGCATGTAGTCTTGGTCATCAGCTTAAAGATGAATAAAATAAGACAAGAACACACCAAAGCAAAGCTGGGGAAGTTTTGTTAGAAAAACTGATCATTATCAGCTGCCCACTCCCCAGAGGCCAAACAGCAGCACAGAAAGACTGAAGGTGACACTTAAAACCAACAATGCCAGACAGAAAACTTTTTTCCTTCTAGTTAACATACAGGCATCCCTGCTGTCTATTTTTCTTTTCAGCATTAAAAACTGCTGCTATGGTGATGAAGGGGAAACACAAACATTGTCACCAGTTATCCAAACTAATGCAAAACAATAAACAAGCTTTGCAATGAATACTACCTTTGCAGAGCTTATGATTTTCACAAACTATTTCTGAGAGGGGCTATTCCAGCTTTCTTATGGTTTTAAGGCTGTTGGTGCAATGATAATGTTTTGGAATATTGCTATTGAGCAAAAGTAGTTTTACCTCTAAAGGTCTTTATCATATGCTAATAATGAAATTGAATTTGGACCTTAATAATATACAAGCAAATATAACATGCTACAATAAAATAATTATCCTGAAGATATTAACATACAAACATAGGAACATTCTGTTGCAGAAAAATTAGACCATACATTTAATACTCCAAGACTGGACTAATGAAGTTGCTTGTTATTCGGCTGTCCCCTAACATGTTTCAAAAAGCCTCTAGTTGGTCCAAAATGTGAGTTTTCATGAAAATTAGCAGCAGAGAACATATTTCTTTTAGCCTTTCACTGGCTTCCTGTTAAACCCAGAGTAAAATAAAGAAAAATCTTCTCACATACAAAGCTCTCAGAATGCAGGCTGTGTGGTTTGTAGCCTCTAAAATAAGAATGAGAGGCAGAGCCTTCAGTTATCAGGCCCCTCTCTGATGAAAACTACTCCCAGTCTGGGTTCAGGAAGCAGATAACACCTTTAGCTTTTAGATTAGGCTTAAAACTTTCCTGTTTTGATAAAGCTTATAGTTGGGGCTGGCATAGGCAGCCCTTAGGACATTTAGTTTATTGGATTGTGTTGGATTATGATTGGACTACAATGAATTAGAATGAATCAGATTAAAACTTTAAACATGTCCTAGGATGACTTTCATGAAATGTTGCTACTAGAGAAATTAAGCTGAACTAAACTGAACTGAACTGAACAGAATAGAATCACATTTCTTTGCAAACCATTCTCACACTCACACTGTTTTTCCACGATTAGTTTGCTCTTCTAAATACAGAGATGTTTTACGACCTGAAAATGTTGGCTTTAACCATATTGCTACATGATGAAATCAACTTCTCGCTACATATGACACAATGTCAACTTTCAACACTTTATGATGTTAACACTTGATGGGGTACACATTCAGTATTGGTGATTTTGACTCAAAACATTTAAAAGAGGTAAAAAGAAGACAGCTAGTGGGAATATATCACTAATAGAGGGTGACACGGGAGTGGATTTTCTCTCCTGTCCCGTCCCACTCCCACAGAAAAAAATCCTGTCCCGTCCCAATCCTGATAAAATTACTCCTGATCCCATCCCGCTCCCATTTAGAATGACTCCTGCTCCCAATTTTTTAATTTATTTAGTCTTTAGGCAATAGATTGAATTTGACTAAATTGTCACCATTCTACTTTTAGACCAGCTGCTAAGTGTTCCTAGCTTTTTTTGGAAGTCAGTAACAATAAATAAAAAAAGGGAACAACAATAAAACAATACATGGTTCACACCATGTCTACCAAAGTTGAATAAACCCAAACAGAACATATATAGTTGTATTTAACTCATTTCTAAATGCTATTAACTAAACATGTTTTTCAAGCAGCATACATTGTGTTGACACCGTCGCACTCGACTCTCGTGAAGTTTATTAACATGTCTGCCTTTCCTACCAGTTCTGCCAGTTGTAAATAATCTTTTGCCATGTCGGTTTCTCCGAGGGTGTTTGCTAACTCTTTTCCTTTTCTTATTTCAAATCCGGCGGGGAAGCAGTGGCTGGAAAGCAGTGTTGGCTTCTGGGTAGTGTAGTTCTTTTTTACTTGGTTACAGTGTAGATTTATTTTAGGTTTCATGGGATTCCTGAAAAAATGTCAGCCTCTAATCACTAACTCACATGCAAGAGACCCATCCAAGTTTGACATCCATTCTGCAAAATATTTTCCACAGTTCTTGCACTTTACAACTTAACTCTCACTTAACAGCCAGAAATACATAGTTTAAATTTAATTGTTTGGGGGTCCTGTTTAGTCCTATGTACACTGACAAAACAACAAGCTAGGTATATATTTCCATGTGTGGACAAACTTATCGCAAATTACCTGGTTTGACTTGACTCACAAAGAAATTATTAGTTCTTGACATCTGTTCTAATGCTTCAATAATCTGTCAGGTCAGCAGTCAAAATTCACAGGCTGTTTTGTTTTACTGGCATTTTACTGGTTTTCAATTGTGGTTCACTTGTGGTTTCACTTGGATTGTGTGTTGACAGATAGTAAGTAAATCAATACAGTCTCCCACATTCATTCATCATCTGATGGCTTAACATTGACATCTTAACTGAAAAACCATAGATTGTAGCTAAAATCCTATCCTCCTTGAACAATAAAGACTCTCAATCTAATCAATATATAATGAATAATAAGAAGATAATCTGGACAATTTATGAACAGAATAACCAAGTAGCTAAAGGTAAGGAGAGTAAACAATAAAAACTAAGATAACTTTAGGGCAACTTGTTTTAAAGGCTTTGTAAAGAATGGTGCTTGTCTGGTAGCTGGGGAATGTCCTGCTGCAGTGTCCTCTGTCAGAAGGAGACTCACATCCAGAAATTGAGTTATATATAGTGGTTTATTCACCATATCGCATAAAAGAGATTATGGTTTGGTAATATTATATATTGGTATTACTAAATATTGAAAAACCACTCATCAGACATAAGACATGCCATTTGTTTTAACTTCTGTGAGTTTTAGGCAAAAAAATAGAGTGTAAAGCCAAGCCACAGTGTATTCCTTCAGTGTCACATGATTATGGCAGCCTATCAAATGTCATGATGTCATAATGATGCTGCTACTGTTAGTGATGACGATGTTTGGTTTTGATATTTTACTGGTTTAATGCAGGTGAGTGCATTATGTTTTATATTAAATTCATCATGTCACTAATAGACAATATATTTTTCATTTTCCATTTGATAAATGTGAATAATCTGATAATAATCTGTAGTGTATTTTTTTTTTTACCGTTTTAAAAATATTTAATTAATCATATTTAATTAATTTACTCATCAGTATAATATATTACTGTTTTTAAAAGCATTTCTTTCAAATATCTTTGTTCTTGTTTAATTTATATTTCATCTGGCCCTTCAAATACAAATAATTTTGCACACTGTATATTTGTGATTTTCCTTTAGGGTATCAGTATTGGTGTTGGTATCGATGAAAAAGAACCAAATACTAATGGCATTGTAAATTTTAGTATCTTCCATCCCTAGTTCCAGTTTTCCTCTGAACCTGCAATTCCGAGGAATTTTTGAAATGACCAAGTGATCTCCATTTTTGAATGGTGAACTCGGAGGTTTCAGAGGACGCCAAGATTCCAGATTTAAAGATGGCTGCGCCCACTACCACTTGTAGTCCATTATTGTCTTTATTAAAAATCTTTATTATGTATTTTGTGTCTGTAAAGTTTCTAGTGTAAACAGCAGTGAGTTGTTATCAATAATTACGTTATGCTGAGCTTGTTCGTGAAAATTGCATTTTTAGATGCTCACAAATTGGCTGTTTTGGAGCTGTTCATTTGTTCCGAATTGGTGCAACTGGAATTCCAACAACTGGTAATGACGTCATATATGTATAGTGGCCATACATACTGCAGTCATGTTACTCTGCAAGGAATGCTGGGATATGGAGTTCTGTCGGAATAACAGGGACTTTTCTACAGGCATGCTGATGTTAATAACAAAGAGAAAATAACTGAAAAGAAATGTCAGATTTCATATGCAATATATGGACAGGAAGTGGCTGGTCATCTTACTCAACAACAGCTGTCAAAATAATGTGAAGTGCTTCAGGATCAGGCTCCACTGTGTCTAATATCCTGATACTGCATGTCAGCGATTTATATATAAAAGTCTAATAATTCAAAGCCTTTCACTTAAAATCAATACTAAAACTCTATAAGAGCAAGTATCAAGACACTCAGATGAAGGTGGTCAGGTTTTATTTTCCAGAGATTGCTGGAACAGCCTTGAGACATTTTCAGCAAGAAGCAAGCAGACTAACTCATGGGGCTGTTGGGAAGAGAAAAATTACTACATTTTGGTCTTTAAAATAATCTTTTTAGCAACATACTCAGGAAAAGAAAACAACAGCATAAAAATATGATAATTTATGTAGAATACTTTATCTGTCGGGGTATCTTGGCTGTTTCTTTGGCTCTTGTATCAACTTCTGATCCCAATGAAACTCTTTGAGCCTGAGACATAGTGACACCTCACCATTAAGTCGTATAAAAACTTATCCTAAAACATGCAAAAGAAATTTATAAATATTAATCAGCTTGTAGGATATTATGACTGTTCATAGGTCATATTGCTGGTAAAATAATATCATATCAAACAAAGTCTGCTGATACAGGAACAAGCTGTTCCCTCTCAGCCATGCTGCCTGCTGTTAGCTCGGCCAGTTCAGACATCAGTCACAAACCCTTCGCCCCCAGGCCTGCCCTGACGCCCCCTGGTTCAACTGGCAGAACACCTGCTTCACTTAAAATAGGTGTTGTCATTTGCATCTCTGACTCTCTGCAAATCACAGGTTAAGCAAAGAGATGTACAGCGGGCAGCACCTGATCATTACTGGTTTTTTAGGTCATCAATCCAGCTCAGAGGAAACACAACTCCCCTATAAAAAGCAGAGAAATTTTCAGACTGCAAACAGAGGCAGTTTCTCACTGTCTGGTAATTAACAGATAGGTAATTAACCAGTGCTCAAGTCTTTAATCAGGCTCTATACTGGACTTGTACCAATAAAGGACTTTCTAGGGGAAACGATTAATCTGCTGTTGTCTGGTCTGGGATTATTTGGACACACATACACTGTAAAAGAACAAACGGATTTTATCCCTAGTTTTCTATTTCATCTATATATGATGTTTCCAGGTAAGTGAAGGCTCCTGAATCGAGATGCATGGTTGGTAATTTGCTGGTGAATTATGTCATTATGTCAGACATGCATGTTAGGTAATTGATCACTCTAAATTCTCCCTAGGAGTGAGTGGCTGTCCCTATCTGTGTTGGCCCTGCGATGGATTGGTGACCTGTCCAGGGTGTACCCTGCCTCTCACCTGTTAAAATGCTGGAATAGGCTCCTGCTTACCCGTGACCCTTAATGAACTAAGCGGTACAGAGAATGAATGAATGAATGAATGCTGATGACCTTGCGGGCTCAATCAGAGTAGCATTGACCCCCATTTGTTTCTTTCTATTTGTTCTGCATATGGAGTGGAAAATGATAATAAATATAATGCTTGTATGAGTCTCATCATATGTAGAACCAAACAGGACAAATGTCTAAAATATGCCCAAATTTAAGTTGTCTGAGAACAATTTATGCCATAAGATTAAATATCTTGGGTATTGTAATACAGAGGAAATGACTGGTGATATGGACTTTATGGACAATGCTACATGACGAATGCACAAACACTTCCTATGCAGGTTTAGCGCATGTACAGATGGAGTAAAGGTGTCTCTGTTTAGAACTTATTATGTATCACTCTTTGCTGTACACTTGTGGTTGAATTACAGAAAGGTTATTTCACAGAGACTTTAAGTAGCTTAAAATGATGCCATGTGGTTATTATTGAAGAAACCGAGATGGTGCAAGTACAATGTTTGTGGCTGCTAGGGTCCGTACTGTTAAGACTGTTTTACGAAATACAATGTTTAAATTTATTTGCCACCTTCTTTTTTCAGAAAATTTAATTATCACGATACTAACAAACAATTCATTAGACACCTGTCACAATTGTGGAGGCATTGGTACAGTTGTCCTCTTGTGGGTAACTGATTAATATTTATTTTAAGATGTATTTGGTGTATGTTTTTAACTTTAGCTCTTTTATCTTGAACTTTAAGTCACCAAAAAAGATTGAATTGAAATTGCATTGAATATTTGAGTCCCATATTCGCAGCATAATGAATGTGTTCTTTAGGTGGAGAGTCGTAGCTTTAATTTGAGGTAATTTACGTCCAAATATAGCTCTAAACACTAAACACACATTAGAAGTTACAGTTAGTAAATGTGTGGAAACATTTTACTCAGAGGTTCAGAACATTCCTATCTCTTTTATCTACAAAAACTTTCACACTCTATTTTGGGTCATGTTTATTGTTTACTACATCTGATGGAATCAGAACAGGCATATATCTGCACACACACTGGCTGTTTTATGTCTTCTTCCAGATCATCAATAATCCCTAGATGTTACACTGCCTCCACATCTTTAAAGATGATTTACACTTCAGATCAACCTTTTTAAATATTTTTATATTCCAATCATATCAGGTTGATCATAGTTGCATCTATCAAATTAATGCTTTTACACAATTAGTCAGGCTTTTTAAGACCATCCATCCATCCATAATTTTTAACTAATAAAGAAATTATAAAGATAGAATCTGCAAATATCTGTTAAATGGCTTTGATTCAGTGGTCATAAAACTAACTGCATTGACTTACCTTATAAACCAAGAGCAATTGTTTAACAGCAGCTATATTGAATGTGGGTGGCAGCATTGGGCTTTGAGGGTTTAAGAGCTGTAACTCCTGAAAAATACCTCCAATGAGAATGTAACTACCATTAAATCCAAGCTCAAAATATGTAGTTTTTATCTTTTTTGCTTGATAAAGAGACAAAAATAATAAAAACAGTCTCAGTAACAAAGTAGACAATTTTCATTTTCAGGTTTCTTATCCATTCCTTTGCTATTTGAGCTATAGTCTTATGAGAGTAACTCTTAATTTGTATTCAGCTTATCTTTTTGCCTCATCATTTCAATAAACAGTTTGTATTAAGGCAGTTTTTCATCACCTTTATTGTTACTCTCAGGTTCATGACGGCAGTTTTTATGTGGTACGGTGTACAGTGATGCTATTTGTCCTCATAAAATCATTTTCACATATTTCATTTGCAGTAACAGAAATACTTCTCTCCTGTGAACCCTAAACATCACCCTACAGCTCTCCAACAGCTGAACAGCTCTTAATCTGAGATTTCTCCAGAGGAAAAGATAAGCTCATATAAACAACACACCACAGAGCACACTGACAGTAAAATGCCTTTACACTCAAACTGAGATAAAATCTATTTAGATCACTGTTTGACAAAAACTACGGCCTCGGGGACTAAAATTAGACTCTTCTGAGGAAAAAATGCACCCCTGGAGAAATCAGCTCTGAGGGAAACAGTTCTACAGCAGGTTGTAAATAATGCAAAGACCCAATAATGTGGAGTTTATTCACTTTTCAGTTAATTTCTGTGGTCCTTTTATAGAACACCCAGATTTTAATTTTTGTTCCTGGTATTACATCAGTGTGAACTTTTCATTTGGGTACTGTAGAGTCATAAATACTGTCCAATGGTTCAGAAAAGAGAATGTTCCAAAAGAAGATCTACAACCATCGTGATCTTTAATCAAAGCAAGTTTCTTCATCCAGCCTGATTTAATTTAGTAACAACATTCAATAAGTAGCACCCTAAAACAACCACCTAGCCAGTAATGTAGCAACTCAAACCTTGTATAGATTTATTACTTTAGATTGTATGTGCCCTTAAACTTTAGATTATATGTACATACAAAATATCTGCAGTTGCTTAGCCCAGCATTTTCTTTCACATAAGATTCTTCTTATGAAGTGTCAAAACACCTTGTTTGCTTGAAACACACATTTGCATAATGTCTGCCTGGTGGCTAGTATGGCACACCTCAAACAAAAACAAGCAGCTGCCTCACAATCCACCATTTCTAATCAATCAAAGCTGACTGGGCCCTTCAGGGAGGCAGTCTTAGAAAGAAGGGTGCAGAAATAAAGGTTTCAAGCAGAAGTTACATGAGGTTTCTGCATGCTGCTGCAGTATGAGAAGAAGAGTGTTTTCTTAACAGCCAATTTAAACCCATAAAACAGAAGCAGACAATAACATAATAAACCTTAAAATGACTGTTACAGCACAATTTCTTTAATGGTCCATTAAAAACCTAACAGGGTTTTCAAATTATTATTATTATTAATAAAAACAATAATAATAATATTAATATTAATAATAATAATAATAATATTAAAAATAATAATAATAATTGTGATAATTTAATTGTCTACAATTTAACATCTTGATTCTCCTGTTAACATTCAAATGTTGTTTCATGCTTGCTTTACCATGTGACACTTGTTGCAGCTCAACTGCATTCACAAAATTCCTTTCTGAATATGCCAGACTTTACATGAAATCAAATTAGAGCAAGGAGGAACAAACTAGTAATCTTGTGAGTGTTTTTTGTTTGAACAAAAGGCAGCAGTGTTATTATGGGCAAGTACTGTTGCAAAGTGTTGCTCAAGGGTTTTTTGTTAGATTTACCTATGTAAAAAAAACTTTAGATAAGTTTGTTTTTTTTAATGAATGGTTGCTTTATTAATAAAAAATAAAGGGCTGCACAGTGGTGTGATGGTTAGCAATGTTGCCTCAAGAGGGTTCTTAGTTTGAAATCTCAGCTGGAGTCTCTGTATGGAGTTTGCATCTCTTCCCAGTGCTTGCCTGATGACAGCAGGAGGCTCCAGAAATCTTTAACAGGATAAAGTGTTTATGGAAAATGGGTGGATGAGTTGAATAATAAAACCAGTTGTTTTGTACATATGCTTAAACATCATCATCACATGTATCAGTTCTTAAAAAGTTGCATTTCTTGTAAATGAATCAGCTTGTATCAAAATTCTGGCAAATAATGGGAAGATTTAAAATTGTAGCAGTTCCTCATCTAGTTTTCTGTCATGGGGAAGATGGTGAAGGAAAAGAATAAATCTCCAGTCTCATCATTCCCGGTGCCAGTACAGAGAACCGGCATTGATCGCTGTGGGCGGGCCCCATTTATCAAATAAATTTTAACTTTACAAGAGGACAAATTCCAGTTTAATAATTCAATATTTGACCCATGTCAAGCAGACTGGGTACAGAATGTATATATTAAAAAAAAAACAACACATTTTTTGCCAACACTGAAAATCGGATCCAGCAGATATCTGATGTAACAGAACAGATTTAACAGAAAATAGAAGATTAATTTCATAAATAAGAAAGTAAATCTAGTCATTTCAACCAATAATTAGACTTCAGAATGAAATAACAAACTATCAGAGGTCTAGATCAGTTCATCAAAAAACCTGAACAGCAACATTATTTGAGAGATGTTTGGATCGATCAGCGATTGATGAAATTTTAAACTAAACCCCATAAACGCTCAGCCCAACGCAGATGTTTCCATCATGCTTTAGCCACTCAACACACTTCCACATCCCAGCCGAAGAAGAACCGTGGTGGAACACTCAGTAAGTTACTAACCTGCACAAGTTTACATAAGTCCCTCTTCCACTAGAGCTCAACCAAAACTGATCCTGGTTCATTTAGTGCAACTTCAACTCATCAGGTAAAATATCAGGAAACATCTGCAGCAGACAAAAACCCAGTAAAAATGTAATTCCGACGTACTACACTTAGTAAGGTCGAGTCAGACTGAGTTTAATTCAGCTGAAGACGATGCTCCAGAGGAAGAGGAGAAGACGAGACACATGCACCTGTGGTTGCTATGGTCGCAATCTTGCTAGGTCTCGTCACATGGCTGGAATCATCCACACTGCTGGAAGTGGTTGATTTTTGCTGTGTGACACCAGACACATGTTCCTTTCTTCACGTTATAATTGGATCGCTTTCTGATGTACATTGTATACAGGTATCAGTGTATTACTTCATTGAAGCTAGTTAATGACTTAGTGCCAAATATCGCATTATGTCCTTTAAGGTATCGCAGGATTTGGTGATTGCACGCACACATAAATTAAATATACAAACACACATAACTTGCAAATATCTTGAGAGATAAGTTTTCTCAATGCAAAAAAAGCACATATGGGAACAGATTCTACTTTAGACCATTTGTTACCATTATAAAAATGACTGTAAAAAAAATTATAAATAAAAATTATATTGAAAAGTATATAATTTAAAAAGAAAAGGCTGGATGGGAGGGCCTTGCCCACTGGGGCCTGCCCATAGCACCGGGTTGGAGTCTCATGGATATCTGCTTTACTCTACCAAATGGAAATCTAGTCATCTGTGACTAAATGGAATAATGGGAGGCGTATAAAGTGAAAGGACATGCATGATTAGCTTCTACAGAACAATTCTGCTGCAACGCTTTTGTGTCAATCCTCAACCATCTTGCCTTGTTTAGTAAATGTCAAAAATGTAATTAGTAAAGATAAGCAGTGAATTTTTTATTTTTATTTTTAGTAACAATAGTACTTTGAGCTAATATCTACTGTGGACTTCCTTTTGGTATTTTGTCCTAAACCATCAAATAAAAAAACATACAGTGACAGTTATCATCGTCAAAGTCGTGATTGTGCATTGATTAAATCTAGTGTGTGGTTTGCTTTTTATTATTTTAATATTTCAGTAATTTGCCAAAAACCCCGAAGACACCTTGAGGCAAATGAGATCTGAAACACTGAACAAACAGCCACTGAGCACAGATTTAATGAGAGGGTAGGATTCAGATAACAAAACAGAAAAGGAAGAAAATTATGTCAACAAGGAAGAGAAAATTGCTCGTGCATTAGCAGTCAGCATTTATTTAGAAAAAGAAAATATGGACAAACATGATGAGTCAGAATGCATTTCCAAAGTTCATCCAGTCAGAGTCACTTCAGAGCCACACGAACTAGTTATTTTCTAATCAATGGCTTGCTAGATGGTCATAAGATTATAATAAGAAAAAAACTTAAAGTTTATGCTGCATTTTAGCTGTTTTGTGTGTTTCCGGGAGCTAATGAAAGATATAAAGCAATAAAATAAAAAGTTGGCAACAACATTGGCTTTTTCAACAGAAAGTTACAAATGACCAAATAAAGAAAGGTCAAAGATGTAATAAAAAATTTGTTTGCCCAAGGGGAATGATACTGGATCTAAGGATATGATAATGAATATATCAGAGCTGTATTCTGTTAAAGAATGGAGCGGTAGAAATACAGATGGGAGTGATTAAAAGCAGATTAGAAATATCAGCATAAATAGTGCTTCATTGTGATTCATTTAGTGTGGTCTCAAAGGGTTTTAAACATCCGACTACTCCACATCTCCAAGGATTCCAGCAGACCAATGAAAAAAAATTCGATCTAATTTAAGTTTAATTATTCTCTCTGTCTTTGCTTCAGATCCACATGAGATTTTTGGACCAACACAAAAACTCTTTCTCACTTGCATTCGTCTTCTAACAGCTATAGCAGTACAGTACCAGTAAAAACTTTAGGCTTTAGGGGAAGATAGATATCTCTGGAGAAGCTAAACCAAAACTACTCTTTCCGTACAAGTGGGCTTGTTAATAAGAGGATATGTTTTACTGTGTAATTTGAAAGAAACAGTCCTGTTAGGTCTAAACTTTGACCACAACTAACGACAGGACACAGTTGTAAGATTTTTGTTCACTTTGCAAAGGGGAAACCAGCTCTGATACACGTCTGTGTTCCAG
>JBAMHW010000008.1:16647124-16691414 GCA_037177495.1 Rhadinocentrus ornatus
CCAGGGTCTCAGTTTACACATGTTAGAGTTTACACAGTGATAAAATGTGAGTAGTTACTAAACTAAATGATAATACATGAACCTCTCTAACAAGTCCCATGCTACTTTCCTGAAAAAAGTTTGTAATAGTGGAAAGTCTTATCTTTCTGTAGTAATTAAATTAGCTCCACCCTACTCTGTAAGTATGTTATTGTCACAAGCTATGTACACATTCTTAAATCAAAAAAATCCAGTGCTGTATTCTGTTAAAGAATGGAGTGGTAGAAATATAGCTCATACGTAGTAATAAATTTCAGTTTAATTTCTGATATAGCCCACTACTGCTTTGATACTGTTGATCATGACATGTTTATTTAAAGACAGAAAGGACTGTTTAACCAAGTCAGTTTGACAGGATTTATATCACACCAATGAGACTCCTTTTGTTTCAATTCATTTTTAATAATTAGACATATCTCTGCAGTTCTAAAGTCATTTAAATCGGGTCTAAGTTCAACACAAAATCACCTTTAAAATCTTATTGCTAGTTTATAAAGCTGATAATGGCTACATGTACTCCCCAGTAGCCTATATCTCTGACTTGATCAGGTCTCTCAGGGCATCAGCAGCACATTAAAATCTTTCACACAGTCGCACGCACACACATATATATACACACAAAATAAAAAGGTAGGCCTTAAGCCTCTTTTTAAAAACATCAACAGTCCAGATTAAACATGGAGAAGCAGCATTTAGCTGTTATGCTGCAAACAAGTGGAACAAACTGCCAGTGGAGATTGAACTTTAACTAAATGTAGACATTTATAAATCTAGTTTAAAACATTTCTTTTCTCATTAGCCTATGCATGAATTCTGCACGGTAACTTTTTAACTTCACTTTTTAATAATTGTAATATAATTTATGATTTTATTGTGATTCTTGCTGTTTGTTGCTGCCTTTTACTATTTCTTAATGTCTGTAATGCTTTTGTTTTATGTAAAGCACTTTGAATTGTCCTGTACATGAAATGTGCTATATAAATAAACTACCTTGCCTTGAGGGACTGCCACCTCATTGTGGTCAGGGGTTTAATGTTCTGCACTATTTTTGTTGTTTCTGAGTTTGTTCATGATAGACCTAACTATTTTAGTTTTAGTTTAATATTTCAGTTTATTGCTATTAGGTTCAAATGTCTAATGGCTGTCCAATGAGACACTTGTTATATTGTTGGTTGTTAAAACCTTGATAAAGGATATTTGATATTTTTTTTCTTATTTTTAATTTATTAATTTTTATATTTTCTGTTTAACCCCTGAGGGATTGCCACCTTATTGTAGTCAGGGGGGTTGCATGCCTCAATGACCCTAAGAGCTATACCAGCAGGAACTTTGGTTTCAGGTGGGACACAGGTCTCAGGTTAGAGGCCTGACAAAGTGTAATTCATTTCTTGGGAGTTGGACTCTGCAGTCCCATTAAGAAAACATGATGCCCCCTTTACAATTTAAATTTTGCTTTAAAATGTTATATCTGAAGCTAAAAATAAATTCAGAATTATTTTTCTTTAGGAAAATGTTTGACGCTTGTCTTCTGAACAGAAAGTGGATAGTGCAGTAACACACAAGTCAAAGCACAAACATTTTACCAAAAATTAATGAAAAATAAAGATACATTCAAAATCCTGATCTTAATCTCATAGAAATGTCATAGGAGGACCTAAAATAAGATGTTCATGTGAGAAAACCAACCAAAGGTGAAGTTGTTTTCTTATTAGAAATGGATTCAAACTCTTCAAAGCTGATTTGCAAGATTGTCAACATTTACTAAAAGCATTTAGCTGCTCATGAGAAATTATCTATATTGTTTTGCTGCTAATATACATTCTATTTTGGGCCATATCTACAATAACTAATGGTCAAGCACATATATTTGTAGCAAAGTGGTCCTATAATCCTCCAATTTGAGGGTTTTGTTATCAGTGGATTACACAATAACCAAGAGGACATCTAGTACTGACAGAATTAGTCTTTAATCTTGTCTGAAACTTTCCTTTCACTAGAGTGATCAAGCCATGATCATTTATTTCTCTTTTGTGAATAACAATTATCACAAATTTTATGAACCTGCACGAGCATAATTTTCATTTTTAGTCACAAATGGATTTTTGATTGTCAAAAACATTGTTTGCACCCTAACTAAATAGAATCACAGTGAATGTCATACGAAGAAAGAAATGCTATGAAATTGAAAGTGAAACTAAAATGCTTATCCATCCATCCATCCATCCAATTACTATATCCGACCAATCCAAGACCTTCAAAGAGAAAAAACCATCAACTTAGAATCATCAGTTAACCCAACATGCTTGTTGTGGGAGGAATTCAGAGCTCCTAGAGAGAACCTACATATGGACAGATAGAACAAGCAAAGTCTACAGGCCGCAGCTGATGTCTGGACCAGCAAACGTCTTGCTATGAGGCAATATTGCTAACAACAACATTACGGTGCAACCAACAATCAAATAAATTAAATAAATTAAACTAGAGTAGAAAACTTTTCTTGTAACTGATTTGTTTTATGTTAAATTCTGTTACTTTTTTCTGCCTCTGCTTGACTATATCAGGCTCATTTTAGAAAAGGCATATATTCCCACTGTTCATTCTTCCTTAATTTGGATTTTAGCAGTAATGCTGTTTCCCAATTTGCTTTTTAATGCTTGGACTGAATTATGGCACCAGTTGAGTCTTCACTTTTACTTCTGGGAAAGTGAACACATTCTGGTAAAACTACATCCACATATTCAATTGACCCTCAAACTCACCTTAAATATAAGGAGGTAAGATTTTCTGGAGGGGTTAGATTAGGTTGAGCATTATCTGAGCTTTATTCCTAATAAAACTGTACTGCTTGTAAAAATCCGTCATTCTGATAACATTTTAGTCCCTGAAATTGATTTCATTTAGCAAATTCCCAGTACAAAAGCTGATAATGAAAATTGGGAGTGATAAAACACAGCTTACAGCACAGCTTCTGCTTAACCACAACTCATTCCTTTATTGAGTGTGGTAATATATATTTCTTTCCTGGATCCTATTTGTCCAGTTTCATTCTTCTTATCCCACAAGATGCAACTTGAGATTCTCAGGACAAAAGATGAAAAAGAGAACATTACACCTATTTTTTATGTACAGTAGATTTCATGATTTTTAATGGTAATCAGTATACATTTATAACACTAAGCTGCCCTTCATGAATATCCCATCAGACAGTCTGGTGCTTAAATTCCTGACAGGTTTTTACATATAACTACTATGTGTTAATGGAAAATTATCACGATGTCAACAACTACAATACGAGCTGTCATTAAAAGTGCTCATTATATCGTCAGAATCTTTGAAAGCTAAATAAATAAACAAAATAACACAAACAATTACTGGAGCGCTGGTACAATAGTTTGCAAATTTCTTTTAAGATGCTTTTCAACTGACCAGTGACAGATTAATATAAAAAAAAGTATAATGAAAAATAAAGAAATGCTAAAAGCTAAAAAGCTTAACAGAGTAAATACGAACAGGGGGTACACATTAAACTCAGAATATTTAGTGCTCACCTTCCACAGTTTCTCCACCCGTGATAACTTGCATGATTTCATTGTGAAAGAGAGGCTGCAGAGAGTGATGTGATCACAGAGAGAGATGCTGGAAAATGAACAAGACATAAAAGAGACACACCTCAGTTCTCTCTGAGAATAATCCCAGAGTCAGCATCCACATGCATTAGGGTGAAGTGTGTGTTGGTGTGGCATTTTTCCAACTGGAACACTGTCCTGCTTTCTGAAGTAAAGACCGTAAACCCGACACCTCATGCCAGAGGAGGTCGGATCACTGAGGGCATATCAGACAGTGCAGGGTGCCGCTGATGGCTGTACGCATTTCTGCAACGTAACCCCAAAGGAGGGTGAGGGATGCTGCCAACACCGGGGCCCTTTACAGCAATCAGCACTGAACCACTTTACCTGGCCCATTAGCTGCATCTTGCCGTTTAGCACAGATCAGCATTACACTGTACACAAACAAAGCAAAGCCATCTTATGCTGCATTTCAACCAAGCTGGCTTATCCAATCCCCCCTCTGATATTTATCCACAACACCAAATTTTTCAATTTTTTACAATAATGCAGCTCATACAGCTCTGGGCTGATAGAGGTTTGAGTGTTGAAGGAATCTCAATGGATGTAGTCTGTAGCCTAAAAACTGATACCTGTAAGGTGTCACATTAGTATATCTGCATGCTGTGCAGGAATCCTAAATGCAGTCTGTAATGTGACAGCTTCCCGTTAAATTTCAAATTATTTAAAAACTAAGCAGGCAAACAACAAGGGGGTTAAAAAAAGCTATTCCAAAAATACTAAATTAAAGGTGTAAAGTAGATACTACTAACAGAAAGACAGATTAATTTCATCTACTAATAAAGACTAGCTCAAACAAAGTAAATAACTACAGCTAAAGAATACACACAAACAGACGAAAGAAAAGAGAGACAGTAAGACAGGTACAGCCTTGTGTGGCAAGTTGGTGTGAAGTGTATGTTTGTCTTTTCACAGAAGAGTTAATGTAAGTGCAGCAAAATGTCTTCCTAAACAATCCATCAGTAAAGACCAGGTATTCCCATGATGCAACAGTCCATCTAGTGAGGGGAGAAGCATCAATCATAACAGTTCAGCTCTCCTGTCTTTGGAGGGGTACCATTTGACGGGCTGCCAGCTCCGGAATAGCGAATTACTCGGTAGCGCTCCCTGTTCTCTCCATCCCCGCTGCACCAAACAATCATTATCTCCCCCATCTCTGTTCTGCTCCATGTAAGCTCCACACTGAACATCATCTCAGAAGTCAGAGCTCCACTGCCAGCTCGTGGTAAAGCAATCCTCCTTCCTTTCATCCCCAGAGCTCTGTGCCTCATTCAGACTCCTGACTTGCGGATTAGAGGAGCAGGAGGGAAATATTGACTAGAGATGATGATCTTCACACAGTGAAAGCTCTGCAATACAAACTGTGCCTGACAGGAAAAAAGTTCTCCACAATGACTCAAACTATACATGTGCCTGTACACAAGAGATAAGCCTGCAGGTATACACACACAAACATTTAAGATACAGAAAACAACTGTAAGTCGAAACCGACCGACAGCCTCCATGCTGAGTTTTCTGGTTCCAAAGTACAAACCCACCTTCATGACTAGAGGGACAAAAGCTTTCTCGCCTGTCGCTGCTCTGTTGTCCGAAAGCACACAAAGATCTGGCGAGGATGCAAAAAGAAAACCTACAGGTATCTCATGTGTTATTCAACAGAAAACTAAACCAGAGCCTGGAGGCGGAGAGGGTTTTCTCGGTTGTGGCATCATTTATCAGCAACAGACCTTTAGCACTGCATCGCTTTAACTTCTTAAACAGGTGTCATCAAAGTGATTCATAACTGTAGAATTTCTTTCCAATGGCTAAGCTACAGGCTCTGAAACATGTTGCATGTTGATTTAATGACACGGTTCACAAGCTTACCACAATGTCACAAATTTCACGTAGGGAAAAAAGTGTCTGACAAGGAAAAGGAGTAATATGTGGGAGTGCAGTAACTTTGAGAGTCACATTGGATTTGTGTACATTGTATTTAGGTAACTGAGTTAAATGAGAGTTAAGCAGCCAAGTTTCCCCAATGTTGACATTAGTATTTTATTTTTCTGGAAACAGCAATTAGGCAGTTACGGTATGTATTCCTCTGCTAAAAGAGCAATTGTCTGAAAAACAATGCAACACATAATAACAGTATGTGATGTAAATTCTGATTATTTATTTATTTTACAGTAAATCATGGCTAATCAAGCCAAAAATGTGCTTTAGTGTAACATAGTGAGTATAAGTAGCATAATGTGACTATAATCTTTAGTCATGGGGAGACCAGAGAGTTGAGTAACAAGGGCCATTACCTTTTGGCCCAAACGCCAAAAGTTAAGACTCTCCTGTTTGATTTCCAGCTGACCTGGATGCCATTCCATTACACCAGTTCCTCATGTTTAGTCCCTGTCCTCTGTTGATATCAAATAATGGCACAGATGCAAAAAAAATAAATAAATAGATTTGGAAAATACTTTTGTTTGATGACTTTAAAATTAAAAAGTCAGCGAATCATTACAATTTATACCCTTAATCAGATTCAAGCCATTCCGATTTATTTTCAGTTTCTACAGATGTAGCCACGCTGCCTCTCTGATACACTGACATAAAAGAGAAAGAAAAACAAGAAATCAAACCAGTTCAAACACAAGTCTACATTTTGGGACTCAGAAATTAAAGCAGACAATTCTGCAGTGGATTTTTCCTGTGAGCTGAAAAACATCTCTGAAAACCACTATCAATGAGCACAATCTACTGCATCCACAAATACGAGTTAAAGCTCTACCTTAAATACAAAGAGATAAAAGGAGAAGTTAAACACTGGCCTGTTATCTGACAGATCAAAATTTTTATGTTTCTTTATCTTATCTTATCATTTCCTTTCTATTCTTTTGGAAATCAAAACACTTAAAGAACATAGAGATAGTGTCTTGTTAATAGCGCATTACTCGAAAACAAGCATTTATAAAATAATTGGATATAGAAAGTTTGTGGTTGGAACCAAAAATAACTAATTGTTATGTATTTTTAGACTAATGGCATTTTTTTAAATATAAGATCAATAAGGTTATATATTAAATGCATTTACACTTTTCAAAAGTCGTGAACAAATTACCAGTGAAAAAGACTGTCTGAGAAGTTGGATTGATTTTAATGTAAAGTCATTGCAGTGAAGCTACAGTGAAAAGGGCGGAGCTGTCCTCTGTGTGAATGCTTTAGCTGTATTCACATAGTCTTGCAATGTGGCGACGTCCCAGAGGGCTGTGCTAAGTTGCACCTTAATTTGTGCTTTGTAATCTAACCACTGAAAGCAAACATAAAAAATACTTTTTGTCTTCTTGGTTTAACTCCTCCCTCACCTCATTCATTCCCATGCTCTCTCAACCACTGCAGCTAATGTTGCATGCTCAGTGAATAAACCCAGCATGAATGCCTTAAAGTTTGATTGTTTACAATCAACAATTCCTGCTTGATACTTTAAAGCTACAGGGTGTAAGGATTACTGACATCTAGAGGTAAAGATGTTCATTGAAATGGCTTCAGGAGGTTGCCAAAATTCTAAAAGACAAACACGTTTTCCTCTGGGAGAGGATCCAGTGACCCCAGGGGCAGCAATGACGGCACTACAGGTAACTACTTCATCATTGTGTACATGGGCACTGTCTCTTTTATGTGTATTTCGAAGTGTTAGTTATCCCAAATGGTGCTCTGGCATATATTAAACAAACTGACTCTACAGTTGTAAAACTGACAGTTGTCCATTCAGAGACACCATGGTAGAAAAAAATATGGTGGCACAAATATGGCAGACTCCATCAACATGGACCCACGGTAAGTAGATATAAATGGCTTATTCTAAAATGATAAAAATAAACATAACTTTAATTTGAAAAGTGTTACGAGCAGCAAGAAGGAATATATTAAGCTTTAAAAACTGCAGTAATTGGCCTCCTCGGATCCCCAACAGTTGGAGTGTTATTAAATGAAGAGGTGATGCAACACAGTGGTAAACATGTCCCTAGCATAAGCTTTTTTGTGTGGAGTTTCTCAGTTTCAACATGAAACAGATGGTTGTTACTACATCAGGCCTAATACATCACCATCACCATGAGCTATTTAAGCATTATTACTTTTCTACTTTTATTACTTTAGAAAGGCTGACATTTTGTTCTGTTTGTGCCTACCTCCTGGATTTGCCGTAATATAACCCTCGAGACTTTGCCTTTATCTATAAATTGTGTGTAAATGTGCACATGCCAAAATCTCAGTTAAAGCATATGCTTGCGTGTATCCACATGTGTATGTCTCTTAGGGTTATGTCACTGCTATATCATGGTGGGGTCGAAAAGAGAATCTGCCTGTGTGACAAAACAGATTAAAGCTGCTTGCTCTTCGGCCGGAAAAAAAGACTGGAAGAGGAGGCCCCAGAGAAACAGCAGCTGCACTCTGTTGCACTAATTCTAGCTGGCAGAAATGTTGTCGGATGAATTTCCTTTGTTTACTTCAAAGTTCTGCCGTTGATTTTGAAGATTTAGTTTTCTCATGACTAAAAAAAGCCTTAAAGTCTCATTTTCAGATGAGGGGTGAATGTGCTTCTCTTTTCCAAGGTTCTTTGAAAGTGCACATCAGCTGTTGGCACTTCTTTTTTTTTGCAGTTTCCTGACACATCCTAAAACAAAATATTTGGTTTTTCACCCTTTTAAATTAAATAATGTAATTAAGTGAAACATTGCTACAAAATATCTTTATCTATGTTTCCAGGTCAAGGTGAAACCTCTTTGTGTCTGAAGTTCCTAACTGACCACATAACCTTTTCAATCCTTTTGAGAGATGACATGATGAAGGTGAGCCGCGTTAATCTATGCCAGCTGCTTGAATTTAGTTACAGAAACTGTAGAATAGAAAGACAGTTATTATCTTTAGCCTTATTCATTATTTCCATACAATAATATGACGGTGAAAATATCTTCAGCAGCACTTTTTCTCAACTTCTGTGCAGGTTCTTGCTGCCTACAGCACACTAAAGAATCAGTGCATTGACTGGAACACTAGAGTCTCTAGTGGCAAAACAGACACAGTGCATAGAAACCTACACAAATAATTCCCTGCACCTAAAAATCAGTGAAGAGACACTTTCTACTGAATAGACTGTGACTGTCGAAAGTATTAGATGACGAAGTACGTTAGCGGCTTATCTCTTAACAAGAAGAGTGCTGGAGATTACCATTTGTGTAGCCTATAAAACTTAACTTCAAAAATCTAAGAATGCTTCCCGAAGTTATAAATTAAAAGCAGAGACATGAACACACAGTGAGGAAAGAAAATGTGGAGGAAGCCTGGTTAAAAGAATGTTATATTTAACTGCACACTCGTGAAGTACTTAAAAGCAGCAGAATCCTTTAAGATTCACTGTGAAGTTCAATCTGGGAATAGAAGGAAGGGGATGTGACTGGTATCTTTAACTAAAGATTGGAAATAAAGCAGCTATGCTCAAGAAAAACAAAGTGAAAAGATATTAAAATTACATAAATGGTGCTGATTTCAAAATGTTCCTTCACCTTATTTTTATACAAGGCTTAAGCATGGCATCATCACCAGGTAATAAAGCTTCTCCGTTTAAACACTGACAAATGTCTACTGTCGTCTAGTGGAATAATACAGTAAATCGTCAAGAGGAAGTGGTACAGTCAAACAGCAAGGCAGCCACCTGCTGAGGTGCTGTTGACAGGTCTGTGGAGGTGCTGGGAAGGGCAGTGCGACATGACCTGATCGATAGTGTGTCAACAGATGCTTAGGTGCTGGGCAGAGGATCAATGACCTGTTGAGATGCCCTCTAGAGCTTAAAAGGAAAAAGCACAGATTGACAGTGACTAAGTCTGTCAGCAGATACAAAAGCACATTAAGAAGAGAGGAGGATGGCCATTATTAGGCAAAAAAGGAAATTAACAGTTTTTATATGTAATGGGAAAAAAAAACATTGCGATCATAACATTGAGCAGCATGTTGCATGACATGAGAGAGGAACATTCAGTATGCGGTGTGAAAGCTGTGTCATCTCCAGACGGCATTCGGTGCCACTGGCAAACAGCAGTGTGTGTGTGTTCCCAGAGCTTACTGCCTCGCCCTCCCCACCTTTGCAACCATGGCAACGTCGACCAAGAGGTCCTGCTGAGGATGCTTTGTTGTCCTGAGGGGAGGAGCTGCGCTGGTTGACAGCATGTCTGCCTTCTGTGCTCTTTACTGCCGACTGGCTTAACCTCCTCTTACATTTTGGATTTAGATTTAAATTTGTTCTTTTAGGGAAGTTTTTGTGTGTTTTTCCTGTGGTATTTGTGCTTGTTGATTGGAACCTTTATAATTTGCCACATTACTGCTTTGGAAATTACTCACAATCTTCAGAATTAAGCACAAGCCCTAGAAGTAGATACAGTGACGAGCAACCAGCTTGTAAGGGTTGTGTGAATCACAAAAGAAAGTGACCTTTCTCTCATTATCCTAAATTAATGGAGCTAAGCATCTCTGATAGCTTTTCATCAGTTGTGCATAAACATAGACAAATTGAACCCAACAATCCCTTCATACAGAACAGCTTCACCTATGGCATGTTGATAGGTTGACTGACAAAACCTGCCCACTTCTGGTCCACAACATGTCTATTGGTTAACAGAACTACTTTAAAACTGGTAAAAGATGCAGATTTAACTCAGAATTCAATACTTTTCAATTCAACTTTCAATGGAATTGAATTCCATCAATTACGAGCATGTCCTCAACCAGACAAAAAAAATAGGCACAAATCATGATACGTCCACCACCATGTTTCAAAAGATGAGGAGCTACATAACACTTAAGCTGTAGTTTTCTCCCCGCCTTGTTGTAAAGGGTTCTCCAGATGATGATAAAAAAAAATCAGATCTGTTTTTCATATCTAAATTTTATCCTTTTGAACTATGTGTAATATTGGCAGCAAATACAACACACCTTGAACATTTTTGATTTCCCAGACAAATAGATTAACCAAACAGATGAAGCAACATCATTTCAGTGTCTAACCAGCTGCTGAAATGACTGTAAGCTTCACATAAACATACCTGTCGACAACTTCACTGACAGAGCCAAGCAGAGCAAACACAACACTGAACAAGCGAGCCTATTGGTTATTACTCACTAGTAGAAACAAGTGATGTGAAAAGTCAACATCTGTCTTACAGCCTCTATTTTTTCTCTTAAAATTCATGTTCACTCTAGTTCTGTATTTTTCTCTCTTTCCCATCTTCACAACCTCGAATAAATTACAAATTATTCAACGATTTCCAGAATATCTTGGATTTTCTTACTCCTTCTCTCATAATGTGTGGTAAAATATAAATTGCAATTGAATCCAAATCTTTATTTGAAGATAGAAGTTTGTGCCAACTTGCAACCACGAAGCAAAACTCAATTCTTATGAGACAGTTGCCAAGATGAGAAACAGGAGGTGTGGTGTCTCAGCTCCTGGGTATCAGAGGGAAGTTTCAGGCTGAATCTACATAATAAATGTCATTGTTCTTCAAAATGAGCAAGATACACATAGCTTTAACTTTTTACCAGTTTTACTTTAAATTTCTATATGCAAAAATAAAAAAATTCTTAAACTTTCAAGTACAACCCGTGTCCATACTGCTGCATACTTAACATGCAAACCTATCTGTCTGCAATGTTCAAAGATGTGGGTTAGGTCAGGACACATGATCATTGCGTATTAGTGCAGCTAGAACCAAATCCAAAGACAGCCGTCTGTGAGGAGTCATCACCTGAAGAATATCGTTAACCCTGCTGCAGAGATAATGAGGACAGTCCAACACTTCTTACTGCCCTCTTTCTTTTATCTGGCTGCTCTTGTTGAGCTCCGTCGAACTGATTTATCTCAGACTCAGACGTCAAAGGAAGCACAGCACGAAACTAAGACTTGGGAACCAGGCCAGGCTGTCTTACTCAGATCTGGAGGATCTCTACAGAGAAAGCATAAGGATGGGCAGCAAGTGTGTGTGTGTCTGTGGGTGGGTGTGTGTTTCAACCTTGGGCAGTGAATCTTATCCACTGTGAATTAAATTTCAAATTTATGTCAAGCAGTCGGGCAGATTTATGATTTACTTCCTTTGAACTCCTATTAGCTTGTGGTCTGAAATGGGATCAGTAAATTATTTTACCTAAGATTAACCTTGTTTTTAACAGTTTTCCTAACTTTGCAAATTATTCAAATTAATTAAAAGATGACAGATATAACAGAGCTCCCAAGGCTGAGGAATACATCCTGAAACAGAGAGATAACACCTAAAAAAAAAACAGATCTTACAGTATTTTGTCTTTGTCTCTAAGCCTGCATAACTTACCATGTAAAGACTGCTTCTTTACCACCTCAGGAAGACCATTACAATTTGTTGTGTTGCAAGGGCATCATGATGGGTTGAGTCAATTTTGAGCAGGAACAGACGATTAAAGCTAAAATAACAATTCATTTTCGGTGTACTTTTTTTTCAAGAAGCAGTCTACGAGGGGGAAAATAGCATTAAAAAGCAGCATGGCGCTCTGAGAATAAAATGGCACTGTGGGAAATGAGTTTTCACTAATGACTAGTACTAATAGTTACACATGAATATGCAGTTATCATCACAAAACAACAAATGTATTGGCTCTGATTTAGCTGTTTTTAGAGAAGTTGTACTGATTGAAAAAAGTTTTTTATGTTTACTTATGCAAATATATGTTCAGTCTGAAAATATTGATTTGATGAAACAGTGATTTACCTGCTTAGATTTTAACAGTTTGAACTTTTGAACTAAACACATTTAGCAGAAATCACCAAATTCTTAAAAAGAAAAAAAAATCTCTGCATGAAGAATTCAATATAAGCGGGAGGAAAGACACTTTGAAGTCAAGGAACTTTGATTCAAGAACAGGAAGTCTAAGTATCTTCAGCTAGTTATCTTCAGGGTGACATGGTGACATCATCATTAGTAGCTTTACCCTTTGAGCCCTGTGCCAATTTTTTTACGCTGCTGCTCAAAAATTGCATATTCATGATGGAATATCAGTACATATGTCCCTGGTGAAGAATAAATGAAGATGGAACATAGCACACAAAAAAAAGTCTTACAAAAAAAATAAAAGACTTTCAGGATTAACTTGAATATCCCTTCAGAATGATGTAGCTGTAGCTCTGAACTTAAATCTGAACTATTAAATCTTAGAACAATATCATTATCTCTGCAAAGGCCAACTCTGATACAGTCAAACAGAGCAAAATTAGTGAGGTTTTAGTACAGTACAGGTTAAGTTGTGAGTTGAGTTATGAAATAGTGTTAGTATATTGTAGAAATGGGTAGGGCATTATAAGTTTATACTTCTGCCTAATCCTCTTCAGATGTGAAATCGTGAAATATTGTAAATGAAAAAAACATGTTTGAAATTAACTTTGAAATTAAAGTGAAAATGTTTTGTTTGAATTTTTTTATTTGGATCCAGCAATGTTCAAAGGTGTACTTTGCCATCTGTCCCTTAAGGATGCGTCAATCCTGATCTGCAAAATGCAATAGCTGCACAATCTATAGATAAAAACTGTAATCTGGCAAGATTTCTGTAAGCTGTTATTTTGTGTCGGACAGCATCAACGTGACATAAAAGAAACCTCAAAGCATAAATGGCGAAACCTCTTACTCCTGTAATAATTTCGAACCAATGTGCTTTGTAAGGTATCTATCACTTAACTTTGTATTTTAATGCCTAACTCTAATTTTTCATAGGGCATGGTGTGGGATGGAGCTAATGTCTTTGTCCAACTCCTCCTCCCTCTTAGTAGACTTTCTTGGTCAAATTAACATTGTTGAATGTCTATGTTGTTGTGTAGGGAAAGATTTAATGTAGATGTGAATGAATAACAGGAAGAAAATTTAAAATATTCTTATTGTGCACTTTTTTTAGCTATCATTATGAAACTGCTCAGTTATTTCACATTCTGGTGTGAAAACAGGTTGACTGAACAGTTTTACTTTACAGTGATCTTTATGCTTTAGAGTGAATTTTCTCTGGTAGTAAAGATAAACTACATGAATAATGTTATGCTAAATATGTGGACTGTAATCCCTGCAGGGATATGCATCACCTTCCATTAAACACAAAGAGAAATGATTATACATGCCAGCAGTTATCTGTCCGTAAAAGAAAAGTCAGTTCAAACGGGGTCATGTAAGTGTCCCCAGGCTACAATCTGAAAGTCCTTTTTAACCTTTACATCCACAGTTAATTGAGCTTAAATTTGCACTGAATTGTGGGGAGGAAAAGAAAGAAATGCTGCCGATATTTCACTCTGGGTGACTCAAACTCAAAAAGAAAAAATACTGATGCACGCACACAAAGCAAAGCAGCAATTAATCAATCCCACAGCACACAAAAAAAGCTCTCCCACAAACAGAGGCAGTGTCAACATTTTTGTGAGCTTGGGAGTCCAGAATAACACAGCAACCAACAAATTAGGCAGTTGTTTACAAAAAAAATTCACTCTCTTTCTTTTTCTATCTTTTTATAAACTTCCAACAGTCATCCAGCATCTGAAACTGAAGGATTTCAGTAGCTGTATAGGTAAATATCTAGATGAATGAAAATGAAAATTCATGCCATTTCCAAATTATTTTTGCTTTTTCCTTGCACAAAATAACCAAAAACCACAATGTTGCATTCAATGTTTTCCAGAGGAGGAAGGTTTTGGAAATTGCACTCCTTGGAATGGAGTCTCCATTGTCTTGAGGAAAATGGCAATTTCATGCTCCAGCACAATGCAAGGGGACTTCAACACCGATGGAGACCTCAAGGTTAACAGCGTAAACTTCATAAATATCTTGGCAGTCCAGCAGTAAACTAACAACTTTTTCCTACATACAATGTTACAATGCTACATGTTTACAAGAAAAACAA
The DNA here is from genome assembly GCA_037177495.1 of Rhadinocentrus ornatus. Classification (NCBI taxonomy): domain Eukaryota; kingdom Metazoa; phylum Chordata; class Actinopteri; order Atheriniformes; family Melanotaeniidae; genus Rhadinocentrus; species Rhadinocentrus ornatus. The sequence continues at coordinate 16,661,719 of JBAMHW010000008.1, forward strand.
TCTTAAGGATTATTTGATAAAGAAAGCTATGATTTCAGATTTGCAGTCAAGCAACTGGGAAAAAAATATCCTCATTTTTAAAGACCTTGCAGGGAAATAACAAATGACATGAACAGAGACAGAAAAGGAATACAGGAAGTGATGCGTTTGCCTTCTGTCTGGCTCTGTGGGTTTGTTGTTGTTGCTGCTGTCATTGACAGCCCAGGTAGTGTCAGCACTCAGCCATCGTCATCAGTTGACTCTTAATGTAACAAAGATCAAAAAGACAAGCATCAAATTAACACTTGTTTGCTGCAGGTTTTAAAGTTTGTCATTAGTAAGCGACACAAGTCACTTCATCAGCCTTCCATGCAGACAGACAGCATGCATGTTTGCAGGCAAACCGAAGCCTTTTTCTGTTCATGTCACTGGATCAAGGTGGGGGACTGATCAGTAAATATCAGTGTCTAATGTCTTCATCTGGAGAGAAACTACTAAATGAAACCAGTAACAGAAATGCCCAAAAACTGAAAGATTGAATGTCAAATAAGATTTGTGCACTTTGTTGTGCACAAGTTTTCTGAGAAGAAAGCTGACAGCAAACCATGCAAGTTCTAGAAATCATATTTTGTCGTATACACACACATATTAGACAAAAGCAAAACCTGACATTCAGGATTCAGATCTTTTGACATCTTTACAGGTCTAACTACCTGTCCACACAAACAAATGTTAAGCACAAATGAGTTATAACTACAATGTAACCAAAAAAACAAATCTAAAATACTGTACTACAGAAACAAGAAAAATCAAAATACATTGTCATTGTACTAAAATATATCTACAGCAAAAACCCAAAGTCAAGCACAGCCCTGCCCTAAAAAGTTAAACATATTGTTTTTATGTAGGCTTAAAGTACTTTCTGCTACTAATTTGATGGAAGGCTGGATTGCAGGAAGGCAGGGTTGGTGTTCAAACTAATCCAAGGGCCCATCTAGTTTCAATAAACCTCAATATAACAGAAATTCATCTTGCTATTTTTATTTGCAAGCCATTTTTGTGCTCCTCTGGCAGTTTCAGCACCTTGGTCAGCAGCAGAGGAACTCAAATAATTTAAGAGATGCCCAGAAAAGAAAAAGAACTACATAAAATCTAAGGATTAACTGTTGATTTACACATCACAATCATAACCTGTTAAACATTTGACCTTTACTTGTATAATTTAAATATATCCACTGAGTAGAGACCACAACAGCTTTTTCAGGCCTTCTTGGATATCTCGAGGTATTCGAACAGATCAACATAAACATTAAAGTACAACACAATTGCCTACTGACAGTGAAGGCTGCCACGAAAAATCAAGCTCTGAAAACTTTCTTGAGCACCCTGCAAAAAAGTGAAACCAGTGAGATTTTTTTCCCATCACCAAGCAATTTATAGTAAAATGCAAAGCGTGTTTGTGTCTACAAGGAGGGTTAATCATAATAAAGTGTAGCATAACTGTAAATAAATAACAAGACTCTTACATCCTCATCCTCCCGCAAACATTTTTTGTGATGCTGAACGTTAGGTCTGCCGTCGGCGTGTTGCTGATGTATTTTCGCTCCGTTTTCCTCGTCTGCAACCTGTCCACCCAGAAGGTGGCTGGCCTCAGGTGGGTGCGGAAAGGAATTGGTTGTATTGATCTTCCCGGTGAATCTCTGATACAACGAAGCCATAGTATAAAGGTCCAGTTCAAATGAAAGAACTTACAGCATGCGAGAGCCACAAACGGGTCTCATCTGAGTCGGGTTGAATGGATAATCTATTGGTTTTCTGTGCGCTTCGAAGAGAACCGATGGCAAAGAAGCCAGTTTTCACCTCCGGGATGGAGCAAAGAGATAAGATGAGGATGCTTGTGTAGTAAATAAGCATCTGTGGAGGACTCACATAATAATAGACCGATTTTAAGCTGAAACCTTCACACCGATGTCCTTTAAGTTTTGTCAAGGCGCACGACAGAATGATGACTAAATATGTCAATAATTGTCCTCTTTTGTATTCAGAACACGTTGACTTCCCCCTTTTCAGTTTCCTGATGCGTCCTTACAGCGAGCTATCAGGCGGAAGCGCTGACTTTTCATCAGATATCCTCATCAGACTCCAAGGAATTGTCCGCAAAACAAAGGAGCAAAAGATAATGATTGGCATTTTCTTTCTTTCTTTGTGTGTGTGTTTCAGCGTGACTGTCCTCACGCAGGAAAAGTGTGAAGGACGTAGAGAGCCCGACGGTAGCTGTTATCCACAGACGCGCTCTGCATGAGAAGTGACCAGCACAGAAAGCAGCTTTTACAGTGGCGCTGCTGTCATTGAATTTCCTTGCGTAGTCCTTTGCGCACAGACAGGACCACGAAATTCACAAATTATGATGAATTTGCTTTCATTTGAAAGAAGTGATCTTTAGGGTTATCTGCTTTCTTATTACACCAATGGGTTGTAAAATATCCCCCCAAATAAATCCATATGGTCCCAGGATAGAGCTCTAGTGCCTCTCTGTGGCGCTCAGAATTAGGGCAGGCTGATCACACACCTCTGAGGGGGTTTCTGCCCCAGGTATAAAGTGACACGTGTTCATTTTCATAAAAATTTCACACACCTCAAAATTAGTGAATCTTTAGAGACTAAAGGTTAGATCAAACATTTTCCTAACATGCAGAAATACACACAACTTTAGCAAGTATTTCACTTCTGCGCCGGAGTAAAATAAAAGTTTCTATTTTGCATCTGTACAAATCACATTCAATTACCTTAGAGTATCACAAAAATGTTTTAAAACTCCATCTAACAGGGAGAATCAAACCATGAAATTGTCTATCCTCCCCTTAATTTATGCAATCTCCTTCCATCTGTTTGATATTTTCAGTCAATTCACATTCACATGTGCATTCAGCTCATAACATCACAAGTTATTCCATGCTTGAAATGCTCACAGAGGCCACATTTATGCAGCTCCCTGGTAAATGTGGAATATTGGCATATATATGGTGGAGGAAGGGGAAGGCTCTTGGGTCAAAGTGTTAAAATCTCTGCCATCCTTGTCATGAATGCCACCAGCAAACACGCCACAGGCTCTCACTCTGACAGCTCAGACTTTCAATCCGCCGGGGCTGAGCTGTATTTCTGTGAAATAGGTCATCTTCACAGAGGTACAACTTCAAAGCGACACTAAAGCACAGCTCTATGCAGATTTCATTGAATACCGCCACTGTGCATCTCTCATTAGGTGAAATCAAGCTAATTTTGCAATAATTTGCAATGGGGTTATCAAGGTGACATTATTTCAGCTGTCGAAAGGAAATATTCTGTATTGAGCTTTGAACAAAAGAGTGAATTTCAATTAATTTTCTTTCAAAAATGGTGAGTCATCTCAAGCTCTAAAAGAACTGCTGTAGGTTCATTGATTTGCGGGCTGAATTATAAATGTAATCTCAATAGAAGTAAACGTATCTGGAATATAGAATATTCATTTCAAAGCTTTGGACATTCATTTCAAAACAAGAATATATTGATTTATGGGCTTTGCCTAATCAAATTAAGTCCCCGCCCTTCCTCTTTTCAGTTTTTTTCACTGATTCAAATTATTTATAAGATCATTGTTTGATGCTTTTAAGTACACATATATTGAAGTTTCAACAGACTGTTCTGGGCTGAACCTTTTTGAGCTTCTAGCAGTCTCCCCTTAGTGGCTTGTCTTGGTCAGTGTCATCATTTGTTCCTCTAGTTCATAAATGCCTTTCTTGAGCCTGCAAACCCTTGGGAAATAGATCTGAGCCACCTGACATCCATCCCAGCTTCTTTGATAGATGTCTTCCAATCTCCCTCACCTTGTTGGGGAGCTATTGTGAACTGCCTGACTGCTTTAAAGCTCCCCTCAGGACCATGCTGGGGAACATGGGCTCAGCTTGATTCTCCTATCACCTGGTTACAGATGGAGCAGGAGGCTCAAACTACACCTTTTCCTGCTCTCTCACAAAAGCAACTGCAGTCAAGTTGCACATCATGGGTGGTAAAAAAATTTGTAGAGGCTAGTAATAAAAGTTGTAATGATGACAATAGCCACAACATACCTAGGACTTCCGCTGGTAATTTCACTATTGGGACCAGCACAAGAATAAAATCTAGGAACACTGTAATTACATTTCAAGCACATAATAGATGCTTTTTAATCCCAGTGAAATTGTGCAATTCTGAGTATTTTATGAAGCAGTGAGTGATGGTTTTATAAAACTTTGCTATGCAAGGAAAAAAAAAAAAATCCCCACGAGTGAGTTTACTTTAAGATCCGGTGAGGAATTAATATGTACTACCATTTCCAAAAAAATGACTTAACTGAATGAGTTGACATTGTTTTATTTTAAAAGGACCAGAGGGAAGCCATTCATTTTCTCTTCACTCTTGAAGTTAAATAATAGTGAAGTGTGTGTGGTCATGTGCTGGATCAAAGAGCTGGAAAAAGGCAAGCTGCAGGTAAAATCCCACAAAAGCATTAAAGATTTTTAGCAAGAAAGATTGAAGTGGACCCAAAAGTTAAATTCAACTATAAAAACTGCTTTATTTAGGAAACTTCCATAAAGTGTGTTGATTTGTTACAAAGCTCAGCATCTTTGTGCAGTCATACATGATTCATGCTATTATACACAGGACAGTGTAACACATTTAATATAAGCACATTCACATATTTACATTAACTGAAATGACACTAGGCCAGGCCAGCCTGTTTCTATCAGCATGCCGCACAACATAACAAAATTACACACAAATTAATTGGATGGAAGAGAAAACAGATCAATCAGTCCATGTCTGGAGGGAATGCAGTAATATCTAATTTCCTCAGAACATCACTCAGCTGAATAAGGAAATTACTGCACCTCTCTCTACATGTCTGTAACATAATGGAGTTAGTTACAGCCCACCATAATCACATTTTTGCACCATTTTACATTTGGTATTAGCTGGACTCTAATAATTTCCCTTGATGCTGAGCTGAATCAGCCATGGCAACAAGTTTCTTTATCATCTCGCTGCCCGTGTGTTGGATTTCAGTCAGTCTGTTGTGGCCTGGGTATGCATAGTATCTAGCTTCAGGGTGTTTTCAATTTTGTCTCACACTAATTACAAACAAAATGATACAAAATGAATAAATGTACGTCATCGGAAATAAAGCTGCTAAAACTGTGTAATATGTGTTAGCTGTGTCCAGTTATGTTAAGATTCTGTAAATTATAACAGATGTTGTCTGGATCAGATGCTATGAAGGCCTAATAATGAGGGCACAAAAAAAGACAACCTATTACATGATGCTGGCTTATTTTTTGTCCACGTCCAAAACATGGTAGTATCAAATTGAGGTTTTATTTTTTTTTTATTTCCTATTGTTTTGGGGCAGCATTCAAATTCTGTTGTAAGATTTATTTTTTTACAATTTCACATTTGTAAAACTTTCATGTAGGGAACAAGGGTAGATATATCCAGACTAAGCCCAAAACTTTTTTTTATTTAATTATTTATTTTTTAATTTATTATTTTTTTATTTTATTTTTTTATTTCAATTTAGGAGCTTTCACTTTAAAACCTTTTTGTTTTGGGCTGTGGAAACAAAAAACTATTTCAAATACTGAGGAGAGACCTATGTAACACTAAACACATGCATTAATCTGGATGACGTGTTACTTAAATAAATACAAAATGTATGATAAAGTCCCATTATTTCACAGTCAAAAGTTGCTATATGGTTGATGAATTGATATGCAAGAATGTAAGCTGGGTTTCAGTCATATAAAAGTTAATTTAAGATACTGTATTTATGTTCCATTTATTATATAAATCTTTGCATTAAAATATATGAATTAATATGTCCAGGTGAGCAATAATTGTTCTATTTTTGGAGAGAAATTTATTTCTCTGAAATTATGTATTTGAAACCCAGCTAGTTTGGTTCATGTATGAAGTAACTATACATGAATATACTTTGTGCAAGTTTATCACATAAACTGATGGATACTTGATCATCATTTTATGGCAAGTTAAAGTAATTCATGATACAGCTGGCATTAATGCATGCACTCAATCATCATTAGTCAACCATTAAGTGAGTATTGCCTAAGTATGCAATTTGTACTCATGTACATCCCAAACTGTAAGTGCCGCCTCCACAGGAGGGGTAAAGGGAAGAGATGTGTGGTAATAATACAGCATCAGGTGAGATGAGGGACAGATGTTCAGCAGTGTTTAAACAACAACAGAGGGTTTGGTTTCTGTTTGACATGCTGGGTGATGAACAGTTTCAGCAGCTGCTGCAACACACAGCTCATGGAGACAAATACAATTACTTTACATGTAAAATCTGTTGTCTGTGTTTGCCACACATTGCATTTAAAATTACACTTGTTCTTTGGGCTTCAATCAGTTAGATGTAAATACAGATGTGCACACCAACAAACAGACAAATCAATATTATTGTGTTTCACTAATTTTTCTTCTTTTTTTTTTATCTTTACCGGCAAGAAATTTAGGAACACAGGCTTCTGGTTACTTAGAAATCACTGAAACAATATATTTTTTGTTAATCGGAGAAGTAGTGGATAATGTCTCCTAATCCTGCAGTAACAGTGAGCTGCACTGACTGTGAGCAACTTTCTTTGAGGATAACACAGAAGGAGCAGAGGATTGAAACGCTACAAGGCAAATGACACTGGAAAAGCTGGGGAAATCCCAAACTGGATGGTCAGACTGATCTCTCCTACTGGAAGAGTGTTGGTGCCAGACCAAAGTCATCAACCCCAGCCAGAACCTGGTCTGATGTTGTTTGTCACAGAGGTAAATCCAACAAAAAAAGTTAAACCACCAGCACTCACTCCACCACCTGAAGTCTCAATGCATAATGAATATGATATGTTGAGTCATATTAAAATTTGTGATTATGATTGTGATGCAAGGACCAATAAAAACTTGAGAAATAGCCCTAAAACTTGACAAAGGGCTAACCAAACCAGAGTGACCAACATTCCACTAACAGAAGGACTAGAGAAGCTATCGGTACCACCACACAAAAAGAAAGAGACACAATTCTGATTGGAGACTCTATAACACAGCATGTGAGGATGGCAAAGACGGAAAATCTAACATTTTCTGATACATCAGCCAGGGAACTGATAGAGACAATTCCAATAAGATTATTGTCCACACAGGGTCTTTTGATATTTTGAGGAGGAAAACTGGCTCTGAGATCCTGAAGAAAGATTTTTCTCTGCTGTTTTTAGAGACTGTGTTAGTATGGAGCACACCATGTTCACATTTCAGGACCCATTACTACAGTGGGTAAAGGAATTGAACTTTTTAGTTGACTTCTTGGCCTGAACACATGGTTATCAAATGCATGTATCACCCATGGGAAAAAGTTCATTGATAACTTCAATATCTTTTGGAACTGTAAGGAGCGACAAAGACCTAATGGTGTGCATCAAAATCTAACTTGATGCAGATTACTTGGTGCACACTTGCGTCATGCTGTTGGGATGGCAAACCCAAACATGAGTGTACAGATAAGAGCAAAGGACACAGCAGAGAGGCGATTAACTCCCAGCTCTCCCCCCTCACCAGACCCTCTTCTCCACATCATCTAAGGTTGTCAAAGGATGTCTCTATCCCGGTCCAGAACCCAGCGACCACCATCTACCAAGAAATACAGGGCTCCCTCTCCTTCCCCTCCTCATCCTCCTCTTATATCATCTGTCCTGGCAGAGCAGGGTGTGCAGGAGTTTCACAGAGCAGCAGCAGAATTCACAACAACATGCTATGATGCGTTCAGCGTCCTGGCTGTAGTAAAGCTACTACAGACAGCTGTTCTGAGATCAAGCCTGGATCCAGTAGGATTCCTGTGTTAGTAAAATAAGGACTCGAACACGGTCAACTTGTGGGGTGAATCGATCTAATCTGTTAACTGTACCATGTATAACTCAGAATACAACACAGACCAGTGTGAGCTTTGTAAAGTTAGCTGTACTTAATATTAGATCTCTGTCCAACAAGTCATTGTTAGTTAATGACTTTATCATTTCTCACAGTTTAGATTTTCTTTTCCTTACCGAAACATGGTTAACAGAAGACGCAAGTGCTACAGTTCTTAATAAAACAGCACCCCCTCATTTTAGTTCTATGAATAAATGTTTAAATGTGAGGAAAGGGGGAGGAGAAGCAGCCTTATTTAATGATTCATTCCAGTGTATGAGATTTCATTTGGTGATTTTACTTCTTTTGAATATCTTAGTTTTGTTTTAAGGAGCATTTCAAAAATCCTATTTTTAATCGTCTACAAAAGTCCAGGACACTATGCAAATTTTATTGATAAATTTTCTGAATTATTGTCAGTTATCTCTACTGATTTTAACCATTTTATCTTAACAGGGGATTTTAACATTCACATAGATAACATGGTGGATGGTAATGTCAAGGAATTTTCTTCCATATTGGACATGTTTGGTTTATGGCAACATATAAAAGAACCGACCCACATTCGAGGTCACATTCTGGACCAGGTATCTCAAAAGGTGTTTATTTTTCTTCTGTTGCGGTCACTGACTTGGCCTTGTCTGACCATTTTTGTATTTTGTTTGATTTACTGATCATTTTGAATGTCCAAACAGCCTGTGTCTCGGTTAGGAAGAAGTACATTAATGAAAGAACAAGTGCTAAGCTTGTGGAAGGCATAGCTATGTTACCAACAACCAGTGCAGTCAGTTGATGGACTCCTGGATCATGTAATGGATGCTGTTGAACCAATAAGAATCAAGAGCTTGGCCAAACAGAAAACCCGATTGATAAATACCATCTGTGGTCAACAGCTTAAAAAGAGAATGCAGGAAAACTGAACGGAAACGGCAGAAAAATAAACTTCAAATTCACTATGAGCTGTACAAACAAAGCCTGTGTAATTATAGCAATGAGCTGTGCAAGGCCAGACAGCTACATTTATCTGAAATGATTAACAAGAATGTCAACAATTCTCTTACTCTGTTTGCTATAATAGAAAAACTTACAAATCCTCCTGTGCAGATAAGCCGAGAGCTTCTTTCCACTGAGAAATGCACCCAATTTGCCAACTTTGTTAGCCAAACAATTAAAACGATTAAGCAAAATATTAATTCCACACAGTCAAACAAGAAAACTACTTAGTGTTTAAAACCTGGAAATAATTTTGATGTTATGTCACAATTTAATATGGTCAATTTAAAAATCACACAAGAAATAGTTTGGCATTTGAAATCAACAACATGCACTCTGGACATTATACCATCTGACTTTTTAAGAACAGTTTTTACCTCAGTAGAAAGTGATCTCCTACTTATAGTTAACAGCTCACTGGCATCGGGCATTTTTTCCAAGTCACTAAAAATAGCTGCCATTAAGCCACTCCTAAAGAAAAGGATTCTAGACGCCTCTTTGATGAACAACTATAGACCTGTCTCTAACCTTTCTTTTATATCCAAAATTATTGAGAAAGCTGTATTTACCCAGCTGAATGACTTAGAAATGAAAGTGGAAATCTTGATAAATTTCAATCCGGCTTCCGACCTCATCACAGCCTTGAAACAGCAATGGTCAAAGTGTTAAATCACATTAGGTTGAATAGTATCAGTCCTGGTTCTGCTGGATCTCAGTGCTGCGTTTGATACTGTAGATCACAGAATCCTGTTGCACAGGCTGGAAAACTAGGTTGGACTTTCTGGAGCAGTCCTTAACTGATTCAGGTCCTATTGAGAAGGCCGGATTTATTTTGTTACGATTGGCAGCTATTAATCCGAGCAAGTGGCCATGACTTGTGGAGTCCCCCACGGGTCAGTCCTTGGACCTCTTCTGTTTAACTTGTATATGCTTTCTTTGGGTCAAATATTGCAGAACTTTAGCATTAATAATCAAAGTTGTGCAGATGATACACAACTTTATGTGTCTTTGTCACCAGACGACTGCAGTCCAATAGACTTATTGTGTCAGTGTCGGGAGCAAATAACACACACCTGGATGAGGAAGAATTTTCTGCAATTAAATGAAGACAAAATTAAGATTATTCTGTTTGGTAGCAAAGAGAAGACGGCCAACATTCGTAAAAACCAAGAGACTCGGCTCTTAAAATCACTGACAAAGTTCGTAACCTTGGAGTGTTAATAGACTCAGATCTGACTTTCAGCAGCCACATCAAAGCTGTCACTAAGAAGCTTTTTACCAGCTCAGAAACATCAACAGAATTACAAGTTTAGTCTCCCAGAAAGACCAAGAGATACTCATCCTTGCATTCATCTCCAGTAGACTAGATTACTGTAATGGTCTTTCAACAGGGCTTCCTAAAAAGAGCATTAAACATCTGTAGATAATTCAAAATGCTGCTGCTAGAGTTTTAACCAGGACTAAGAGATCTAAACACCTCCCACCAGTTTTAACAACTTTACACTGGCTTCCAGTCAGTCACAGAATAGATTTTAAAACCCTTCTGATTGTTTACAAATCCCAGAATGGTTCAGGCTCAGAATATATCTGTGAAATGTTCCGAGAATATAAACTTACCAAGACTCAACTAGTCCAGACCAGAGTCCAGATTAAACATGGAGAAGCAGCATTTAGCTGTTATGCTGCAAACAAGTGGACGAACTGCCAGTGGAGATTAAACTTTCACCAAATGTAGACTTTATTTAAATCCAGGTTGAAAACATTTCTTTTCTCATGTGCCTATGCATGAATTTTGCACGGTAACTTTTTAACTTCTCTTTTTAATAATTTAAATGTAATTTATGATTTTATTTTGATTCTTGCTGTTTGTTGCTGCCTTTTAATATTTCTCAATATCTGTAATGCTTTTGTTTTATGTAAAGCACATTGAATTGTCCTGTACATGAAATGTAGACTACAGTACTACATACGTAGCTTGGAAAGAATGGTCATTTTAGTTACTTTGCACTGAAAGTATCAACTTTATTAACACTATGACTTGCTGTAGAAGAATTCCACAAATCACTCACACATATTTATTTGAGAATATATAAACTGAGGCAACATAAACACAAAGTGACTCTCATATGGATGAGAAAATTCATTATTTTGTACTTTTTTTTAAATCCCACCATAAATACACATAAATGTGAATATTCTCATGCAGAAGTTAACTTCCACCTCTTTTTTCTTGAGCCGAGTGTAATTTTTATTTTCCATGACTGAGAGTAGCTGAGCATGCTGCCTGTTTAAGTATTATCTTCCACACAGGATAAGTGCAATATATTACAAATGAAGGCAAGCCATGCACTGAGCCCAAATTGAAATGGCAGCAGATAAGTCACTGAGGAAATGGAGTTTAACGCTGGCTGGTGTTGTAGAGTAGACTGGAGCTGCGTTTGAGGGGAGCAAGAGACAACAACTTTAGACTGTGGTGGCAGCAGGTGATGATGAGAAAAAAGAGGAAGGAGGGGGTAGATAGGGTGCAGAGAAACTAAACTGGAGCATGACACTGATAATTTTCAATGTGTGTTTGTTTGTGGAAAGATAGTGTGTGTAGCCAAGCACGGACTGAAAAGGGATTGGGGTGAATGAAATGAAGGAGCTTATCACAAGGAAAGTGTAAGGCACCATCTTAAACCACCCAGAATCTCCAGCTTTATTTGGTTGGTAGCACCGTTACGGTCCTTTACTGGTTTGTGTACTTCAAAAGATATGTGTTTTGTGATCTGGGGAATTGCAGGAATCCTCTCAGTGTCTTAATCCTGCATTGCTGGAGGGCGTTATAGATTAATTTATCCAATAATAACAGCAGGAAACTTTAAAAATATATTTTTTTTTATTGTTTGGGAACAAAAGACTTACCTTATTCTTGTACTTTTTTTATCTGTATTATTGCAGCCTGTTTGCATGCACACATAAGAGTAGCATTAAGCTAGAATTTAATCAAAGATTAATTTCATTATTTCATTATTTATTTATTTCAGGCAGTTGTCTCTACTGCTACAGATCTGCAACTAGTTGACCTTAAAGCAATCTGATGCATTTTTCACATAAAGCAAAGAGTAAACAATATGTTTACATATGGAGCAAAACAGTGAATGCAAAGCAATCATTAAAAAAAAACAAATCCAAAGCTCACTTCTACCTGTACATGCAACTTTTCCTCAATGTGGCCAGTCCCCAATGAGGTCATTAGATGGCAACATTGCAAAGAATAACAATGAGGCACTAAACATCCTCCACAGCATATTAAACCAACCTTTAAATCAAAGTCATAAATTGAAAAAAATAAATTACACAAGAAGCATTTGTCCATCACAATCCTTAGAAGGGACATCAGGACTCTCTCCCTGCCTCTCCAGTTGTTATCAAAAACAGCCAGCAGCCTATTCTGTCACTAGCGGAAGACTCACCCATAAATACAGACATCCCCCCACAGCGTGCCATGCATGCTAAAAGGCCTCTTACCCTTCTGGAAGGAGTGCTGGTGTCTATCTTCAGCTGGGTGGCTATGAAGACAGACATGCTGTAAAGTGTCACTTTCCTTTCCCTCTCGCTGTGCTCGCACCTTTGTGCTGTGAAGTTGGGGTTTTGCTGGAGAGGTTTGAGACACCCTCTCCCCTCCCTCCTTTTCCTACCTCCCACCCTCCCCTACAGCTGGGAGGAGAGGATGACCTGGGGGTCCAGGACTCCAACCAGAACACTTCCCTCTCTCCTCGTAGGGTAAATCATTCGCAGAGTCGCTGGCATTGCCCGCACAGGAGTGGAGGGTGGCGTTGACAGGTTTGGGATAAGAGGGTGTGCTTCTTCTTTACTCAGGCTGCTCCAAGTGCTACTTATCTATCCAGTCCTTACTTCCCTCCCTTCCTCCCTCCCTGGCTCCCTCACTGCTTTCCTCCCATACACACACCCTTAAACTCTCAGCAAGACTTTTCTCAGCAAAGGTGGTGTTGAATAGTTTAAGTAAATCTCTCTTTCTCTCTCTCTCTCTCTCTCTCTGTCTCATACACACACACACGCAGTAGAGATCCAACACATCAGACCCAATACTGCCTACTAGGCATATTTTCCTTTGAGTGTGTGTTTTTCCCATCTCAGCGTGTGCACATATTATGAAGAAACAGATCAATTCAGTTGGCTTTGCAACTAGGTTGTGATTAAGCACAAGTAATATTTATGCTGCCTGTCTTCCTCATGATAAAATACTACCCCTCCCTTCTCACAATCACCCACACACACACATACTCACACACCCATCAAACCATGCTAACAGGACAGAAGCCTGGCACCTGCAACACAGTGGCTCTATTTATGTAACTTTGAAATCTCACGGCCGATATTAAGTAACCAGTTTATTTAACCAAAGTAGCCCAAACACAGAGCCAAAGAGAGGGAAAATAAGTAGCAATATTTCTCAATGAAAAACGGCTCCCTCCTTCTGCTTATGTCTTAATTTAATCTGGTCAACTGAATGTGACAAAAGCCGGGGGCTAAAAACACTGCAAGTCAAGAAATCCAGCAGCGAGCACGGAAAGGCAAAGCCCTCATAACTCATTCATTAAAAATGGTCCGCTGTGGGATCCAACAGTGGTGAATCTCAAGGCACCCCACAGTCAATCCTGTGTCAGATCTGGACTCAGGGGCTGAATCATTGCACAGATTTATGCTGCTGTTCAGCATTTGGATGTGCGTGAAATCAAGATGTTATAGTTGCCTGAACATTGACACACAGTAGTGCGAGTCATTAAGGGGGCTATTGTATGGCAGAACACTGCCTCAAGTTTTACACTTCACGGATGTTAAAGTTAAATTATCTAACAGTCATGAGCAAAATGTGTGCTATTTTGATATAGCCTTGCCAATTATTCAGTGGGAAAGTGTATAAAATAAGGCTGAGCTGCCTATTTTCCTATTTCATGGACAGCGGCATGTTTTAAACCCTGAACTGGTTTGAGGTTTCACAGCGCCCCATAAATACTTCTATAAAAAGTCAGCGTAATCCCCTTTCCACTTTGGCTCATGGGCATACTTGGAGCAAGAATTTCCTCCCCTGCAGCTGCAGCAGTTTATCTCTAATAGCTGCAGGGCCTTTGCTCGTATTTTACATGTTTGATTTCCACATTGACAACAATCCCACAAGAGCAGCTGCAGCAGATAAATAATGACACTTATTTAGAGGTAGGCAATATAATTAAAGAACATGAAACAATAAAATAAAACAGAACAGCTGCACCTTTTTTCTGTGTGTTAAAAAGGCCAGCATGTAAAGACAAGATTAAGATGAGCTAAAGTTCATATTTGCATGCACACCACAAAAGATGAGACTTCATCACAGAGAGTAATTGCCATGCAGACTGTACGAGGAATGAAGTCTTTAGAGATCATACAAGTCATGATGGTTGTAGCTGGAGCTACTGCTGGTAACAAGCTGATTTCATGCCATGGCATATCCATTCAACATACCCCTCTGGTCATTTTCTGGATTTGTTTTTGTCATTTTTACAACCACGACTTACACTCCAATGATTATGAATTTAGCTAGCTCGCAGTAAGTCACTGTAATTGCAATTAGTGTAGAAGGTCAGCACGGTTATTGCTCTAGACTGTGGAGGTGACGTGCTGTTTTATCATATTGACAGACCATAAATAATGCACACTTTGAATTTCTTTGCATGTGTACTTTAACTTCGATGCATTTCATTTAATTGATTTGACTGCCATCAAAGAATTTTAGGGCCTTATGTCAAAGTGTCGCTAAAAGAGTCTCAAACTGATTGGACATAAAAATTAGGATATTTATAAGTTAGTAGTAGGACTTCAAGATCCAAAAACAAAATGTAAATCAAATATACTAGACAGTTCAGGGGATTCACCTTGAGTATATATGGCCCGCTGGATCTGATGAGAGAGACAAATTTATTATTCAAGACTGTGGGAAAAATTATATCATCAACCTGTGTTTTGATTTAGCTTCTGAATTAAAGTGATAAATTATAAACTGCTTAGTAAATAAGATTGTTAAGAACCAAATAGCTTCATTTTTACTACTAGAAGTGACTACTTCTTCATAGCTTTTAGAACTGTGAGAAGGGATATTCAGCCTTGTTCACAGGAATTTGGACAATATGTTAGGATTACTTTTAGTGAAATACAAAAATGGCCACATTCAAGTGTATAAAGGTGCACAGAAATGTCCATAATCCCTTCAGTGTGATTGTTACCATCAATCTTAAGTGTTTAGTCTAGACCCAGTTCTCAATTTTGTGCTGCAATACCACATTATGTCCTTAGCCCAGCTCTGATCTTGACCTTCAGGCAGACCATAGTAGCCTCCCCTTGGTAATCGACTCAAAGGCCCAGAGCAACCTATATGCCAGAACTCCACCCAAATATTCATGCTGCTGTACTTGGTATGCTTTTCAGACTAGCTCCTACTTGAGCTCAGGCAAAGACAATGGTGCAAAGCATGAATAGAGAATACATCACTGTTTTTCAGACTAGGAATGCATCTAGGCATACATACACAGCAGGATATGCTGTGTCTTTATCAGCAAGATGCAAGTGGTTTCACTACAGACTGACTATCAGGTCATTTATCAGAGGTGACAGGAATACAAGAAATCTGCACCCCAGGGAGCAATGCAGGAGTGTGATTGGGTCTAGATGAAGAGCTTTCGGTGCTCAAGGGTGGCCAGGAGCTGCAGAACCTGGACTGCTTTTATAAACATGGTTGTCATCTATAGCAAACTCTCCCTTAAGAGCCAAATCGTAACATAGCACTTAGTGATGACAGATGACTGCTGTTGAATGGTGTTGTCCCTTTCAACTGCACCTCCCTGGTTGTTTTGTATCTCCAGATATAATTTCACTGAAGAATTTGCTATTGTCAGCAACTGCATTATCGCTTTTAATACATTCACTGGACAGAATAAGCAGATGGTACGGAAATGTCTGCATGGAATGCGTTTTTATGGGAATCAGGAAACTGAAGTAATTTAGCAATGGTTATTAAGGCTGTGTAGCAATGTAAACATTTTCAAGATGCCATTGGCTCAATACAGAAATACTGGGAGCTCACATGATGAATACAGAATGCTTTTGAAAGGCATTTCATCTGTGCATATTCTTGCTGCATGCAAAGCATTTCAGTATAACTTTGTCTGCAGAATTTTACCATAGGGAACATTAAAATTCAGGTTAGGGTGCCAGTAAATGTTTGGCACACACTTTCAAACAGCCCTCAAACAGGTTCATTCAGACCAATTAAACATGTAATCACGTTTTCATGTGAAAAAAAAAAAAAACATGCCTCAGTCATAACAACCAGAACAAACAGCATATATTTCAAACGATTTGAGCTTGGGCAAGTGGAATTTTACACAGAGGGAAACTATTTCGACAGACTGCCTCTTGGGGTGTTTTCAAACTTGGTCCCTTTTAGGCCTCTAAACAAACTGAGATCAATGACTCAGCATGTTTTATCTATTTGCGAACACTTCAACTATACTCTCAGACCCCTTTAAAACAAACCGTACTGAGACCACCTCAGTTGTATATACATATATGGAAGTTTAGAGTCATAGGAAAAAGTGGGGGAGAAAATATTACTAATGACTTAATCAGAGTCCCATCCGAATAATGCTGAGTCAGCATTTCAACCAACTTTAATTTGCTTTGAAAAAAAATAAACAAATAAGAGGACGAATAAGTAACATAATATCTCAGTAATATATGATAATTTTATTATTATTATTTTATTTTTTATACATTATTATTATTAGATTATGACTGCAAGCATGAAAACAATTTATCATGAACAAATGTACAAAAGGCATCAACAAATACTCCACTCGTTTGGTTTAGTTTAGACATAAACAAAGATGTTAAACCCTTTAATTTGTTGACACAAAGTGAATTTTAACTAGAGTTGAAAATTTTGTCATCCAGAAGTAGAATTGGTTAATTTTCTTATGTTGTGGCGGCAGCGAGTAATCCAGTGTTGTATATTAAATAACTGCTTTTGTACTGCTTTGTCCATCACAGTTCTCGTAAATATAAATATGTTTTTTTTTAAGTTGGGACATTTAATTGTGAACTACACCATTTCAGGATTGCAGGATTTCTGAGACTGCCATCTCTTGCTAACTGGTAAATCTTAAAGCTCAGTATCTTTATTTCTGAAAGGGTCATGTTACTAAATTAGTTGTAAAAGTTCCACAACAACACAACTGTTCCAGTTTTTTGTTGTCCCTATCACATGTTTATGAAACATGTTGTCTCTGTTTAATTTAAATGACTGTATAATTTTCCAATTAGGATACAAATTGAAATGCTCAATATTCAACATGTGTCTTTGTGTTGTTGGTTTTTTTTTATTATTATTTGCAAATCCCTGAAATATGTTTAAGTTATGTTTAGGCATTCTATCTGACAAGAAGGCTATTGTTAAAATTGTCTATGAAAAATTTAGTGAAAATTTTTAGATATGTTAAAAATGAAAGTTTGAAACATTGAAATGTCTGACATGTGATTTTAACATTGGTCTGTAAAGAGCAGTAGGACTATTTTCCACAGTCACCAGCACATGTATCATATTGATATGTGCTGCACCCATGGTACTTAATACTTCAATCAAATTTAAGACAAGAAAATCAAGGGAGAAAATAAACAAAAAGGTTTATTTTTAATTTTTGTTCTTAAGTCAGGTAATAAATATTAGTTAACAGGAACACTCTCTTATTCTATGTGTATGGTATCAACCAAGCTATGTATAATGAGATTTAGAGAAGAAATATCTACATTTTCTAGAAAGAACTGTCTAAAGAGAGGGCTGAGCTTGGATATCCACAGCCAGACTTAATGAATTCTTTTCTATGCAAATTGGCCACAGATTATGGTAGAATCTTGTGTCTGTAAGTCCTTAAAGACTTTAAAATTAGTTGCAGAAACTTCAGACTTCAAGGCCGTCAAAGTATCGAGCTGTGAGCAGTGTTGGCAGATATTTGGGGCATTCAAAGGTAGAGCTCCTTGTCACAAGGGTGAAATTTGTTTGAATATAACTTAACAGAATTCAATAAATGCTGACAAATCAGAGGAGCTTGCCAAGTAAGCCTGATGACTTTGTATCTCCAGCAGAGGGCAAGCTAACTCTAATATGGACTGAACTGAGCACAGGCACCAAAAGACATCTAATCTTGAGTAAATCAGTGATACTGACAGATGAACAAATCCCCACAGAAACCAGTCAAACACCTGCAGTTGTAAGGACTTAAGATGAAACAAACAGGTGGATTGATAAGGAAAACCATGTATCTTTCCACATCATTACTTCATTTTTTAAGTTTTTCAAGTAACTGAAATGACTCAAAATAACACTTTTAAACAGTGCTACAGTATTATAATTATCAAAGGGGGTAGGGGAGCCAGCTTGTTTTCTCTCTTTGTTGAGGAGACATCCTCCTCAGGGGCATGAAGGCTTGTCACAAAGTCCTCCCCAGGGTATCACAGAAAAGGAAACTGATTTCATGCATCAACATATTTTACCCCTACTGAAGCCACAATCAATGTTACCCCCATGTAATATGAGTTAACTTCCTTGATGTGAGCTGAAAATGGCATTATGAGAGAGCCATGCAAGGCCATTACTGGAAAGATGAGATGAAAGACATATTTTCCCATTGTATGTTTATTTGTGATGTTTTCAGAATTGAAAAAGAAATTCCCAAACCAGTCACAATCAGACAGATGCACGGTTCAAAAGTTAATAAGAACATCAAGTTAAAGTTAAATTTAACACACTCATTACTCACTTATTGCCAAAGCTAACTGGTTTTACTGTCAGGCTGGGTCATGAATTGGATAAATAAATATCTGGATGCTTTAGTCTGAGGAGCTTTCTCTTCTAAATACCGACAGAAAATTATGTGCGTTTGCCTTTACCATGAGAGGGAACTTTATTTCACATTATCTCCACTTGCTATCCTGAGAAAACTCCTTTAAAATGCAACTCCAGTCTATAACAACAACACTTCCAACAATACGACTTTAATCCTTCCTTCACTGTTGGTGGAGTCTCCACGGAAAATGATCACCTCCATCTGTGCGCACTTAAAAGTGCTACAACAACAATGCTCGTTGGCTCCGTTGGCTCTTTAGCCCAATAGATGAGGCAGGAATTCACAGTTGAATAAGTGAAAGACATAAAAAAGAATGTGTTTAAAGCATCACATAACTTACCTTCTCTCCTTTGGAGAATCCCCTGCGGTAGTTTCCTGCACCTGCCGATGAGTTCATCGTTTTGTGTGGAATTAGTCTGCAAGACAAAATAATTCACCTTAAACCGCCAGAACGACCAACTCTGTTCCCTCTCCCCGCCTCTCTTTCTCTTACTGCCTGACACATGAGCGCGTAAGCACGCACACGGCCACACAACTAACAATCACCAGAATTTTCTTCTCTTGAACCTTCAGGCTGACAAGCTAAAATGTGGGTTGCAACTCCCCTTCACTGGTACGAGAAAGTTATCGAGTCCATCAATAAGCGAGATTTTACGCCACCCACCTGTGGCAACGCTATATGAAAGTCTTTTCCAATAAAATATGAGCAGACCCACGAGCTGCATAAATGAAAGTTTTGTGCCATCGCGCCTATGCAGACCATCACAAGAAAATTACAAGAATTCATGTGAGCATGAGAAGTTTTCTTTATACTTTTGTGTTTACGCAAAATGAGCTGATCTACAACCAGCCAATTAAAAAAAGAAAATGGATGGAATTGACCATTCCGCCTTATCAGCAAACGGAGTCTTCTGTTCCCCGAAGTGAGCAGCCGCAGTCCACAGTGTCCACATTAAATTACGCAGTGTATGCCCAACTCTCAAAAACGCTCAAATTTTGCGATTTATGTTGGAGTAACATCTGGGGACGTGGTGTTTGAGTGCTTTTGCGGGGTCCAGGAGTAAAGACATATATATCCCCTTTCTGAAACAAGATAGTCTGTTTTCAGCACTAATTTATGAACATTTGTTTCTCTGATACCATTTCATTTGGGTACAAACTCCCCATAACCCAGTGCGTCTTTTGCCCTCCGCCGCTGTTTCATGGCGATTTCAGAGCTGGCAATTAGAAGCTTTTAGCCGTGGCTGCTGATCAAAGGCGAAACCGTGTCACCCCGTAGCCCCTCAGTGGTTAATATGGTTTCACAGGCTTAATGAGGAAGGGGTTGCGAATGAGTTCATTACACAGAGTTAAGTGTGAATTTAGTGAAACCACAGGGATCTAAGTGGCGGCGCTCTCTGCAAATAAAATGACCCGGGGCTGGGGAGTTTTCGCCAAGTTCAACTGCAGGCACCTAATTATGAGAGACAAGGGAACGAATTTTACTTTGGCCTAATGGCTAGAAAAATAAGATTCATATTAAGGTAAGAAATGTAAAGGTCTCTTCTTTGTGTGGATATTCTTAAGGTACATGACTGATTATAGTAAGATGACAACTTGCAACTTATTGCAGTTTATTTTATTTTATTTTTTTTGTCTCATTATACTAGATTTTGGACTATAAATAATTAAACAGTACAAATGTATTATATGTAACTTTTAGACGCAGTTTAGATAAGATACATCCCAACTGGGTTGCAGTGGTAAAATCTTACATTTTATTACATTCCTAACATTAAGGCCGCAGAAAACGTGTCGTACTCTTGGGACTGGATAATAAAAAAAATTAAAAAACAGCAAAGCTATACAGAAGACTATGTTTCAAAACATAGTTTTGAAAACTACGATCACGGATCAGACAGGCGGATATATAAAGGTGTGTGTCAAAGAGAGCTTGGCAATATGAAGGCATCTTCCATCACAAACCCATATCATTTACAGATCAGCACCATAGACAGCACCCAGGCAGCTCTGTGGTAGTGTTAATGGAAGAACAGGCAAGGCCCTCTAAAGCCACATGAGACCAATTAAACTTGTTATACTGTAGTGGAAATGTTCAAGTGGAATGGAGGTTTCAGGCCAGGAAGTGAAAGACAAATAAATTGGAAATAAGGAAGATAAAATTTAGAGGACAAGGCTGAAGCAGGTAAATGTGCATAACAAATATGTTCTTATCTCTTTCTCTTTCTCCTCTTGTATACAACCCAGCTTTGGTAGTTTCGACTGACAGAAAGAAAGAAAGAAAGAAAGAAAGAAAGAAAGAAAGAAAGAAAGAAAGAAAGAAAGAAAGAAAGAAAGAAAGAAAGATCCACAAGAAAATTGGTTTCAATGCAATTATTTAAAAAGCCTGCAAGTGATAGCTATTTGAGGTAAATTTGATGCTAAGTGAAAGTTTCCATACCTTTTCAAGTTTTGATATTCACTGATAAATTTGTTATATGTTCCCTGTACCATTAGTTAAATCAGCATTTGTTCAGGCTTATATTTTGTAGCATTAAAACAGCTGACTATTACAGAGTATCATCTTTCAAGACCTTGTTATCAATAAAGCATATTCTATCACATGGTATTTGAGAGCACTGTGAGTCTTGGCTTCCTTTTCCAGACCTTGTGTTCTTGCGGAATCATTTTTTTCCCTTAAGCTTAGACACAATTTGTTACAAAAATAATATACATTTATGATTTTTTTAAATATAGTTGTAGCTTTATTCCATCACCGCCTCTGATATGGAAATCTAGACGGAAGAAATCATTGACTTCTTGCTGAAAATCCAATTTCTTTCCCAGTTGGCCTTTCCCTTTTCTCATTAAAATGCCAACAAAGATGACCACATGAGCTGTAGGACAGTGAATAAATCTCTGTTCTTAACATGGCTGATTTAATGGACCTGAGGATTACTGTGGTTGTAAGTGAACATTTAGTGGGGGACAGGACACAAGTGAAAAAGCAAACCCTGTAGTGATAACGACTTGAATGACTAGCGGAAGTAGCGATATCAGCTTTAAAAGCTCCCCTATTTAATGATGTGTGGGCTGCTGGAAGGTTAACATGAAGCTAAATACCAACAGCAACAATACCCCTGCCCTTAACTTTCATTTTAACTTCTTCACATCTCCTGGAATTACTTAGTAAAGGAACACAGGAACATAGGTTGTATGATGGCCATTAAATCCATCTGAAGTGTCTGACCTGAGGAACAGTTTAAATAACTTTTCCAAAGAGTAATTTATACAATGAAGCAGCAGACTAACTTTGGCAGATGCAAGAGAAGCAAAAATAAAAGTGTAAGTAAATGCTTTCCAAATTTAAATGTACTTTATTTTTGATCTCTCAACTCAGTCTGTCTTCAAAGTGAAACTTAAGGCTTATGTTTTAATGCTGATGACATATATTTACAAAGAAATTTAGATAAACTGTGAGATATTGATTAGAAAGTATAAAATCAGGATGACCAGCAACCAGTAGGGACCAGTGGGATGTCACGGCTGCTAACTAAAAGAGCAAATATACATGGTTTCCAAAACATATCAACAGCCAAAATATTACTTTGATCAATAAAAAACCTCTCTAATATCATATAAATAAAAGCTGTAGCAGTAATTAACAGGACCCAATTGTCTCTTGATTTGCACCTATTTAAACTAAACTGACTGCATGACTTTCAGCACATTTGTATTAGTTCAAAATGCACACTACTGCAAAGGCTATGAAAATACTGTGAATCCGGATTCTGATTGATTTCAGTCTGTTTTGATTGCAGTGAATGTGATGTATATTGTAAAACGCTTTGGGTATAATTTCTATATAAATACAGACCATTTACCAGTTGTTTTTTTTCCACACATATAATTTACCTCAACTACAGAAAAAGGTTATTGCAAACCTATTCTTTTTTTTTCCTTTTTTTTCGTAACATAAAAGCAAATAAACTGATCCAACCACATTACCTTCTCAGATAGAAACCATCACCTTACTTTTCCAGTCTGGCTAGCTGGCTCATGCCTTATTTGGTCATGTTTCCTGTCACTTCACTACCCTCTCTTTTGTCAACAATCAGCCACTAATTAACCAAACCAATTTTGCCTGTCCCTCTCTCTTTATAAACAGGAGTGTCAACCCCAGTCCTTTGCCAGATTGTCTGCAAACCTGCCTTTAGATAGCAGCTGTCCAGCCTTAATTCTGTACCTGAATGTTGATCTGACCTGCTATGGACCTAATCCTGATCTCTGACCCCTTTGATATTGTGGGTTCTGATATCTTATCTTTCTTGACCAAGGATCTTTGGATTGGTGGATTTTCAGATTCTGTATTCTGCTGGATATGGTCATGCTGTGTAAAACCTGGCTCTGACCTAACACATTCCATATGATGTAATCAAAAACATCACTCCTCAAACTACGAGCCTCAAAGGGTATATCGGGGCTCTTATCTTTACTGAGGGATGTACTCAATGACAGCACTCCTCAGATGCGCTTTTCAGGGAAACACTACCTGGATTACTCAGCATATACTCCAAAGACTAGTGCAGTACGGCCTATCTGGACTCGCTCTCATTCTGTGAGTACTCATCTGGATAAGCCGTCTCTGTCTACTTTAGCTTCTCGACCAGGCTAAGTTTAAGAGATTATGGATCAGGTTCTTGTCTTGGCTTTTGACCTCTGTTTTTGGATAGTGTTTACTCTACTCTTACTCTACTCTTCACCCATCACCCTTACATCAGTCATTACCTTGTACCTACACTTTATCCATCATTTGCCTCTGGACTTTGGCTCAACTACTTACTCTGATTACAAATATGTCTGCCCTGTTGTTGCACCATTCTGTAACCTATATCTGGTTCTTCACAACACATCTCTACATACTCTTCCAAGAATCCCTTTCCAGTCAACACTACCAGCATTCCTGATCATTAGTCCTCATATCTGCTAAACTAATTAAAACAATATCCTTTGATTCTGTTTTCACTGGCCCCTTGTGTGTCCATCAGACATAGAAACTATGTTAGGGTACAGATTAGAGTCATGATAGCTAGTGATGAGCGCTTGTTTTGAATTATTTTGTTTACAGCATATTGGGACAGGGGAGCTCTGAGTTAAATGTGGGTCTGAAAGAACTGCAAAAAAAGAGACCAGGGTCCTGTTTGATCCAGATCTGGATCAGAATTTATCGGTGTACCTCCAAAGTGTGCATTTATTTTTAATTTTTCCTGGGGAAAAAAGTTCCTTTTAAAATGGCTTGAAGTATGACTCCATCTCTGCTTTCTCCTTCATTGGGAATGAAGGATCTGTGAATAGTTTGGCCCTACCCACATATTCACCTATCACGTTTGTAACCTTGGAGTGTTGATAGACTCAGATCTGACTTTCATCAGACACATCAAAGCTGTTTAAAGTCAAAGCTGAGTTGTTAAAAAGACAGCTTTTTGACAACTCAGAAACATCAATAGAATTACAAGTTTGGTCTCCCAGAAAGACCAAAGGAAGCTCATCCATGCATTCACCTCCAGTAGGCTGTATTACTGTAATGGTGTTTTAACAGGACTTCCTAAAAAGAGCATTAAACATCTGCAGCTCATCCAGAACGCTGCTGCTAGAGTTTTAACCAGGACTAAGAGATCTAAACACCAACCACCAGTTTTAACAACTTTACACTGGCTTCCAGTCAGTCACAGAATAGATTTTTTTGTTTACAAATCCCAGAATGGTTCAGGCTCAGAATATATCTGTGAAATGTTCCGAGAATATAAACTTACCAAGACTCAACTAGTCCAGACTAAACATGGAGAAGCAGCATTTAGCTGTTATGCTGCAAACAAGTGGACATTAAACTTTTTGCAAATGTAGACACTTTTAAAAACATTTCTTTTCTCATGTGCCTCTGCATAAAATCTACATGGTAACTTTTAACTTATCTTGCTTTTGATCATTTTAATTTGATTTATTTTATTGTGATTTTATAGAGAATTGTGCTATGTGTTGCAGCCCTTTACTACTTTTTAATGCTTTCTTTGCACCATCTGTAAAGCTTTTGATGTTTTGTGTAAAGCACTTTGAATTGTCCTGTACATGAAATGTGCTATATAAAAAAAACAGCCTTGCCTTACCAGCAACTGACACTAACATTTCCTGTCTCTGATATTGGTGTAAACTAGCTATGCATTTATTTCAGTGTATTATGATTGCACATTCACAAATGTCTGTCAGGAAGAAAAAGAAAGATTAAGTCATACATCTTTGGTACATACGTCTTTCAGGTCCAGGTAGCTCTACAATACAGGCTTATGCAGAACTACTGGCTAGCCTTACTAAGAGGTAGTCCAGTTCATTGGCAGCGCAAAACAGAAGGAATGCCAAATTAAAAGCCATTGCACTTGGCCAACTGATGTGCACCTCATTCACTCCTGCTAACTTGGGGTTTGTTAGGCTGCCCAAGGTACAAAGGCTGAAGTCTAAGCTAGGCTGCAAGCCAGCCATTGTTGAAGATGGTCGTTGCCTTTCTGCAATAGTATAGTGATTCTCTTCTGATTCAAAGCAGAGATTCTCAACCATAGCACCGATGGCTGATTTGCTTATTGCTAATGCACACACACAAAAAAAAAAAAAAACTCACGGTGTTAGATGAATAAGGATTTTTTTTTAGCATAGTGGCACTTAAAATGGTTCTTCTTTTAGCCATGCTCCAAATTACATGTTTTATAAAAACAAATTAGAAGGTGATGCTATTATGTGCTATTTATTAAAAAAAATTTAAACTGGTTTAGTAGCATTCCTATCTATCTCATTCAGAGTGTTGGTAATTAGGTTTTGTTCATCTTAAAGTTTGTTATTGGATAGCTTTGAAAACCTGGAACTACAACAAGATGAATAACTAGACAACAAAAGAGCTCCTAATCTGTGTTACAAAATGGCTTAAACTTTTTCTTAAACTCTAAAAGTGTTAAACCTCCATAAGTCCTTTGAAAAGCAGAAAGATAGAAACACAAGTGAACACACAAACGTGTATATCCTTACACTGATCCACATTTGCATCAGGTTTCAGAGCCAGGTCTCAGACTTCCCAGTCACGTAATCTCAGGCTGTGGTCAAGAAACATGTAGACTTCCCGTCGTATTGCCTTTCAGATATGCTGTTCTACAGGGCTCATGTTTATCAGTCTACTGACATCCGTACATTAATTACAGTTGGCCTCTACAAGACAGCACACTTGTAAGATATCGTGTAGCTGCACAGAGTTTGTGAAGCCTTGGCATATGGTTTATTCTATCTTTGAATTATAACTTAATTGTGTACCTGGCGGACAGTGAAACCCTTTCTCTTAATCTTAGTAGAGTCCAGGAGTATGTGGGTGTTGGAAGAGACAAGGACTTCTATATCAGGAGCGTTTCAATGTAGGAAGAGTTTGCAAAAACAAGTCATGCAAATGAATCTATTTTATGTTGAAATGCTTTTGCACTGCCTGGAGGATATTTTAAAAGCTCGGTTGCATGGAGTATTATTATGAATCAAATGTTTTTTGGGTTTTTGGTTTTGTGATCATGTCAAGGTTTTTATCGCTACCATAACCTGCTGTTTAACAGAACAAACAATCTGACATCAATGTAAGAAAATTCTAATACAATTAGTGTTATGGTTGTATTTGAGCAACAAATAATGTCATAAGTGGCTGTGTTGTTTCCCATTACCAAAAGGTAAACACTGGCCCAGAATGATCTTTATAATGAGTCAACACTTCAATAACCTCGGCAATTACATGTGCAGATTATGAAATTATTTAACTAAATTTATCCACACAAAGATTAAAGGAGACAGATATTACACAAACTAAACCTGGAGGAGATTTGATTTGGACAGATTTGTGTGGGTTCACAATTTGTGTTTACAACTTAAGAGCTAAGCAAACACAAATTCTAAGTGGCTAGCATGAAAAGTACTTGCTACAAAGCAAAATCTCTCACTTTTCTCCTCTGAGCTGCATTGCAAGCAGTTTGCCATAGCTATGATGCCTCTAAAAGCTCTCAATTACAGACATCAAGAGGTCAAGATGTCATCTACACTGTGATCAGATGAGCGCATAAAGGAAAGCGCCATTCTGATCCAGCTGCCCCATTACATTATTCTGCTAAAACCCACCTTTATGCATCACCTTGGCAGCATATTGAGCGTGCTTCATGAGGTGGAATTATAAAGGGAGAAGTAAACCAAATATCTCATGTTTACAGAAATGCAAAGGTCTACATTTTCCAGCTCAAAAACAATTACTCACCATCAAAGCCTTTTGTCTGTGTGTGCTTTGTTGTTTTGACAAAGAGAGGAGGCCATTCATCACAATGAATGGAGGGAGACACCGTGAATTTTCACCATACTGTACTTCAGCATGTTCGGCGACTGCTGGATGTTTGTTGGTGATTTGTGGTGTATGATTTATGATTTTTGGGATGGGAACACAAACCTGTCCTGCATGTGTAAATATTTAATTGTGGAAAAGGTAACACTGACTTAGTTGCACAGCAAATTTTACTACCACGACTTTATATTAATTTTACTTTAAGTGAATTAGTCAGCAAAGACATCTTTGAAATTGGGAAAAGTTTACCTCGGCACAAAGTTAGGCAAATTTCACAGTTGTGCTCAGTTTTCCTTTAATTTCTGTTTTGTGTCTTAAAGTTTCGTGATAAAAATTATTCTGCAGTGTTGACAAGGCAGCATGTACATCAGTAAGGTGCCACTAACACCAAGTGATATATTTAAATTTAGGTGCAACATATACCGCCATCAAGGGTGGCAGTACCCCAGAAGGTACATTGGTGGTTGTTGGTTCATCTTCAGCTTTCCCTGTCTACATGCTGAAGTGTCCTTGGGCTGGATACAAAATTTCACATCTCCCCTTAATGTGATTCTTAAGGGTCATTCACTCTGAATAAAAGCATCCAAACAAGTGTAATTCAGACAATATATTTTAGAAAGATGATCTTACTTTTATCAACAAGAGAATGCGAACCCAGATTCTGCCACAGATGCTCTGCAATTTTGGTTCTACTATGTTGTTTATCAGCTAGAACATTATGAAGATTTTTTTTATTGTGTAGGTCCATTTTATATTCTCAAAAGAGGTCTGCTGGCTAGTTAAAGTGTGGATAAAATGCATCTCACTGTGTCCTGGATTGACACTACCAATCCAGGATCTCCTGCTTCTAAAGAGGGCTGCTACTGCAAGGGTATGCTGTTGACATGTAGGTGGTATAAGTTAATATGTTTAAGTATGTGGCAAGTGTCATTTATATTACTGCCACCATGCAAGTTGTTTCTGCAGAGCACTGCATTAGGATGAGCAGAGTTGCTCACTTTATCGGTCAATGGTTTGATTGCCGATCCATGTAACTTTGTGTGTTTTGTCTTTACAACACTCACACTTCACTTGTTCACACATTTGATAGATTTCCATGCTCACTGATTGGAAATTCTACTTGGTGTAATCTGAATAAACATGTAAATTTTTCTTGGTAACGTTTATTCCTGATGTGTCTCCTTTCTGTGGTGGCCATTTGAGCCAAATGATAACAACACGCTAGAACAGCATAACTCAATGGTAAGACTCCACATGCTACACTGGCCTGCCTGCAATTCATTTCTGCTACGAGCTGGAGACACTTGAAGCATTGTGAAACAAAACATTTGATGGAAGAGGCCTTGAGCTTTGGAAACCCTATGCAGCCACATCAACAATGGTTCACAAAGTCAGCTTTATTGTCAGTTCTGCAGCATGTAAAGGACAAACAGATAATTAAAATTATGGTTCTCTCAAACCTCGGTGCATGAAATTCAGGAATGTATACCAATAAACAAAACAAACAAAACATGTACTATTATTAAGTAAATCAAACATGACAATAAGTAGACAAGGCAAATTACAGTCATTGCAATATAATTTTATGGTTATAGTGCGAAAAAAAGAAGATTAAGTTAGCTTATGGTCTGGTTAAAGTGATTTAAGTGGCTGTGTGCTTGTTCCTGAGGTTGTCATGAAGCTGTCCCTCAGTCTGCTGGTCTTGGCTTGCAGGCTCCGCAGTCTCCTTCCTGATAGCAGTAGGCTGAAGAACCTGTGTGACTGGTGGGTGGGGTCTCTAACAATGCAGAGATCTTCTCTGCTGCTCTCACGATGCATTGAAGGGTCTTCATGCAGGACGGGGAGCAGGCGCCGTACCACATGGTGATGCCACTGGTCAGGAGCCTCAGGACGTTCTTGACGGCGCCTCTGTAGAAGCTGCACATGATGGGGGCCAGGGCTCTAGCTTAACTCAGTTTTTAAGAGAAAATAAAGGTGCTGGTTGGCTTTCTTGGCCAGTGATGTGGTGTTGAGACCACAGCAGTAACCATGTCTTTTTTAGACTGTTTTTTTGTTTGTTTGTTTTTTACGTTTATTTTATTAAACGTTTTATTTTATTTTTATTTTTATTTTTATTTTTTTGTTTTTTTGTTTGTTTGTTTTGTTTTGTTTTTTTTGGGGGGGGGGGGGACATGATTGGTTGAAAAAGTTTGTCAAAATGTTTCACCTGAATATTCTTCAATCACTGACTTCACTCCCCACTGTTCATGAGCTTTTTCTCCCACTCTATCTTCCGGATTTGAGAAAGCCTACAGTCAGTCAGTCAGTCATTATCTGTACCGCTTGTTCCCAGTAGGGGTTGCGGGGTTAGCTGGAGCCTATCCCAGCAGTGTTTCAGGTGAAAGGCAGGGTACACCCTGGACAGGTCACCAGTCCAT
>JBAMHW010000008.1:16698911-16718473 GCA_037177495.1 Rhadinocentrus ornatus
AAAAGAAAAGAAAAGAAAAGAAAAGAAAAGAAAAGAAAAGAAAAGAAAAGAAAAGAAAAGAAAAGAAAAGAAAAGAATAAAATAGAATCAATGATTTTTGGAGTAATATAATCAATTGCATTTTCCAAAGACCAGGTTCTGTATCCTTCTTATTGTAAAAAAGAAAAACAGACATGCCTTGTATGGGGTGTATTGGTGTATTATCAGTGTAATTTTAGGAATTATATTAAATTTGTTGTTGAAGATCACATTTTGCTTCATTTTTTAATTTAACAAACATGGGGCCCTTAGCACAGTAAGTATTTTGAAAACATGTCCAAACCTCTGTAACTCTAATAGAAAAATTAAAATCCTTATTATTAAATAAAACTTCAATTACAAAATATTGGGGTCCTTTGTAAATTGCAAATAAGAATGCAATGATCAGCCCATATTTTATTCTCAATAGAACATAAACAACATATGAGATGCTGAAACTGAGACATTTTACCTCTTTGTGTAAAATATTAGCTCATTTTGAATTTGATGGCAACAACACATTTTTAAAAAGATGGATAAGGGTGATGTTTCTTGTGTAGCATTCCCTTGTGTTTCAACAATTGTCTGTAAACATTTAGGGAGTGAGGAAACTAGTTGCTAAATATTTTACCAGAAGAACATATTTAAGATTCTAGCTGTCCTAGGCCTTCATTGATGATTTTTTTTCCTATGATGGCAATGGTTATTTCCTTCCATAGTCTTGGATCTGATTCTAGAAACAACTAGAACACCTGCATCTGCTGACCTGAGGGACCTGATGGGGTCACACACAGTGAAGAAGTCAGAGATGTACAGAAGGGCTGAGCTATTAAGTGCTTTACGAACCAGTAAGAGGACTTTAAATGTGATTCTATGTTGAACAGGCAGCCAATAAAGGGATTTCAGTACAGGGGTGATATATTCAAATTTCAGTATCCTAGTACTCTTGCTGCTGTATTTTGAATAAGTTGTAGTCGTCCATGGATGTAGTATGTGATTTTGCATGGTCTTCCCTGAAAGAGACATTTGGATGTGAGTAGATGTTGTTCTAAAACCTTTATATACTTTTCATCATTGATGATGCCTTTTTAGATACATACTATGTGTACTAATGCAACCCCTATCATCAAAAATGCAGGCTTTTGAACTATCTACTGACA
Organism: Rhadinocentrus ornatus; assembly: GCA_037177495.1. Taxonomy (NCBI): domain Eukaryota; kingdom Metazoa; phylum Chordata; class Actinopteri; order Atheriniformes; family Melanotaeniidae; genus Rhadinocentrus; species Rhadinocentrus ornatus. Next base: position 16,700,090 of record JBAMHW010000008.1, read on the forward strand.
GCAAGCTGGACAGTCCCTCTCCTCGTTAGTCTGCAGGACACACTGTCTATGGCTTCCTAAAAAATATTCTTTCATTTTTATTTTTTTTAATTAGTCTGACCACAGAACAGTTTTCCGCCTTTTCTCAGACCATTATGAACTCTAGCCCAAAGAAGATTGTGCCGTTTCTGGATGGTGTTCACATATGGCTTCTTCTTTACATAATAATGTTTTAACCTGCTTTTTTTTTTCATGGTGAACTGCATTCACAGACAGGTGTTCCTGAGCCCATGCAGGTATATCCAGTAGAGAGTCACGCCTGCTTTTATTGCAGTGTTGCCTGAGTGCCCAAAGACCACAAGCATCCAGTTTCAGCCTTTGGCCTTGTCCAGTGCACATAAAAAGTCCTCGTGATTCTCTGAATGTTTTTATATTATACATGGTAGATGGTGAGATCTTCACAATTTTACATTAAGGAACAGTTTTATGAAATCATTCCACAACTTTTAGATGCAGTTTGCCATAGATTGTTGAGCCTCTGTCCAGTTTTACTTCTGTAAGGCTCTGCCTCTCTGAAATGCACCTTTTGTACCCAGTAATGTTACTGACCTATTCCCAATTAACCTAAATACTTGTCAAATAATTCCTCTGTTTTTTTATTTGTGCTAATTACTTTTCAAGCCTTTTGATGCCCCCATTCAAACTTTTTTTTACACATGCTGCTGCCATCATATTCAAAATTATCTAAAATTTTCCATGAAATGGTAAAATGTCTGAATGATTATCTGAAATGTTGTTTGTGTTCTATTGAGAATAAAATTTGGGTTCATGAGATTTGCAAATCATTGCATTCTATTTTTATTTACATTTTGGTTAGTGAGTGATTATAAACACAAAACTCCACATTGTCAAGCAGATGTTTAGTAGAAATATTATGTGATTTCTATAAACTTCATTTAGCATGTACACAATCCTTATTATATTCTAATCATCATCTATTTATTAATATACCTAATGTATTTGAACTGTTTTCAGATTATACTGTTCAATAACAAAAGCGACTTGTCTTATTTTGGCCAGCAGGGGGAGCTTAAAGTTTGGGAGAGAGGTGCCAAGGATCACCATTTAAAGGAGTAGGCTTGTGTTTATTTACATTTATTTTTATGTTGCCTACAGTCGAAGAAACTCGTTAACGTATGTCTAAAAGAGCTGCCCAAAAAGTAAAATCAATGTAAATACCCAGCTCCCGCCTGCTATATCGCATTATATGTATAGCCGCTGAAAGCCGACCCCTGGGGACTTTTTCGAAAGTTAACCCCTGCATGTACAATTTTCAGGCTACCATTACTTTAGAAATAATGCAATGCCAACTATCTAAGGGCGTGTGTGTTCGCGCTCCTCTGTTATAAGGAGCGGGCATATAAATAGGAAAAGCAGGAAAGAGTATGATGCCTTTGTGGAGCTTACTGGCGTCCTTTTGCTCGTGCTTTAAGCGGACACCGCAATAAATATTAAAGTTGAACAATCCTAGCGTTTCTCAACGCCCGTCACGAAAGCTGATGGTTGTTGGATTCGCCGCTGCCAGCTGCTGTTGTGGCAGATTTGCATAGACTGGAGCATTAATTGTTAACAGTCCCTCTCCGATGAGACAAAAATCCAGTATCCGTCTTTTTGCTATTCCCTAGCCATTATTTTATTTACTAAATGCCCATATCCCTCCGCAGGGTCAGAGAGTATTTTGAAGAAAATTGTAAAATTGTCAGCTTGATTTTTTATCATGCCGTGTTATTGCCGTGTTTAAACATTTGCTAGGCTTCATAAAATACCAATTTATATACAAGCTTAAATTATTCTGAAAAAAAATCTTCGGATTGTACTTCTGCTTGGACGAGATGGTTCTAGTTTTTAGGAGCCCACAGGGGCTGTGCTTCGGTGCCACTTATCATTAGATATGGCCACCGTTATAGAGTACAACGTAGCGTCATCTTCAACTTAATTTTGTGATATTTCGCGAAAATATTGCAGTTTGATCAATGTGGCAGAGAGAATGTTTTTTTTAGGCAAGCTAATATATTTTTAAAAATATATATACATATATATATTTCTTTGGAGCCGGTGATTACTGCGTGGCAGGCTGGTTACTTGAGTCTTCTAACTGGGTGCTTGGTCCCGCAGCTTGTCGCAGCTGAAGAAAATAGAACCAGTTGCCAACCCAGCGGTCGTCACCAAACCTTTGCTTTACGCGTTGTTATACTTTCCCCGAGGATTCACATTTAAACTTTCGCTAACGGAGTGGTGGTTTAGCAGCTGCTTGTATTTAGTCTTTTTTTTTTTTATGTTTTTGTATGTTAACGGCAAATTGTTGGTTGTAGACTTGGGTGGCTAACACCAACTAGCTATATAACCCCAACTCGTGCGACGACAGCTGTCATTGGAGAAAGGAAAGTGATCCCTTCAAATGCGCCAACCGGTGAAGCGGTTTTCCGTTGGATTTACGTCAACTGCTTTTCCATCAAATGGGCAAAGTTGGGAATAACATTGCAACGCTGGAATATAATGATATGCGCTGTGCATTTCTGAGAACTGCGGTGCTGTTTCATTGGAGAGAGGCTAGCTAGCTCATTTAGCTTGCTAGCTAGCTGGGTGATAAAAGTGCGACGTTTCATCCCCCATTATTTTGGGACATGAAAAGGATAATCCACTTCCCATAGGGTTGGAAGGTAAGCTATAATATAAACTTATATAATTTTAACAATCGCACAATTTGTCTGAAATTCGCCTTTTCAAGTAAGCCAGAGCCAACATTATCCTTCAGTCTGATGTTTGGGGGGGGTTTGTCGCCGCCTTGGCTTTCATGACTCAGGCTATTCAACGGAACAGAGCGTTAAATGGAACAGTTTATGTGTGCTGTATAATCCAAAAAGGGGGTAATGTGTTTTCTGCTTTACACAGTTCAATTAATCAACCACTCCACACAACAAACGTTAGCTGTCAACGAAAATTAAAAATAAGAAAACATGTTTTGTAACGAAGCGTTTTCACTTTTAACGTTGGTAGTTCCTCGGAATAGTTCCGTTCCATTGAATAGACCGAGCCTTTGTGTATTGGGCACAAATCCTGATCATTGCCTTATTCGGTTCTAGATCGATTATCTTGCCATTGTTACTTGTAAGTTGCCACTATGCACACACTGTTCTGTTGAGAATTGGAAATTGTGCAATTACAAGTTAAAATATTAATTACTAGTGTTTTGGTCTATGTGGTAGTTACTAGTACGATGAGTTGGCCAACTAACTGCAACCATTTGTAACCTGTTTGCTATCGCAGCCGCTTTCAAAGTTGTTTTACTAACTGGATATATTAAAAATAAAACTAAGTTAATCTGCTGTAGGCATTGTAAATAGACATGCATGAATTTCTCCAATCAATTTCTGTCACACCGAAACTATGTCAGTGTTACTTTTGTCTGTGGTCGCCGAAGAAAAGGCGACAGAGTGAAACACAACGGGCTAGCCATCGTTAGCTTTGTGGAGCTGCTTTGTGCCCAGGCTTGGGTTAACAAAAGCTAATGCTAACATGTTTTCAGTCGTACCTCTGGTGGTCGTGACTCTCTAAAGGTTCCAAACATCACATGTCCCAACAGCCTGTCAATCTCATCTTCTTCAGTTATATTATACCTGGTTGTTATTTTACATAGAAAAAATGTCTTAATCCAACGTTTTATTTATTTTTATTTGTTACATCTTTCCTTACACTGTTTTGCTGAAGTGTTATCACCTGCTTATGATCTTCACCCATAAATTATTATTCCTGAATAACTGTAAATATTCTAGTCGCTATTTTGACAAAATCCTTTTGGTGTTTGACTACTATCTATTCACAGACCTTGGTTACTGGTGGAGGCCAATACTGGCAAAGGGGGGTGGGGGAATTATCTACTGCTCAGTCCATCAGTGAAAGATGGTGATTGAGCTGTACAATTTTTCAGACTGTATTTAAAAACACAACTATTACAAAGAGGAGACTGTTACATTGTACTATGATGCCCTGAATTTCTCCTGTTAATTTTTTGTGCCCCTTACTGTTAACAGCTCTGTGCCCGCAGCACTCCATAAGAGCGAACGGACAGCTTACAAACTATGCATCAACATCAGACTTTTACGACTATCAACAATTGCATGATGTATTCAAACTAAATAAGTAATTAAATAAAATAATCATTGCCTTACTATTGACAGAAAAAGTGATTGATTTTTGTCTCAGAGCAGCTAAGGTTGACATATTTATATTGACTCTTTTTGGTTCATTCACTGATCCCAAATGCCTTATACAAGCATGTAAGTGTATCTGTTGATCGATAAATGTAGAAGTGGACAGAAATTTAAAAAGTCAACACTGTCGTAGTTTAGCTGTATTCTGTTATTAGCCTAACCTTGTTCTGAATAAGATGATGCCATCTAAACAAATGTATAAGGTCAAAGTTGGGGTACACAATATTTCGGTAAAGCTATGTGGAGTGTGGTGATTTTTAATTGCATTATGTTTATGTATATGCACCTTAATGGCAAGATTATGCTCAGATAGGTTTCATGTTATGTTGACACACACTGCTGCTTTAAGTGTGGCACTCTTGGCTCTAGAGTTGCCAGATCTACATATTAATTACATTCTCTGCTGCACTGCTAAACATGCATGCGATGCACCTGTAGTCTTGGAAGTATTAAATACTAAAAGTGGATGGAAAGTTTGAAAGTAAATCTGTAACAGATGTTAAAGTTGAACATGTTGACAAAGATGCCAAAAAGGAGCTGTTTCTGTTGTTTGGAGATATTGTGGTTTAAAAAGGTTGGACATGGACCATACCTCTGAGAGCTGCAAATACCTTGAATCTAAAGTTGTTGCTGTAGGCAGCAACACGAGCAATTTCCTGCATCACATTAGCTATAAACAAGCTTTGGGGTATCAAGCATGCATGAACCTAAGGTGGGCACCTACTAGAGATCCATTTATTTGTAGCTGGACCGAGTCTTCTTTGGTCAGAATCAGTTAGTTTGCATTCTCATTTCCCCAAATGAAGCAGACTTTCCGAGCAAAGGAACTAGGATTCAAATCAAAAGTGCTGGTGTGAATGTTGTGGAAGCCACTGCTGTCAGCCCACTTCTGTGAGCACTAGATTTGTTCATGGCACAACACAAGAAGTGAGGTTTTTCATGTACAAGAATTGAAACCTAAATCATAAGCTCCACTTGAGCTGTGCTTAAGACAGCATCTCTGTAACATTTTTGCTTTTAGATTTAGGGCTATATTGCAATGGGGGACCCTCTACACTACAATGACACTGTCAAAATAATGTTCAAATTTGAATGGGTAGAAGTTGCTCTGATTTAAAGCTCTCTTCAGTAACTATGTTTACATGGATGACTTTTAATCCGATCGAACGTCTAATCAGAATAAAAATGTGTCATGGTAACATGTTAGCTGATCCGATTGACCTCGATCGGAAATAATTTTTGATCCAACCGAGAGGGAGGAAAAAAATAACCATGTATACACGTCACAGTCCCGTGTAGTGTATACATGTATGTATACACTACACGGGACTATGGCTGATAGTGTTTTTGTTAGAAGTTGAAAGAGTTAAGGATTTTTGAACATTTCAACAGTCAAAAGATTGAAAATAATAATTAAAAAACCCCACTTATTCTGAACTAGTAGGCACTGTGCATGTCAAAAGCGTTAAGATTGTATTAAATCTGTCTATCATGTAAATACAACTGATCTGATCACTCTATTTAGCGTGCATGTAAACACGACAGCTGTAATCTCCGATCAGATTGATTTTAGATAGATGAAATATGTGACTATGTAAAAGTAGCTAGCGTCATTTGTTCTAAATAAAGACATTTGTTCTAAATAAAGATTACAACACTTTAAAAGTATCTATTGGCTTTTTGACCTGTGAAACAAAGTGCTTATTTGCCAAACCCAAAATTTACTAGGGCTGTGCATCTTTGCTGGTCTCACTATTCGATTCAATCACGATGGTTTTGTCTTCAATTCAGCAATGCATCACTGTGTTGCATCCTCAATTTACTTTATAACTGGACATTGCTACTTGCTTCATTAATGAATATAAGCAGTCAGATATTTATGAACATCCCGTTTGCACACAAAGTTGTGTTCAGATTTTAAGAAATATATATATTTTTTATGTAATGTTTTCAGTGATAGGAATTTGCTGTTTAAATTAAAGTGTCTTTAATTCAAGAATAAATCTGCATTAACACTGGTAAAATTAAAAACAGTGTTGGCTTAATGCTTTTTAAACCTTATCGTGTTTAGCCTTTAAATGAAAATATATCCTTTTGATTGGTCAGTGGCAAGACATGCCCATTTTAATATATTGCAGCAATGTGTTTTTATTTATTTTTTTCCAAACAATCAATTAAATGACAATAAATGGGGAACAAATAAAACCTTGACAAAATGGCTAAATATTTCTGTGATTTTTAACTTTAACTTAATATGTGTAACCAAAGTACATATGAGTGAATATATACCTATGGAAAAGGCGAATCTTCCAACAGAAGCATAACACATCTTTAGAGTAAAATATTTAGAAATGGTACTAAATTTTGGACCTCCATGGATGATTATATTCAGTGCATGCTAATATTGCTAGGATGCTTGCGTGTAATTTGAGGCCAAATGTGTGGATTTGGAGGGTCCTTCAAATTCTGTGAATTGGGACAGTGCTTCGCGCACAGTGATGATGTATGTGGCCGACAAATTTGCACTTCAAAGTGTGCAGACCCTGAATTGGGACACACCTATAGTGTGAGTGGGGCTGGGCTACTATGAGCTGAGTGTTTTTCCTTCATTCACAGCTTATAGCAGGGAGGGAAATTGTGATGGTCTGCTCGGTAAAATGAGAGTTTAGTTAGGAAACACGAGCTGTTGCTTTTCCCTCTATTACAATGATTAGCTTAATATATTTCTAAAAGTGCGGTTCGAATAGCAGTTGTGCAATAGCGATATATTGTTTGGTCTCTTCAGTTAGCTCTGTAGTTAGCTAGCTAGCAGTACCAGGGACGATTTAGTGAATGAGTCAGTGGGGATGAGGAATCGTGATTCAGGAATCATTAAAGTAATTCTCGAGTATTGAACGATTTGTTTATGACCTGCACAACGCTTCTACTGCAGGCCCTTCCCCCGTCCAGAAGCGCTCACCAAGAGACTCATCCTCTCGCGCAGCAGGAGCAGCCCAGCTCTGAGCTGCAGTAAGGGCAGGAGATGTTGTCTTCTGTTCCATAACCAGCCTGAAAATGCGCAAAGCTGCTACTTGCTAATCACACCCTGACTTGCAGTCAGATATTAATGCCTCTTGATGTAGACTGTTGATAAGATAGGATAGGAGAGTGTATCAATTGGTATTTAATTCTATAAATGAAAGTGCATGTGTTTTAACAGAAGAACTTTTTTTTTTTTTTTTTTTTTTTTTTCCTCACTTGGGCTTTTGGGCAAACCAAGCAGAAGGTGGTTCTGGTTTGGTATTTCAGTGGCTTTTGGGCTGTGATGAAACACTTATGTAAATAAGTACACTAACTAGTGGTTGAAGTTTTTTATTTATTTATATATATTTCATGGCAAAGAAAATATTGGAGCAAAGAAAATGTAATTTAACATTAAAGGGCTTCAGAAGGCTGCAAAATTTTTTTTTTCTAACTTCATGTTGGTTATATAAGGCATACACCTTTATATATAAATTTCTACCTGTACTTAAACCTACTTCTAATTTGTATCATCAAGAAGTACAAATTTTGCAAGATTTATTTTTTCGAACCAAGGACGATTTTTCTTAATATTCGCATCCGACAGATACACAATCGACCAATCAGACGGCGTATTGATTGCGGCACCAGAGCCAGTGTTGCGAGTAGTGATGGTTTAATGAAGCCCCATGAATTGGTTGATTCTTTCTGGCCAATTGATTCGCCAAAAGTGTCATTACACGAGGAGCCATTTAACAGCCTATTTGGTAGTACTGACATCTGCTGGTCACTTGATGTCCAGCAATCCACCTGTCAATGTGTCAACTACATATTGGTGGAAATGTAAACACAATTATGCAACTGTATTGTAAATCTATAAATATATTAAAATAAATGAATAAAGTAATATATTTAAATCTCCCTCTGTCTCTTTTATTTCAGCAGATTAAAGTTATATGTTACCTTTTTGGAATGTATCATATAAAAAATACTCCTAAACTACTGATGAATTTTGTCAGTGCTGCATGTGTTGCATCACCTTACTGTCACCTGGAATTATGCAGAGGATTTCTTGCATTTTCTACAGCTTTTTCAGCAGCCCGTAGCTGGCTGCACGCAGACGCCGCGCAAGCATAAATCCGCCTTTACACGAGACAATCGCGCGAATCAGGTAAAACTGGGCCTCGTTTGTCTTTGATCACGTGATGTTGAGGAAAATAATACGGACTTCGCTACAGGCTTCATTTGGACACGCCCCCATTACTCGATGCAGGCAAGCATCAGCACAAAATCGTCATAGCCTGATGTGGAGTCCATGTTTGTTTTTCCCTTTTTCCGAATATGTTTTAGAACCTTTTTTTTAAATTTATTTGCAATTTCGTATCACACTTGGTGTGCATAGACAAAAACTTAATTTCTCCTACGAATTATTCGCAATATCGTGTCGTTTATTCGCAACGGTCCCAGTGTGTAATGGCCTTCAGTTGTGCCTTATTGCCAAAAAGTACCTGTTAAATCACGGTTTTTCCTCCTAATTAACACAAGCGATTCCAAACAGAACCAACCAGACTATATGAATGTGTAGTCATATCAGAATGGCTGATAGACTCACTTATCACAATTTAAGGGTATGTATAAGCTAAACGCTCTAAGAACTAAGAGCTCTGAGATGTGATTAATGGAAATTTTAGTTACTAAGATTTTACTTAGTTTTGTCTGCATTCAAGTAAAGTTTGTGGTCACACAGTTTGTGTTTAACTGTAAGTTGCAATTCACTGAGAGACTGATCAGCTGTAGATGCAGAACAGTATACGGTGGCTGCGATGTGAGTATGAAATGATTTGATTTTTTTTTTCCCTGTGTTTTTTCCTAACCCTAACCCTACCTTCTAAGAGTCTCAGAACATAGTGATCTTTGCTTATGTAAAGCTTAATCCAAATTAAGAACTTTTACGCAAGTAGCAAGGTTCAGCTTACTGTTAACAAATGTCTTTAAAAAATTTTAACTTATAAAGTTGCAGTTTTGAAGCAAATATAATCTCTCACTTGTTAAATTGTAAGAGATTGGAAAAACTTAAACAGAGCCGATAGTTTGGCAAATGGCTAACAGTTATTTTAGTCTTGGGGCCACCTTGTTTGACCAAAAACCATACATGCTACATGATGCTTAAAGAATTTTGTTAGTTGCTCCAGAGTTTATAAACTGTCAGTGGTGAAGTAAAAAAATAATTTTCCAGCTAAAAAAGTGTGACTTTATGCACCTATAAAGTAAAATAGGGTTTAAAACTTAAAGTTGTATTTAGCTATATTAATGAAGCTTTCCTAGAAAGGTGTGTCCACACAATTCCAATGAAAATGCTGCAGTATCCATTCCAGACATGTAAGTGGTGTTGCAATGCTGCCAAAGAAATAATGGAAAACTAAGAAGATATTGAGCTTGTGTAGATGCAAACCATTCGCAATATAGAAGCAACAGACGAAGAGGGAGGTCTGCGCTAGTGCTTTCATACAGACACGGTTTAGGGTGCTGGCATCGGCTCCGTTTTTGAGTCTCAGAACCTTGGTGCATTCGGGTGAGCTTGCCTACGTTAACACCAAAACTAAAGCAGGTGTAAACAGCGACAGCTTGGAGATTTGCTCCTAAAAGTTGATGGTTATGTCTTTTTTCCTAAAATAAAAATGGGCTATATTCTGATGTCTAAGTGAATTTCATGAAATGTTAGGATGTCAACATGAGCTCATTTCAATCGCCTACTAAAATTCTAATTGGTTTCCAGGCAAAATAACATGCAGCTGGAATGATGGACACGTTAATGCCATGTCCATCTCAACATTGTCAAAGTCTTTTTTTCTGTCGTCCTTCTTCACTTTCTGAAACTTATGGATTATTTGGTGTGTTTTTTTACATTATTGAAACACATCGTGCAGTGCAGCACTAGTATGAAAGGGCTCTGAAGCGATTGCGTCATTGGGTTGCAATAAAGAATGCATCTAGGTTATACACATGTAATGGCAAAGGGTGGTGTTTGCAGCTATTTACTTTGGGAGCTGTTTTAGAAAAGCAGGGGTTTCGGACTCTCAAATGGCGGTTTTTGTGGACAGAACGTTGAAATGATAAACAGCTGTAGACTAGAACTTTATTGTCATTGCAACAAAAAGTCCAACGAAATTACTAGCGCAGTCATCTAAACTCATCCCTGTGTTGACAGGAACTAAGCCCCACACAGTTGGCAAAGTTTTGTTTTTCTGATACATAATAGTTTGTTTTAATCACAATAAAGACTTTATAGGAACACATTATGCCAATACCAGTTATTTACTCTCAAATTGTATGGAGAATGCAGAAAAGTTTTTCTCTACTTTAGAAGTAGGCTGTAATGATTTTAGCAGAGTTGGTAATTATTCCCTCTGCATCTCACATTCTCTGCTTTTGAGTTCTGTGCAATGGCTACTGATACAAAGAGTTGTAAGGTTTTTTTTTTCAATAAAACAAAAATGTTCTTCAGTTAACATCCCTATGAGGGTCATCAAATGTTTTACTAAATTCACATCTTCTTCCTTTTTAAAAATTTTTTTAATACTAAATTACAGTGTGCCCTTGTAAACTAAACAAAAATCAAGGTAGTTCAAAAGTGAATGGCACCCAAACCTAAGTAAACAAGAAAGGGGGGGAAGGAATCTTATTAAAGTTTTGGAACATTGAAATGCTTGTGCTGTCAGTGCATCACTTTATAGCCAGGATTACTGTGCCTTCATTACGCTCAGTTGTCATGTGTAAAAGCACAGAGGTGAAATGGGGTGTCTAACTTTATCCATGGCTGATGTGCTTCTAAGCCATCAAGGGGGGAATCAAATAATGAGGTGCCTACAGAGATTCCTACCCCTAGTGTTTAAGCACACTGATGTGGCGTTGAGCCATGTCTTTTTGGTATATGTGAATTACCAAGGGAGAGTCCTTTGGATGCATTTGATGCATGAATAAGGTGCAACTGATGTGTGAGGAAATAAAATAAATAAAAGCCTCTTATCTAGAAAATATTGCATCGGTTATTGACAAGTCTCCTTTTGTTTTTGACTGAACAACAATAAAAGAGGAAAGGATATTATGTTACACAGACCCTCAGACATGAACATTGCATATACATAGAAATTCTTAATTGACCAAACTAAGACGATTTATGTTTGAAGACATGGTCACAGAAAAATGGTATAATGGCACAAAAACTATATGAAACACATCATGAGCACTGTACAGTCCCCAGCGGAAATTGTATTTCTTTTGGATGAAGTGAGCATAACTCTTCAGTAGATGTTGAGACTATGCTAAGGAGTAGTAATGCATGTCCTAGCAGCATGTGGTGGTCAAAGAGTCTGTTGGAATATTCTTCAATTAACACGTAAATTCATAAGAGTTGGAAGTGTTACAGTATGATCAGGAGTGCGATTAAAATTGTCACTGGCCAATAACTTTTATGGCAAGAATTTTAATGGGTTAAAAAGCCTTGTTGAATAAAGGTAACTCTTTAGATAGATGTTTATCTTTTTTCCTCATTTATTCCCTTGTCTTGGATCACTTTGCAGCTTCTGTTTTGATCAATGCATTAGGGTTGTCACGATACTAGAATTTTAAACTCGATATAGATATTAAGAATGATGCTCGATACTATAGAGGGGGAAAAAAATCAAAAATCAAAAATCAAAGCACCACAAAAATCACACATTCCAAACACTACAACAAAAATAGATTTAAAAAAGATGTATACAAAAAAGACATTAACAGTGTAATATTTTAAAACTATTGGTTCGTGCAGAGTAGAGTTGTCGGATACTAAAATTTTAAACTCGATACCGATTCTAAGGATGGTGCTCGATAATAGCCTACTATTTTCGATACTATAGAGAGGGGAAAAAATTATTATTCTTTTTAATCAGAACACCACTGAAATAACACAATATAAGCAATACAACAAAAGATATTAATAAATTAACAGCTTAAAATAAATGCATAATTTTAAAGCTGTGTTAGTTTGTGCAGAGATAATCTTCATACAGTCTAACACTTTGTCAGGTAGTTTGCTCACTGTGGTGCAAAAAACAAAAAAGCATTTCAACCACTAGTTAGTGGACATAAGTGTCCTTTTCTTCACAATGCTTGAGATGAGATCAAGTAAATAGAACAGACTAGTTAAAGGCGGATTTAGGCTTTCGTGGCGTACGCGTAACTGCCGTAGGCTCGGCGTAGCTCCGGAGAGGCTCGACGCACACCTCTTCCAGACCTGACGTGCACCCCTGCTACGCAGACGGTTATGCAGAGGTTCGCCCTTGTGATTGGTCAGTTTGGGATCACGTGCTGCCAGATATCTGGATCTTGTGGCTGAATTTGTGTGGTAACCACCGTTTCTACAAACAATAACCATTGGATCAAGTTGATGAGAAGCTGATCAAATTATTTATTCATTTTCTTCCACAAACTAACAAAGACACTGAACCATACTGGATGCCATTGTTGTTTTAAAACCGAAAATACCTACCGAACTGAAGTTGATCATCAAAATAACTCCGACCTGGTGAGTTTACCGGCCGATACCACCCCTGCTGCCACCTTCAGGTTAGAGGGAGGAACTGCAACATGACACCACAACTACACGCGCCCCCTACGCTCGAGTGCGAAGGCAAACTCACCCGTGTCAGCTACATCGTAGCTGGCTGCATGCAGATGCCGTGCAAGCATAAATCCACCATAAGACTGTCTACTTTTTAAACTAGATAAATAAAAACATAAAAAATATTACCTTTTTAAATGTTTTTGTAAACAGTCTACATTAAAAAGCATTAATATCTGACTGTAAGTCAGCCAGTAGCAGCTTTGTGCAATTCATTTTCAGGCTGGTTATGGACCATAAGACAACATCTACTGCTCTTCCTGCAGCTCGAAGGCGAGCCTCTTGTGAGTGCTTCTGGACCCGAGAGGGGAGGGGCCTGCGGTCTAATCTGCGACAATCGGGGAGAATTGTAAACAATCAGTCTCAAAGTCTCAAATAACACAAGAAAAAGCCTCCAAATTTGTTTGCTACTCGCTTTTATTTCTTTAAAGTGCCGCTAAAGAGGTCTAAAAATTCACTAATTATAGCAACAAGTAGGGCTGTGCGATTAATCGAATTTTAATCACAATTTTGATCTGGGTTTTCAGCGATCATAAAAATGAAATCGTCCGATTCTGCTCTGTCTGTCTTTGTGATATTCGTGATGGAGCGCAGATCAGTAGCATCTCTTGGGGCCTTATTAAGTGAATCTAATTAACAATACCATTTTAGCACTTAAAAATGTGCTTCACTTTTAAGATGGCTTTCTTGTAGGGCTGTGCGATTAATCAAATTTGAATCACAATTACGATCTGGGTTTTCCACGATCATAAAAATGAAATGGTCTGATTATTTTGCTCCTTCGCAGTTTACTCTTGTGCTGTTTTCTGTTGCAAATCGAGCGCCACTGGCATTGCTGCGCTGCGCTCTTTTGCAGACTCCTCCCACAGTTCCAGCCGCTTTGGTTTAATTCAACTTCAGATGCAAAAGTCGCTCCTTTTCTATTAATTTTCTATGGAACTTGCACGATGAAACGGAAATCGCTGCCCTCCTCCAGCCTAGCGACAGGCGACATTTGTGCATGTAAAATGTTGCGCTTGGTCATGTTGACATGCACACGGGGGCTTGCGATGCGACACAAGGAAATAGAAAAATGTTCAGTTTTTGTGAGTTGCGACTAAATAATCCACCAGCTCCCAAAGACAGAGAGATAACAAACGTTATAAACAAACATAACTTGTTTTCTCGCTAAAGACCAGCGCTCAATTAACATAGTGAACAACCCGGGATTTAAGAAACTCATCAACACTTTGGACAAATGGTATCACTGCCATCTCATCACTATTTTTATCCCGTGTCTCTCCCTGCCCTGTATGATGAGTGTTGTAAGGGTGTTGTGAAGGACGTGACTACAGTCCAATTCACCACCACTACGGACCTGTGTTCAAGCTGCATCATAGAGCCGTATATGACGCGGATTTTAGCGTGAAAAAGAAATCTCTCCAGTCTCATTTATTACAGATCACACCTGGCAGAACATAGCTGCTGCTGGTTTGAGACAAACAACTACTGGGACCTGGTGGAAAGAAACTAGTCTGAAAGAAACTAGTTACTGTGGTAATACAGTGGTAGTCTGTATTACCACAGACAACGCTTCAAATGACCCCCCCTCCCCCAATGGCTCTTTTTCTTTATTTTAAAGGCTCTTTTAATTTCTCTAATGGTGTTAGATAATCGAGATCTCAATCAAAATTATTGTGATTATCATTTTTCCCATAATCGAGCAGCCCTAGCAACAAGTTGCTAAGTTGGCAACACTGCAAACAATGGGTCCTCCAGGGAGAAGCTGTAGGGCGGGGCTGTGCGCTGCAGTGCCCTTAATACAATGGATAGCAAAAGCTGTGTTTTTTTTTTCGTAAACCAGCAGCAAAGTGGCATTTAAGTATTAATACGCATGCTAATTAATATCTAACTAGATATTTAATTTTAGAATCGATTAGTATCTGAGAATCAATTTTTTTTTTACACTATTATGCATGTAGTTATTTGTTCATTTTATTCATACTGGCTAACTGGTGTTGGGGTGGAAATACCTTGCATTTCCCCTGGATTAGCTTGAAGTGACTGGGGAAAATGCAATAAGTTCCATTAGTGATGAAGTTAGATTTGTTTACATGGATGTTTTTAGGTACATGGTTGCAAATGGGTGCTGTAGCAGGTCTACCATATACATAAAAAGGGGCTGCTGAATAAAATACAGATATAACAGACATTTATAACAAAAAAATTGTATAATTTTCTGTATAAATAAAGTTAGTGGTATATTAATCAGAGAAATCTAGGATATCTTTAAAAACAATAATTTGCTGTAATATCAACCAGTTTAACTAGCAAAATGATTATTGATGAAAGAAGGACCATGTCCAGAGGCAGTGTCCATTATGTGGTACCACAGGAATTTATTTTTCTTGGTTGTAACTCTTGGAATTATCAATTGTAAAGCATTGTGGCCTTGAGATGGATCCTTAGCTGTTAAAATTTTCATTGGAACTGCATCTGTGTATTGGACTTTCACCAGCCCAACCACTATATGCTTTATTACCATTTATTTATTTTATTCATATTATGGCCGACACTGTTGAGACCCATTTACACTCCCTTTGAACCGGTAAGCCCCTTCAACATTGGTGTCCTCATACTCTCCTTTACGTTGATATTATTGTTAGGCAATACATCCACCAGAGTAGGGCTGCACGATAAATCTTTAAACGATCTCGATATTGATTCACATATGCACATAATCATTTCCAGGCCTGTCGCGATAAGCAATAAGTCAATTATTTGCACGGTAAGAAAAAATTAGCATAAGTTTTGTTGGCCACGATAATTTTCATTTGTTTTTTTTGTTTTTTTTTCCCCCTATGTTACTTTACCATAGACTGTGTATGACAACAGGTTTCACTATGGAGTATCTCGACTGAACACTCTCGTTTCTCGAAGTAATCTCTCTAGTGTCAAACTTGACAACAGCATGTTGCAACACGAGACCGTGGTGAAGCACCTGTTGCATTTCTTTTACAGGGCTGCCAACTCTCACACATCGGCCATGAGACTTGCGTATTTAAGAGGCTTCTCACGCTGTCGCGCTAAAACTCCGAGTCTCATGCTGAAACATGTGAATAAGTGAAATGGAGAAATAATAGCTGAGATCACTTTCTCATTTGTTTTGCTGCTCTCCACATGTAGGCAGAACACACACATGTAGACTACAACGTCAGTAGAAAGCCCCCACTTCCTGGTCTACCGTAATAACCTCCGCAATGCGCAGGCACATTACCGCAGCCTATATACTACCGTATATGACAAAAAACACATGAAGAGCAATGCCGGCTAATCAAGGTTCGGGAGGATTCCCAGTGGGCCGCATTACTTTTGAGCCGGTGTCCCAGCAGATGTGAAAAAGCGTCGCAACGCAACACGGTTCGCTCACTGCTCATTGATCAGTCTGACACGCAGTGATGAGGGGAGATATTTCAGCTTCACAAATGATGCGCAGTATTTTTTATTTATGTTTTACATAAATACATACATACAATACATTGCTACTAACTGGCACTTTTGCCGGTTTCCCTGTCTGAGCCTCATGATTAATATTTTTTTAAATATAGTTTTTAAAGGGCTATTTTATTTGTAGAACAGACTTTATTATCAATCATACTTGTTTGGTTTTCATTCATTAATGAGACAGAGTTCATTCTATTTATTGTTTTTGTTTTATTTAAAATTTCTTCCAGTTCCAGTGTAAAATGTTCTTCAGAAATTAAAGTTTATTGATCTTTGAAAGGGTTTACTTGCATTATTATGGCGTTATCATTATATTAGGTGAAAATGGTCTCACAATGACAACATTATCGCTTTGCACAATATTATTGCAATAATTTCTGAGAAAATTTATCACACCGCAAAATTTGTTATCGCGACAGGCCTACTCATTTCTACACATAGCGATTCTAAAGCATGTATATCATGAGCTGCATCACAAACAGTTAATTCCCGGAGTTTTTCAAGCGTCCGCACTGCCGTTGCCTCCTCCCTCAGCCAATGGTAAAGCGGCATTACAGCACGTAATTCAGTGGAGGAAGCCAGCCTCACACAAACCGAACTGTTACCCAATAATGTTTACATCCCACAGCGGTGTGGAAGTATGGCTGGGTTAAAAAAGTTGATTAATCAATTTTTTTTAATCAATTCAAATGAAATAAACCCTGCATCGATTCATAAAACTGGAGATCGATTTTTTTTTATATGTCCTCATTTCCAGTAACATGACCCTACTCTTGCGTGACTAATTGAGGTTCGGCAAGATCTTGGCATGTATGCACACACAACTGGTTTCCTGTGTTGCCTCTGTCCAAAATCAGCTACTGTTACCAAGATAATGTCAAGTTCGGATGCTTTAACTCACCAGTGTAGATTACATTCACCTGTAAAGTCTTTTGCAGCATATTACCGCTCATATTACCAGCTAACGCTAAAATTGCGGCACTCATATTAGCAGCTAATGCTAATGGTCACTACCACCACATTCAACAGGAAGTGATGTCACCGCACACGTAGTTTAAAATAAATCCGCAATGCTCATTTCAAGTCACATTTAATCTATAACAGGTTTACACTCTGTACTTTTATTAAACAGTAAACAGTCTGATGCTTTTTATCTGGTCTACATGACGGCATGTTATAGCTGCGCCTGCTCTCTGTGTCTGCGGCAGTCAGCAAACACACAGAGAGAGACATGCACACACACGGGTTTCCGACAGAGATTCTGACAGAGTGCACCCGTCAGTAAACACATCAACCAGCTGGAAATCAGACAGAAATGGGGAAGTTTTCTAGATTCTCTCAGGCTAGAGGAGGTGGAAGCATCTTGCTCCAGTGTGGAGCAGATGGAGAGTATTTCTCTTACTCTGGTGGTACGCGACACGCTCGCTCGGTAACGCGCACATCTGATCAAGCTGAATCTACCGTGATTGAAGTCATATTACGAGTTTAAATGGATCCGTTATTCTTTGTAAGTTGTATTAACAACAGCATGTTATCTGAGATCTGAACTTAAATAATATTTAGAGTGACTTAAACCGGTTTAATCAGGACATTTAAAAAGTTTAACCTTTTTTTCTGTCCTATTTTATTTTAGATTTTTTTTTTAGATGTCAGAGATCAGATTTTTACATTTTGATAAGTAATGTACTCTGTTTTATATAATAAAATTGCATTTGTATTCTTAATATCTCTCTCTCTCTCTCTAAAATAACACATCCTAGATCTGAATGAATAAACTATTCTTATTAAACACCTTGTTCTTTACATAGTTGAATATGCTGACAACAAAATCACACAAAAATTATCAATGGAAATCAAATTTTTTTTAACCCATGGAGGTCTGGATTTTGGGTCACACACAAAATTAAGTGGGAAAACACACTACAGGCTGATCCAACTTTGATGTAATGTCCCTAAAACAAGTCAAAATGAGGCTCAGTAGTGTGTGTG
>JBAMHW010000008.1:16727999-16742281 GCA_037177495.1 Rhadinocentrus ornatus
AGCTGCTGGTGTTGGTCCACTGTGTTTCATCAAGTCCAGAGTAAATGCAGCTGTGTACCAAGAGATTTTAGAGCACTCGTCTCACTTCTCTTAACTTCCTATGTTCATGTGTCTTTCTTGCTCTAGGGGTCGCACCAGAGGGAGAGTTGTTGTGGATGAGGAGGACAGCATGGATGGGACTGAGATAACAGAGTCCACTGACCCTCAGGATGCAGGTAAGGCTTTACAGATCCCTTTTAAATCCATAATGCACACATTGCTTTTATTGAGAGTGACGTAGACGTGAGCTTGCACATCCAGGTAGCCACATACAATGAGGATGAGAGCTTTTCTTAATGCCACACGCTGCTTCTCCACGACTATAAATGAAAGGGCTCAAAAAACTAGAAGCTGCATTAGGTGCCTCCTCCTCCCTCCCTCCATACTGCTTCCATGTCTTTTCTTGCTCTGAGATAGTATGGAGGTGCAGTGAGAAAGAGCCCAAGGCTAATGCCCTCTAAAAGCTTTTTAAAATCCCATCAGTCTCCCTAGACTCATTTATGTGCTTTTTTAGGTGTGTACATCACATCATGTGACAGTGCTTTCCATTCTCATACATCTCAGTGCTTCTGTGTTGCTGTTCTGGAGGTATTAGGATTCTGCTAGTTGTTTTGCACTTCTTTTATAACATTTTAGTTCATGCCTGCAAATGTTTTATTCGTGTTGTAAAAGAAACTATAGTTATTTTACCCGAATCAGAGGCACTGTCTGTAGGCTTTTGATTTGGAAACAAATAAAACTATCAAAATAAGAGCAAGTCTTTCCTTAGTGACGTTTGTGCTGCTTTATTCAAGTACAGTATATCCTAACTTTCAAAATGCTCTGGTTTTCTTGAAGCTAGCTGATGCTCCAAGTAAGGAGTAATCACCATGCCTCCGCATCCTGAGCTCAGTGTGGAGGTGCAAGCAGGAAAGTTTAACTGCTGTTTCTGACTGAGTTTTTACCAATAGTAGAGGAAACATATCAGAGAAGCACAATTACTAACAGAAATGTTGCAAACGAACAAAAAACAAAAAACAGACGGAAAAACAAGCAAAATAACTGGTTAAGTTGTTGCTGAACCCTCCTGTGTACACAGTGTAAGTTCGCCTAGCATAGCAGCAGGCCCAAAGTTTTTTCTTTACTTGTTGAAATATATTTAATAAAAATTCAACTCTTTTGACGTGTAAAAAGTGGATTTTCCTGCCAATCTGTGGGAAGTATAACTAACAAAGAAACTGCTTTCCCAACTTCATTCCTAATTTACAGTTAGGGTTAATAAGTTTCTCCTACTGTGTGTAAAAAGCAGGAAGTGAAAGGGGACTCTTACAGGTCAGTTCACTCAGTGTCCCATCTAGGGATAGACCATGAGGCTGTGGATGAAACTTGTAGTATTTTCCGTTAAATTGTTTTAACCATAGGAAAATTATTGCATCATTCCTTTGTGACTTGAAGATGTGCAGAAAGAATATATTATTCAATTGTGAAATAAATGTTCAAATTAGATATACATGGTAACTCTTATCTGATTATCTAAAGCAGTGTTTCTCAATCCGGGTCCTCAGGACCAATAACCCTTCATGTCCTAGACCTGTTATTAAATTTAGGCGTGTTAACGTAGGGTTACCTCTAAAACAGCCAGGGCTTCAGTCCTGTCCTGAGAAACACTGAACTAGTGGTTTAACTCTTTCCCCTCTGATAATAACATTCATTCTGACTGAGCCAGATCAGGACAACCTGATCCTACTGAGGTGCTTGCGTGAACTAATCTGATTAAAACTGGTAATAAACAGAACTCCCTTTAGGGAGCTCTTACATAATTAGCATTAATAAGTGAGTTTCTTATAACTTGGAAAAACAAATATCAAAATTAAAGTAATTACTCTTAAATTGTAGAGCCAAATACTTTGCAAATTTTGGAATATGCATGTTTAATGATTGTGACGTGTTGTTTTCACAGATGCACTGTAAGAATGTCATGCTTTGTTGTTTATTTACTGGCTAACTTATCATTTTATTATCTATTACTGTCAGAAACACAAGTACAACCCTTGAAGACTGCGGAAGTTGTGACCACTGAGGTTCCAGAGGAAGACAAGCCGCCTTCCCCTCTGGTCCAGAGCCCTCCAGCAGAGATTTCAGCTGGACCATCTGTCCCATCGACTAGAGAAATCAAAACCAGGTCAGAGACATGAAACTTCTACTGGCCTCTAGTTGCTTTGACAATTAAGAACAATGTCTTTTATCATGTTTAAGTATGCACATTCTTAAGCACGTGTATGCAAATATGTTTCAGCAAGTGTTGAAATATGCTTTCTGTGTACAAATTCTTGGGATGGATTAAATGGAAATCATCAGCTGGTAGATGCAGCACTCTTTCCAGGTGCCACTTTGTTAAAGGTTGTAATCAATCTTCTGCTCTGTCTGTGTTTGTGATATTCGTGATGGAGCGCAGATCAGTAGCATCTCTTGGGGCCTTATTAAGCGGATCTAATTAACAATACCATTTTAGCACTTAAAAATGTGCTTCACTTTTAAGATGGCTTTCTTGTAGGGCTGTGCGTGTTGTGTTCACGTAGACGTGCACACGGGGGCTTACATCGCAACACAAGGAAATAGAAAAATGTTCAGTTTTTGTGAGTTGCAACTAAATAATCCACCAGCTCCCAGAGACAGAGAGATAACAAACGTTATAAACAAACATAACTTGTTTTCTTGCCAAAGACCAGCGCTCAGTTAACATAGTGAACAACCCGGGATTTAAGAAACTCATCAACACTTTGGACAAATGGTATCACCGCCATCTCGTCACTATTTTAATCGCGTGTCTCTCCCTGCCATGTATAATGAGTGTTGTGAAGGACGTGGCTACAGTCCAATGTTTCACCACTACTACGGACCTGTAGTCAGGCCGCACCATAGAGCCGTATGTGACGTGGAGTTCAACATGAAAACAAAAGTCTCAAGCCTAATTTTTTTCCAGATCACACCTGGCAGAATATAGCTGCTGCTCTGTGACAAACAATAGCTACGTGGGACCTGGTGGAAAGAAACTAGTCTGTATTACCACAGTTGTACAACCAACAGTGGTTGAAATAATAATTTTGCTAGTATTAACAAGTAAGGATTTCTCAAATTCCCACATCACATTTTGCAGTTCAGCACAGCTGGTGCTAATATTGCTTAAACCAAAATCTGATTAACACCACACAATCATAAAACAGCAACCAGGCATTGCTGGTTAGTGTGTATAACAAAAGGTCTGGAAACACACAAAAATGTGTGTTGCCCCCTTATAGACCTGCTACCAGAAAGGGGGGGACCTTAATTCACAGTGACACACATGGCACCGTATTTATGCACAAAAGACATATATAATTAAACACAGTCTACCTCCCATTTCTGTTTCAGTGAGCATGTCTGTGCCTTCTGTTACTGCGGTGGTCGTAGCCTTCTGGGTCAGGGGGATCTGCAAGTATTCAATATCACATTTCAGCATGGAACACTCTTTAGCCATAATGGTGAAGGAGGCTCGACAAGCGACGGCAGCGATGGTGACAAAACCACTCAGCCAGATATGGCCGTAGACACCACCTCAGGACAGAAGGAAAAGTGAGTAGATCTTGCTGGTACTGGTGTTACAAGTGGTTTGGCTTGCAGCTTCGCTCAGGAAACTAAAATGATGAAAAAATTATCATACTAGCTCATGGAGGCAAAAGAAGGGCGTACAGGGCAAGAGGAAATTCTTATTAGATCTAATAGAGAAACTGATGGTGGAAAAATGGGGCAACCGCCGCATTTTATAAATAGATAAATTAGATTAAAAATGGGATTTAAACAATAATATGTTAAGGGTGTATGTCATGAGAGTGCCATTATGTTACAAAAAAATTTATTAAAAAATCTCTTTGGCTGGTAGTTTTTATTAAAATAAAGATTATTTAAAAATGCTAATGTGGCCTCTTCTACATTTTCTGTGTGCCATTCTGCTCACCAGTTCAAGTCTCACAAGCCAGAGACTATTTGAAACATCTTTTTCAACAGATTAAATGGAACAACTAGCCTCTTCATAACATGCAAAAAAAAATTTCTTCACTCCCCCACAGCCTTTAGCTGCTCTATAACATTTTGCTTGCTGTAATTTAAAAAAATGATTGATCTGTGCCTTTGATTCTCTCATATCCTTAACACTGCTGACTTTTTTTTTTTTTTTTTTTTTTTTTTTTTTTTTTTGGCCAAACCTTGCTTTTGTTGCAGTGGGTCTGAAACCTGCCAGGAAGAACCAGACCCAGCCAGTCGATTTTGGGATGAGCTTTCTCATGTCGGCATTTCACAAGAAGTTAAAGTCCAGTCTCTCTTTGAGTCAGGTAGGAGTGATAACCATTTCTTTTTTTTCTAGGTATTGCTTTCTCAATAAAGATGAAAGTTTTTTGTTCTTGCAGAATGAGTGTTTATTGTCTTTGACTCCAGCCTTTTATTGAATTAAATGTCCTTTTATCTGTTGTGATTTGTAACTGCAGGGCAATGTTGGGCACATCAGAGTTGTGCCTTGTGGTCTGATGGTGTTTGTGAGGGCGAGGGACAATCTCTGCTTAATGTGGACAGAGCCATTGACTCAGGGAGCACAAAGGTGAGTCGAGGGAGACCATCTATTAACTAATGGGTGTTAAAACCATCTTGATGTGTTAGGGCAGCAGGTAGGGCCTGCTTTATTGAAGCACAGAAAAGCTGATGGATCAGACTGACAGGTAAAGGTCGGCAAAGCAGTGTGGATCTCTCAACTGTAAAATGGAAAAGGTCATGCCACTCAATAGGGCAGAGCTCTCATGGCAGCTTGGGTCCTGGCGGTAGCAGTGGTGCTGTTCACAGTTCCCATTGTATTTGCAGCACATTGGTCATGGAGCTGAATTACAGTTCTGCCACTTGATCTTCAGATTGGCCATCAGTAGACACTCATGGAACTAAGAGAAATGGGGACTGGATTTGGTTCGACTAGTGTGATTATAAGGGATCTGAAAAATGTGGCAGGGGTTTTGTTGCTGAGCTGAGAATCAGTGGGCCTCCTACAGAAATATCTATTAGCAAATCTTTTACAAAAATTTCTTAGGTTGCACTTGAAGCTTTTTACGAAAACCCTCCGTCAGATTCATGAACATGTTCGTAGACCACAGAATTGTTAGTATTCCCCAATCTAAGAGGAAAGATACAAATCTCTCCCCAGTAAAAGTTGAAAGGATGAACCAGCTGGTCCTACTTTGCGTAGGTAACCCCCCCAAAAATTCCCAAAAAAGATCATGACTTACAGGCCGTGTGCAAACTGACAGAGGAGAAACAGGTGAGGTAAAATAACAGTGACAAAATGATAAATGAAAACAAAAAATCTCTGCAATTAAGCCTGATTTTCCCTATTTTTAAGGCATTTACTTGATCATAAATAATTACATGGTGAGCTACAAATATAAAAATGGCTTTATACACAAATGGCTTATTAATTACTTTTGAACTTGGGCAGCAGCCTGCAGTGCGGTCCCATCAACACGTCAAGATGCACATCTTCGTGATGCTGTGGCTGAAAGGAAGATGGTACACTGTAGAATATAATTTCATTACATAGCCTACTGTACATTATACAGTCTGTAAAGAAGTTTCATCTGCTATGGCTTAATTTTAAGATATGGTTCGCCTACAGAGCAAGTGGTGCATCTAATGAATCCTCCGGGTGAATCTAATAGATATTATTAACTAGGAAATAACCTTGATATCTAAAAGTAATTGTTATAATAAAAAGACACTGTTGTAGTACATTTTAATTATTAAAGACCACATTCAGCAGTTGAATCTGAAAGTCACAGGTGACTTAGGCATTTATGGAGTGATATTATTGTGGTTGAGGGAACGGATCTGCAGTATTGGTATTTATCTATAATAACAAAATGCTTTATACTTCCCCAAAGGTTATTTATAAATCTGACAAAAGCATCGCTATGGTTTTACTTTTGTATTTAATGTATAGAACAGCAGAAAACAACACAAATGCTGATTTTGTTTGAACGTGTTGGCTTTCAAATGTTTCTAAGAGTACTCCTGAGTGTTCATAGGATTTATTCGTGGCCAAGAACAAATCGAAGATAGGTAGATTTTGGTGATGTACTGTCTTTATATATAAATAAATTAAAAAAACTTTGAGTCCTTTGTACATATTTGTAGATTATCTGTTGTGTTCATAGATTGTAGCTGCAGACGAAGAACATTTTTGGTATATTTTGACATCTTTTGTTCTTTCCACAGCACTGTGCATACTGTAAGCGCCTTGGAGCATCCATTAAGTGCTGTGCTGAAGGATGTGCTCAACTCTACCATTACCCCTGTGCAGGGGCAGCTGGGACCTTTCAGGATATCAGGAGTCTCTCACTACTCTGCCCAGAACACATTGAATTGGCAATTAACAAATGTAAGTTGAGTGCAATTATTTACTTTAAAAAAAATAAATTAAAAGAGAAATTAAACTGAATTACATTTTGTCCACAATATGTTCTGATTTTATATTTTCTGATTTTTTTAAAAAAAATATTTTTGTGCTCCCTTTAGTTGTAGATGATGTAAATTGCGTGCTGTGTGATAGCCCAGGGGACCTATTAGACCAGCTCTTCTGCACCAGTTGTGGTCTGCATTATCATGGCATGTGCCTGGATATGGCTGTGACCCCTCTAAGGAGGGCAGGTTGGCAGTGCCCCGAGTGCAAAGTCTGCCAGACATGCAAGTGAGTCGATTTTAGCCTCCTCCTAAACAACGCACCTCACACTGAATGTTTTTGTCTTTTCGTCATTATTTCTCACTTTTCGTCCTACGTAATTTTTGCGTTGCTACCAGGCACTGTGCTCGTTGCTTAAGACCTTTGTGGTTTGTGAGGAGCTGACTGGAAGTTGTTCCCTGAAGCTTAATCTTATAACCTTTGACCTCTATTTGTAAAGCACAGCAGCTCTGGCATACCTAAGACAAATGGTTCTGGTTACTAATGCTGTCAATTTACCTGCAAGTGCTTTTTATTTGCATAGAAATTCCATGTTGCTGCAAGGTTTGTTTTTTGTTTTTTTTACTGGTTTTTACTAAATCAGTAGGTTTTTGTTTTTTTTAAAATGCTGTAAAGGGTTATGCTTTGGAAAGCAATCAGGGCTAGTTTTAAACTGACTTTCAGTCTTCTAATCTTTATTCTAGTTGTGTATCTTTTTTTTGGTATCATTTATTTGTTGTACGTTTGTTTTAAATGATGTGGACAAATGAGATTAGCCCTTTAATGTCTGTCACACACTAGTGCCAACAGTTCACTGTAACTGAGACAATAATGTAATCTGTGAAGGTTGCCTTGGTTATAGTGTTATTTTTGTTAACGAAAACTAAACAAAAACATTTTCGTCAACGCACACGTTTCACGGGACAAAAACTAGACTAGACAAGACTAAAACCTCCATTAATAAACAATTACTGGGACTAAATGAGGATGCATTTTCGTGTACTAATAAAGACGAGCGAAAATGTAGTTCACTAAATAAAGACTGTTCGTGAACTAAAATGGCAATAGAGAAATCTATTGCCATTTTAGTTCACAAACAAAAACAAGACAAACATTATATTATATTATTATATTATATGATTTTGTCATATCCTGTCTCCTCCTTGGCTCTTCCACTACACACACACACACACCTTTTCAAACCTGCAGCGGGCAGGTACACAAACATGGGACAGACAGGAGGTGTTAAAAGTAAAAGTAAAACATTAATGGCTATGCTTTACACGGGGCCGGGAGATAGAGAAGACATGATATATGCTTATGCTTGATTTTAGTTGAAGGGAAGGAATGTGGGCACAAGGTAGCTGGAATAAACACAACAAACCTAAAGGGACATGTAGCAATTCATCACAAAGACATTGTGGTAATTTAACAAAGTTTGGTGGTGGTTGTTTATAACGTAACATTAAACCGACCGCTAACAAATGCTGGCTAACTTACTAGCTTCGTAGCATGTAGCGATAGTAGCCACTTGTTGATAGAATTGTAGGGTTGCCAACTGTCCTGTATTAGCCAGGGCATCCCGTATTTTTATCTAAATTGGATTGTCCCATATAGAGCTGGGCAATAAATCGAGATATATCAAGACTTTATCAGACGTGGTATAGAATGAGGGAATATCGTTTATATCAAGATAGCTTGTTTTAGGTTAAAAGCATCTTTTCATTTGTATTTTGCACAGCTGTATTTTTGTTATGGTCATTGAAAAGTATTTTTCATTAATTTTGTTTTAGGGGCATTTAATTTAATATAAAGGTGCTTTAATTTCAGCCAATTGTTTTAATGCACATGTGCTGCTGATCCTTAATAAAAGTGTAATTAGCACTGAAGGCTGTAAATTAGAACAGTCTCTTTGGTTACTTGGCAAAAACAAATATATCCAGATATATATCGTATGTCGTGATTCAGGTAAAAAAAATATTGAGATATTAGATTTGGTTTATATCACCCTGCCCTAGTCCCGTACGGATGTCTCTTGTCCCTTATTTTGACTTTGCCAGTGGGAGGCACCCATGGGAGTCGGGCCGTGGTGGCCATGGCCCTCAGGAGATATGGTTGGCGTCCCTTTTTTTCACTTCTGAAAGTTGGCAACCCCAATTGTGTGTATGAAGTTGAATTTATGCTAACTTAGATATGTTATATTGGTCGGGCAACTGTTTTTTAATTGGATTGCATGTTTAATTAAAGCAGACAGAAATCTGAGCCAGTCTAGGAGCTGCAAGCGAACTATAGTTAACACAAAACACATGGGCAGCTTTACATGGATGCAAACGTACTAAAACAAATAATCTAGATAAAATAATACGCCACACTTAATTCAAAACAACTTTAACCTACATATCTATACATGAAAGAGCCTAAATGTGGTATAAAACTAAGTAAAATTGTCTGTTTTGAATGTCTGGGGTCAATGTTAAACTACATTTAACAATGTTCTACTAACTAACAATGTTCAATATTATCTGCTGACAAAAAAGGTAAAATGATTGTCCTGACTAAAACAAGACTAAAATGTTGACAGTTTTTGTTGACTAAAACTAGACTAATAAAAATGTTTTCTTGGACAAAAATAAAGACTAAAATGCTCGACTTATAGTTGACTAAAACTTGACCAAATAAAAACGAGATGAGGTTGACTAAATGTGATAAAAACTAAAAAGTGCGATTGAAACTGGACTACAACTGAGACAAAATTTGAAAATGGATGATAAAATTAAGTTTATAGGTGGAAGGATATTACAGAAGCATCAACAATTCATATTGTAGTAGGTTAGATTTGTTAGGATGTTTGTACCAAATAGGAACTACTGCAAATATTTTGGAGGTAGCATTGTCCTTGTTGTTCAACAAACCAAACATCAGTCTGTCGTTCAGGTGGAAAAGATGTTTTAGTCAGTTTAAAACTTTGATGTTAATCTTTCTCCAGCCATTAACACCCCACCCCTACCCCATTACTGTGAAGTTTTCACACAGTTTTGAAAGGGGTTTTGACACAAGAAAATAAAGTATCTTGAAAAATTATGTAGAAAGGAAAAAAAAAAATTACATTTAGTTTTTGAGGCAAAGTAACCCAGTCCTACGTGTGTCTTTTAAGTGTAAATCATGTGATGGCATCTACTTTTGGCCAGAAATAAAGGTCCCGAAGTGTGTTTGAAATTTGCTCTGTGCATAGCAATTTAATTATGTTATGAATGGATAGGTGCTGTGTCTTTGCATGTTCAGATCAGGTTTAGTCATATTTATTGTAGCTTTATATCTTTCAAATAACTTGTTGTTCTACCACATTTCATTTAACATTTCTCTATTTCTTTGTAGGAACCCAGGAGAGGACACTAAGATGCTGGTGTGTGATATGTGTGACAAAGGGTACCATACCTTCTGTTTGCAACCTGCAATGGACTCTCTTCCCACCAACGGATGGAGATGTAAGGTAGGAAAGAATCATAAGTGAGTAAATTATTCAAGGAGATAACAAATGAAGACAATGCTGCGTTAAAGGGGGACATCTTAATGTGGTGGATTCCAGATTGTTTTCCTTTTTCTTCTGATTGTGTAAACATTTATACAGAGTGTGGAAAAAAATCAAGATATGACTGGCTCTGGCACAGGGAAACATACCAACAACTCAGAAGATGATGACTTTTTTATGCTTTGCGTTTGCACGTTCCGTGGTGAAGAAATGACTCACGGCCACAGATTTTTTTATTTTTTGTTTATTTATTCAAAGGCTTAAGTTCAGCCTCAGTGCCAAAAGATAATGTGGTGTGCACTTGTGGGTACATGCATTGCACTATGTCGCTAAGAAAGATGCAACATGCGTTGAAATGTCATAGCATTACAAACCACACACACATATACGTCAATCTCACTTCTGTTGAGTCATCTTGTCTTTCTGACAATACAAATTAGTCATTGTTCCAGGTTTAGTGCTCCATGTTCCTCAGATGATAATTTTGTATTGATATGAGCTCATAAACAGGAGCCCATGCTTTAGAAAACGTCTTACTTGAGCTGAGTGAGTAGTCGGTCAGCTAATTTGCTAAGTCATAGCTTACTGAGTGTTCATGCTGGTACATGTTCCATGAGCAATCCTTGAGATAGTGTTGTAGATATTGTCGTATTCTTTTTATTTTTTGGTAAGAATATCTGTAGATTTTCTTAAACTTTCTATTCTACAGAACCCAATATTTCATTTGTTTACATAAACAGAAAAGTTATTACTCATGCCATAATAAAAATCTGAATCTGGCATTTTCTCAGTAAGAGAAGTATATTTTAGGCATGTAGGTGCCTTGTCGCAGCGGTGAATCATCCACCAAAAGCCACTTTATCCTACTTAATGAAGATTCTGACAGTTTTCATTTAGATTATAGTTTACATTTAAAATTTTCATCATCTGGTTTCCAGAGACAAAGTTATTACGGATACTATTTAAAAAATACAAAAATGTAGCATTTTCTCTGCAAGAGAAGGTGATTTTAGGCATATAGATGTCTTGTGACAGCTGTGAACTAAAAGAAAAAACTATCTTACTCAAGATTCTGACAGTTTTCAAGCGTTACATGTACAGGACGGCTGCAGGATGACCCATTTGATATATCACACAATTAACCACTCAGTTGTTGCATCTGACAATCTAGTCTACACTCCTTGCCAGTGAACAGTAATATGATTTGCAAGTACTCATATCAGTATTTGAGATCGGCAAATATTCAAATGTAAGCACTCGTGCTTGTACTTTGAAAAAATGTGGTATCGGTGCATTTTGCCAGCTTACTTTGCTATTAAAAATAAATAAATAAATAAAATTTTACATGTAGCAATGTCAAAGGGTAACGTGACTAAACTTAAGCCCTTGTGGTTCAGTTAATGCAGAATGCTAAATAAAGCACATTTCCATTTAAGTTTAAAATATGGCAGAATGAATTCTCATGTCATCTAAATCAAACTAAACATCTAAATCTATAAAGCTTGGGGGGAAGGGGGGTTGGCCCAGTGCATGCACAGTGCATCCGCCTCCAAAACATCAACAGCTTAGAGATGGCAAGCGAACCAGACCAAGCAGCAGCTTACGGAATTTAGCCATTTATGTTTGAACCAGACTCCGAGCCTGAGAGTGAAGATACCGAGATGGTGGCAGAGATGCAGGTACATTATTACCAAAAATTAATGTAATCCATTTGTCAACCGAGCAGTTGACATGGGAGCGCCGTTTTCACATCTTCACCCAACTTGGTTTTATGGTGACTGCGGTAGGCTGAACAAGTGATTTTAGGTGTGGAAGAGGGTTTGGCTTATTCATATGAGAAACTCCCAGGAGCAAATTTAAATCTTGTGTTTGCGAGAGTTTACCCTTGTTGGCGGCTCTGCTGTGAACAAAGGGCCGAAAAACCATCTTCAAAAGAAAAGCTTTCAGGGAAGTTAACACTTCAGTTTTCATGTTTTAACTTGAAAAAGTGACTCCTTTAAGGTGGACGTGGAGCGGAGCACTTTCGGGTTTCCGCTAATTAAGGAGGGGAAAAAGTACCAAAATGTGTACACTTGGCATTTGAAAAAGCGTTGTTCAGTTGTTCATTGCAGACTCACCTCATAATCCCCTGAAAGGATCAGCCTTGAGAACAAGAACCAAGTTCTCGCATCTTGCGGAGTATGTAACAGACTTGAGTCTCTACAGGTTTAATGCTTGTCTGCCGCTTTATGAATGAAGTTCTATGTATGTTCATACTGTATTGAGTCTAAATGGCTTTGGTTGTCGTGTCCCTTTTGTCTTCAGAACTGCAGAGTATGCATACAGTGTGGAACACGAACCAGCGGCCAGTGGCACCACACCAGCCTGCTGTGTGAGAACTGTGTCCAAAACCAGGACCCTGCTCTGTGCTGTTCTATGTGTTCTTGCATCCTGGACCCTGAGCATCAGAAAGACTTACTATTCTGCCAAACTTGTAAGCGGTAAGGAACCAAATTTTTTTATATACTTTTTTTTTTTTTTTCTCTCTCATTCTGGACACTTGGAAAAAATCATATTGTCTCCTAAATTCCTTTGCACCCCTTTCAGATGGCTTCACCTGGACTGTGAGCGTCAGAACTCAGGCCAAGCAGAAATCCACCCCAGAGAGGACTATGTTTGTTCCAACTGCAGGCCTCCTGCTGCGGAGCAGGCGCAACAGGCAGAGGGTATGGACATTGGCCCAGAGCTCAGTCCTAAGCCAACCCCCATGCACACAGACACTGAGACTGCCCTACAGCTGGCTCAAAAGCACACAGACCTAGAACCTGGCACTCAGCTGCCCCCTGAAATGCACAATGACCCCAAACCGGAATTACTTGCTGTTCCATTGCACTCCGATCCAAAGCCTGTTCAGGCTACCGTCCAGGAGGAGAAGTTGGCCATGTCTGACCAGAAGCCTGGTGGGTCTTTGTTTGAGTAAGATCAGATATACACACATTATATTCTGATCTTTTCTCTCTCGTTTTTTCTTCTTTCTAACATCTCCCTCCTGTAAATCTTATATCAGCATATTAAATATGTCTTGTGAGGATAGAATAATTTCCCTCTTTTGATTCTACAAAGTCATGTTCACATCATACACCAACCACCAGGTTATATTATGAAGTCTTTGTGATTCAGATCTTTAGTTTTGTTTATGTGCTCATCAGTGCTGATGTAGTTTTGAAAGTTGCAATATTTAAGCAGATGACAGAGTTGTGTGGATTAGGACCAGAGAGAGGTGCTTCGTCTTTTACTTGAAAGATGGTTTAGGAACTTCCAAATAGACAGATTATGTCGTGGTAGCAGCAGATTAAAGCAGCGCTTTTGGTTTTGCTGTTCTGTGATATTTGAATATTTAATTTGCTTTACTTCTTACTGTCTCTTGAGAGTGTGGTATGCACTGTCTGTGCTTGTGAATGAAGAATTGATCATCAGCATTACATTAGAGAGCATTATCTTTTATATATTTAGTGCGTATCCAAGTTAAATAGTGCAGCTAACCATGGAACTTGAGGCATAGATGGGCGGTGGAGTTGTATGCTTTTAATAAACTTGCAAATTGATTAACTTTGCAAGGTACTAACAACTTGCCTTAGTGACTTGGACTTGATCAAGCTTGCTACTGATACTTGAGTTAAATTGATAAGTCAGTCTGGAAACCTAAGCTCAAAACAGTGTTTGTTGTTGCCATCTAAACCAGTTTGTTATCATATCGTGGCTACCAGGAGCAGGTCATAATAATGAATTAAGACAAGCATTTTTAATAGACCTACTTAAACTGGATTTAAACTGTGACCTGAGGCCTTTAGTTTGTGGTTTCAAACATCTTTGGTTGAATACAAAGCTGTTTTTAAAGATATTATAACTCTGCTTTCTTAATTGTGTTTTAGCAAAAGTATTTAGAAACAAAACACTTTTTTAAATTGATATGAATAAGCAGACTACGCCATTAATTTGAAATCCAGTTTAGACACTGAAGGCCTGGATTAGGGCTGGACAATAATTCAATATCAATATATATCGCGATATACTTTTATTTAATAATAGTAATATGAGTTTTAAACAAATTTCGGATATTTCGATATACATACAGTATACAGTGAAAATTACAGCGTTTCACTGACTGGCAACACATTGGCTACGTAAGTGATGACGTACACCACAGACACGGAGCCTGACCAATGAGCCCCGACCAAGCCCAGC
>JBAMHW010000008.1:16742381-16757905 GCA_037177495.1 Rhadinocentrus ornatus
CTACAAAACGAGTGCTCATGTCTGTAATGCAAACGTGACTGAACAAGCTTCTACAAGCGAAGAGAAAGCAGACGAAAAAGTTGATAAGAGAGGAAAGACTAACTCTGTGTTTGGCTCAGTGTCGCCAACTTAGCGACTTTATCCTGTTCGTTTTCACTCCCCTCAAGCGACTTTTTTTATTTTATTTTTTAAAAACGACAAGCAACAGATCTAGCGACTTTTTCTGGTATTATTAGAGACTTTTTGGAGACCGACGCCCCCCGCCCAAAAGCACTCATACGAGACTTGGTCCTGACGCAGCTCTCAGCTGCATAAGAGCAGGAAAACAGCTCTGTTTCATCACCAGGCTTAAAATGAAACTTACGGATCTGCTGCTGATCCCTCGCTGGCGCACCTTCAGATATCAATGTCAATAATGAAGAGTGTGGACAAAAGTATTTAAAAAGTTTAAAGTGTTGACATGTTCCAGACTACTAATAAAAACAAATTACACCTATTAAAATTAAACTAAAAAACAAAAATAATATTGACTGAATAATTTAGTTTTATTTTATTATGATTCGCTGATCAGGCAACAGTGCATGTGAAGCATTTCCACTCAGAATGTGCTGAGTCAGAAGATGAAGCACCAATTGTTGCTCACTCTTTTTTTCCAGTTTTTTTTTTTTTTTTTTGTAGCAATTCTGAGCACTTTTCTTTTTAAGCCTAGTTGAAGCACCTTTGTTTAACTCTATAAGAATAGCATAATAAGCATATGTTATAGTTTAAAGTGAAAGCTATTATTATTGAGAAAGTTTTATTTGACCTTTGATGGTGATTTTAAATTACTTTATTTGAAGGCTAATTTAGCCTTGCTAGATACAAATAAAAGGTGAACCTTATTTTATTGTGAAGTTTTTATTTCTAAAATGTTTTACTGAAAGAGTTTCATAGACTTGGCAAAATCATTTTTAGATTTTGGGCAGTTTTTCTGAGGGTATTATTTTGTTTATATTGATATCGGAATTATATCGTATCGACCGAAATTAAGAAATATATCGTGATACAAGTTTTGGCCATATCGTCCAGCCCTAGCCTGGATATTTGTTTTTAGGGTGTTCAGAAACAAAGGCACCGGTCCAATAATAAACTCTTTTCTCTAAGCATCTTTTGTTCTTTCTAAAGGTGGCAGCATTTCTGTAATTCATCTTGGTGCAAGCTTTATCAGCAGTTACAGTTGCAGGATATGGATTTAAAGATTCAACTGCATCTAAAATCTGGTTCAAATGAGGTCTTCCAGCACTAGAGTATGATAAAAAAAAAACTAAAAAAAAACAGGAAAATAAGCTGGGGAATGCCAGTGGCCTACTCTTGTCTCAGCTGCAGACTTCACTGACTACAGCTGGAAAAAGCATGATGGTGATTATATCACAGATCTCCTGTCTGCTAACCTGCCTTGGAGCAATGCTGGCTCTCTCGTTACTGCTCACAAAGCCTGTTTGCTTGCTGTGTTCACATACACACAATGACTTTATTTTTATGACTTTTTTTCCTGTGGTCATTCACTGTGGGAGTGTGTGTAAAGGCTTTTGAAGTGGCTGAATTGAAAAATGTAATTTTCAATTTGCTATTTGTAATGCAATTGATATGCTTATCTTAAAGTTATATAATTAACTTATTTTGATAATGTATTTGTACATTATCAAATTTAATTTTGATAATTGAATGAAAATATATTTTTTTGTAAGATAATGATGATCCTCCCATTGATCCACATCTGGATACAAACACAGTTCTAAACCGGAGATATTTATCTCTTGCCAGAATTCAACAGTACTGTGTTAGGCTTATGGTGAGTCTGTGGACTGGTGAAGGTCTCTGTTGCAGCTTAAGCTGTCTCCTAATCAAAACTATGTAAGCAGGACATTAATGTGAATGTGTGTTCAGCTTGGTCAATAGCTGATGGCAGAAGATGCTTGCAGACCGATCTCCCTAATTGACTTTCTGGCATGATCACCGGATGAGCACCTGCAAGCTGCACATTCATGAGCTCAGAGCACACAGGCTCTGGGATGTTGGTTGTCATGGTTACTCCCTTCCCTGGCAGAGATGTGTAGCAGGTGCATGTGTGTGTCAGGATCAGTGTGACATGGGAACTTGTGGATTGAACTGGTGGGTACCTCCTTAAGACTAGGCTATCTGTACTGTCAGATGGTGTCTGGCAGAATGCTGGCTCGATATCTGGATCCTTGATTGCCAGGAATGACTGCTTCTATTCATACCAGTCGAGTTAAACGCACTTATGTCTTTGGTTCAAAACAAAATGGGGAGAGAGGATACTACAGAACCAAATGAAGTGAGATTGCAGGGGACATTAGATTAAGACAGAAATGTGACCCATGATTAAAGCCTTCCTCATAGTTAAATGCACTGTGACTCCTTGTTACTCAAAAGCCACCCCTTATCCAGTAGCACTTCCGTTGCTGTTGTCCAGTTTTACCAGTAGGAGATGTTCACAACTTTATCTCCAACTTAGATTTTACACCTTTGCCCGGTCTTTTTTTTATTTTCTTTCTTTTGTGTTGTCAATCTTTCCAGAGTATAACAGCTTGCTGTTAAGGCCATGTCTGTTCATATAACAGTATCCTTTCTAGATTTAATATTCTTGTTAATGTGCCTCAGCTTTAGAAGCCTCAGGGGAAGCGGACACTGTGGAGACGCAGGTTCCTGAACCTTCTGTCAGCAAAATTCCAGCAGAATTCAAACCAGGTTTGTACATTAGCAGTTAAGTATTCTAGCTACATTGTTGGGCCCTCATTGATTTACATAATAAATAACTGATTGATGTAATGTTAAATGCTCAGTTTAGTCACACTGTTAAACTGCTGTGTAAATTTTTTAAGCAGGCATTTAGAAAAGGTTGCTTATGTATGTTGTTTCCATTAAATCCACATAATTTAGATCAATGATGAGTGCTGTTGATCACTTTAAACCATTAGCAATACATTGTAAATACTGCAAATGATGTAAAGTTATGTATATTGTGTTCTCATGAACACTTTTCCCCCTCTCCACAGAGTCAAAACCAGCAGCTAGAGCCCAGCTTACATCTTTAGAAAGTTCTGCATCTTCAGCGACTCAGACCCAAGAGTCTTTTCCAGTCCAACAACCTACTGAGGCACAGCAGACCCAGGATACCACATTGCAAATCAAACCAGCAACTACAGAGGCCTGCCCTGAGCAGGGCACGGTCAACCTCAGCACAAAGGATTTTAAGGCCATCATCTCAACCACCAAAGAACCAATTACTACATCAGTACCTTTAATAGACCAACAAATTGAAGTCACACTACTCCAGCCTTCAAGTATGGATGTAGCCAGGGCTTCTTTCCTGGAAACTGCTCCAAAAGAACTCAAAGAGAGCAATGAGGG
This sequence comes from Rhadinocentrus ornatus, assembly GCA_037177495.1. Lineage (NCBI taxonomy): Eukaryota > Metazoa > Chordata > Actinopteri > Atheriniformes > Melanotaeniidae > Rhadinocentrus > Rhadinocentrus ornatus. The sequence continues at coordinate 16,745,793 of JBAMHW010000008.1, forward strand.
TATATTTCCCATTACCCTGACAGACAATGTTAAGCCCACAGCTTCTAATACGTCAGAGGAGATGGACACCACACTGGACTGCAAGCCCAATCTGTCATTTCTTAACTTGTCAATAGAGCAGAAGCCATTCAAAACATCTGTGGAAAGATTAGCTGAACTGGTTTCTTCTTCCTCCCCCTCCTCCCATCTGGTCCGAGGGACACCTCTCAGAGAACCACCCCAGACCCAGATACTACCTTCACTGAGTGACCACAGCAGTATGATACCAGCAACAACCCTTGTGCCATTCACCCCAAAGATTGGCATGGGAAAGCCAGCCATCACCAAGAGAAAGTTTTCTCCTGGGAGGCCAAGAGTGAAACAGGTATGGACCTGAACATCATTGCATAAGGATCACCGATGTGTTTTGGCACTGTCTGGCTGTTTCTGATTTATTTAATGTCCCAGTTCAAGTAATAAACCAAGGGAGCACAGTTTTATAATTGGTTGCTTGTACCTTGTGTACTCCGTGTCTCTTTACACTATGAAAATAGATTATTCTTTGCAGCCAGGAGATGGTTGAAGTGGTTTTTATGACTGGGATATATTTTGCTATTATTGTTTGAAGCTGTTTCTCATTAAGTTTGCTTTGCAGTGCACTACATGAAGAACAGAATATCAAATATTAGTCTATCTCCACTTCCTCCTTCCTCACATTTGTCACATTGTTTACAGCATGTTGCTGTATAGGTATTCTCATCAGTCTTTTCATCTCACATCTTTGTCACAGACATGTACAACCTCAGTATTTTTTAAGGATGAACATTCATCAAGTCACAAGTAACAATTACCATTACTGCATCCTGGTATGCTCAACATTTCTCCGTCAACAGCAATATGTCATTGTGGCTGTTTTTAAACATTGTATCTCCTTACAATGTCGTTTTCTCAGACTACCATTGACATTAAATGTATACTCTTCAAGGAAAATTATGATTGGAATCTGATCACACCCCTGGCTACTATATATAAACAATGAAGGAGTTTAGGACAGACAAGTTCAATTAATGTTTTGTTTTTTTTTTCCCTCAGATTATATATCAAATTTTATTAAATATTACAAGGCCCAAACTGATGGTTACGTAAGGCGTGGAGAAATCTATAACAGCAAATTACACTTAGCTTATATTAAATCCAGCATGCTTTTGGCTGTGTTCATGTTTTGCTGTACTGATTCAGCTCCTTGTTTGGTCAACATGTCCTTTAACGTAACTGCTGTGGCAAGACAGGATTTTTTTTTTTCTTTTTCTTCTATAATGCCTTCTTAAACCTTTCATATCCAGCTGCTCGCAATGCCACTAACATATTTGTGCTCTCCAATTTTGCTTGGAAAAACCACCCATTTTCAATATGCTCTTTGAACTAGCTGCATGAAGGTATTAGCTTTAAAACTTAAGGTAACCCAGTATCTTATCCCATTCATGTTTTGGCACATCTGATGTTTTCTAATGCTCCTGCTTGGATGGGTGCAGTGGGTACTTCGGGAAAAAAAAATCATTAGAATTTCACTACATTTCTCTAACATATTTTCTTTGTATGTTTTGTTTCTTTGCTGGCTTTGTTTTTAAGTTGCTGCATTTTGTCACCCTCCTCCCTCCCTCTCTCTCACTCTCACCCATCCCTCCTTACCTTAGGGTGCATGGAGCCCTCATAGCAGTGTGAGCTCACCCTTGTCCTGGTCACCAGACCAGCCAGAGGGGTGGGACCCAAAGACCAGGCAATCCTCTGGCAGCCCTGGCTGGAGCATCAGAGTGGTAAATACAGTGGCTCACCAGATGGCAGGGCAGCAACTGCCTCCTATGCCCGTACCATTGTGACGCACACTCCCTGAGTGTTCCTGATTGTCATTGGATATTTAGCTGACACTAGTAATTATTGCCATTTAACTGAGAGGTGGAGTCAGAAACTAGTGTCATGGCTTATGACTCAATGAAGGGGAACTGAAATATATGGCTATATTTGGTTTGCAGTTAAATTGAGTTCAAGAATGTGATACATTGCATTTTACAGTCTATTCCAGTGTAAATATCTTATTCAAACCTTTTATAGTATTTCTGTTTGTCATGTAAATTTGTCTACAGGTTTTGGCAGAGCAAAATGCTTTTAGTTGTTTATTGCCACATTGATAGCCTTTACTCTAAATGCTCATTTATGCTGTATGCTAAAAAAATGCAGACGTAGCTTTCTATCCATCACCTGCATCTTTTGTGTGTATCTTGGTCCGTTTTCAGAATGTTTGCTGATGCGTACCCCAATGTAGCAAACAGCAATACCACGGGGGCAGTGTTGCACAGTATAACTGCTGTGAGACCAGCAAAAGTAACAAAGAAGAAAAAGCCGCTATGCATTTAATGACTGCACAGACCATTGCTGTCTACTGCGCTGCCTCTTTTTTTATGTCTTTGCCTAAGAATGTACGCTATCATGATCTGCTCCACTGTAAAAATATTTTCTGTTGTCTGAAACTGATGTCGAAACTTGGAGGCTAAACTCTGCACTTTTCTGTTTGTATCGCATCCATGTCATGTAATGGACGCATGGGAGTATGTGCGGAGTGACGTTTGACAGCGTTTGACATGGATGTACCTATTTATTTGCATAAAGGGAGCATGAAGGAGGAATGCTTGGCTATTCTGTTCCAGTGCAAGTTAAACACTTTTTTTTTTTTGTAACGGCAGGGCCTCAGTTTGGAAACTGGGCCAAATGTGGGCCAAGTATGAAGAAACTTTGGTGTGGACTTTGGAAGGATCAATGAGCCAAAAGTTCAGCAGTTGTTATTAAACTGAGGTCTCTGTGGGAAATTTGCAAAAGGTGCCACGAACCTTGTATTTGTAAAGGCTTTTTCCCATTCATAATTCTTGGCTTTCTCGATTATTTTCATCAAGAAGGAAAATATCTGGTCAAGAATAAGACCTTCCGCCCTCTTCACCCTTCTGCAGTAAATCCATTTATTCTTTTTAACAAAAGTTGTGTACTGCTAACAAAATACATTGAAATTGCAGTTGTTGAGGTGGTGGTAATGTTGAGGAAGGGCTTGTCGTTTCTGCATAACGCTCAGATACTGACAGCACTCTCATCATGATGTACATACATGTGAGTTTTAAGTATTGTAAAAGGGTATAAAATTGGTAAAGATGACACCGGTTGCCGCTGCTACAGTGTTGAAATTATCAAAAAACTAGCTTGCTTGATTATCAGCTGGATAAGCTTCGTGATCTTGTTTTGCACCAAAGACCAAGCTTTCAGTCCTTAGGCTATTTGCATTATGCTCTGAAAATTAAGTGCAGCAACAAAGTGTTGGTATGTGCTGCAGCTAGCAGGAATAAATGAATGAATAAATAAAAGAAAAACCCTCAACTCATGACCCTGCGATGCTGTGCTACAATGTTTTCTTTCCTCCAATGGACGAGAGAGGTGGCTCGCAGGGTTTGCACAAATCTTTTCAGCATCCACTAGATTGTCATCTGTCGCCACTCCATGCTTACTTGTACAGTTAACATTGTTGGAAAAATAACAAAAACCAACAGGAAAGTGTTACATTAGGCAGTGACTGACATCTGTTCCTGATGGGCCTGTGGATGTTTTTTTGTCTGTGTTTGGTAAGCCATGGGGGAGCGATGGCCTGCTATGGTGCCTGCATGACTCATTCTGAGCATGAACTACACACAGGGCAGCAACTGGAATTGTGAATTAACAGCATCTGCAACAAAATACACAAACATAATTGACACATTTATTTTCCCCCAATTCTTCACAGTTTTGTCATTTTTTTCCAGTACTGTTATTAAAACAAGTTAGCCTGCCACCAAAGTGTGTGTGAGAAAGAAAAGAGACCTTTGAAAATAATAGAATGTTGCGCTTGCCAACTTTAATTAGTAAAACAGGGAGTGTTCCGCTATTATTTTTATTTATTTATTTTTTCCCCTTTAAATAAATTAATCAATTTTCTTTTTTTGTCTTGTCAACAGGGTCGAGGCTCAGGCTTCCCAGGGAGGAGGAGGCCAAGAGGAGCTGGTCTGTCAGGTAGAGCTGGACGCGGCAGGGCCAGAGGGAAGAATGGAGTGAATCCCAGCATCAACCCTGGGGTATGAATTATCAGCTGTATGGCATTTCTGGCAAATATTGCTTTACATGCAAATATTTCTTTTCCCTCCAGATACGGGTGTTTTTGTAAACAGCAGTAATGTTGACACTAGATTAAAATGGTGAAGATAGTTGATTTTGTGTACATTCATGACTAGTTTGACAATTAACAAAACTAACTTCTCATCCAGTAATATATGTATGCACCCAAGTGGGTCATGTTAACTTTTTATTCATTGTCTTTATTTTTCTTCTGATTAGCAGATTGCCACAATAGAAACACAATACCCTGTGAAGGAGGAGGAGGAAAATGCAATGCATAACACGGTTGTCATTTTCTCCAGCAATGACAGTTTCACTTTAAAACAGGTGATTTTCATTTATTTATTTTAAGGTTGACTGTTTTTACCCATTTAATTTTAAATTCCTGTCAGTGAATTTCACTGTTCCCATTAGATGGCCTAGAATTAAATAGTTGCTTATAGATTGCTCCCCCTTGAGATGTGTAATTCCTCTGGAGATACTGCAGAAAATGTAGTCATTTAGCATAAAAACATAATAAAATTAAATTTTTTTTACTATTTTGTTAATGATTATGTTGGAACCAGATTCTTCCGTTAGAAGCGAAAGTGCTAAGGTGCTTTTGGCACCAATAAACTTCAAATTTAACATTAATAAATGATCATATTAAAAAAAAAGGAGGTTATTAAACAATATAGCTGAATTTCTGCTCTGTAATGGTATCTAGTTTTTCTCCACTGAACTCCATGTTGGCCGGGAAAAGACTCATATATTCCTTACTAAAAATATCTCAGTCCAGTTTTTCCAAGATATTCATGTATGCCTTTTACGTTGCTTTTCAAGACATGTGGATGTGTATATGGGGATAGACATCAGCTGCACTGCTTTAGTTTGCCAAGACTATTTTTATTTTTTTAGTGTTCAGGATCATGTGAAGCTAGACTAAGATTTCTTTCTAATTTGCTGGTAGTAAACCCTAAATATAATGCATGTGTGACTGTGTCCCAACCCAAAAAAGGAAAAAGTATTTTAATTGTTAAAGCAGGAATAACAAAACATGTTCTTTGGGGTTACAATTAATTGGTTTTAACTGGGTTAAAATTAGGTTTCTCATGTCTTTTTTTTCTTTTAGGACATGTGTGTGGTGTGTGGAAGTTTTGGTCTTGGTGCAGAGGGCCGTCTTTTGGCCTGCGCTCAGTGCGGCCAGTGTTACCATCCATTCTGTGTAGGCATAAAGGTACAACATCTTAATAAAGTCTGTAAAATACTGATTTGCTACAGCTCAGAAACTTTGTCTGTAAACCTGCGTTATTGTCATTCTCAATTACTTTTACCCAGATCACCAAGGTGGTGCTAAGTAAAGGCTGGCGCTGTCTGGAGTGTACAGTGTGCGAGGCATGTGGCCAAGCCACAGATCCTGGACGTTTGCTGCTATGTGATGACTGTGACATCAGCTATCACACATACTGCCTAGACCCTCCACTGCAGAATGTTCCCAAGGACAGCTGGAAGTGCAAGTGGTGAGCAAGTCTTTGATCATCTCACTCAAATCTGCCTCAAGCTGAATATAATTTTAAATTACAACTGAACTTGTGTCAAGTCTGCAAAGTTATGCAGGTCTACTTGTGTGTTACCATAGCACATTAAAAAACACATGGTTGACCAAAGTCCTGCACAACAGGAGACAACAGAAATAAAACACATAAGACTCCACAACTATAAACCATGTAAACACTACAAACAGAGGATACAATACAATCAGAACAGACAGTTAAAGCAATGTCAATCTCATACTGGGTTAAAAACCACAGAATAAGTGTGATTTTAAATGAGATCAACTGAGGGAGCTTGTCTCATGTGCAGAGGAAGGTTTTCCCAGAGCTTTGGGGTAATAACAATTTCTTGTGTGATTTAGGAATTGCAAGCAACATCTGGTCAGCTGACCAAAGGGAACGAAGGGCGTAGGGGTGCAACAATTTGGACAAATATGCCAGTGCAAGACCATTAAGAGATTTAAAAATTAATAAAAGAACTTTAAAATTTACCCTAAAATAAATAAGAAACTATTGCAATAAGGCTAACACCGGAGTGATGTTCTCATGTTTCCTTGTACATGTTAAAAATGGTGTTGGGTAGCAGTTGAGGTAACTAGCTTTATTTAACCCCTTACTATTTTATAAATACCTCTTTAAAATATAGTTATTTCAGAACAGAACAAACTTAACAAAAAAAAAATAGAAAATACTTAAAACAAATTTAAAAGCTATTCACAATGGGCAGCAGGATAGACTTTATTCTTTTTGAAGTAACCTGTATTTATTGACCTCTGTCTTCCTCATCTCCCGTAGGTGTGTGTCCTGTACCCAGTGTGGTGCCACCACGCCAGGACTAAGGTGTGAGTGGCAGAATAATTATACCCAGTGTGCTCCCTGTGCCAGCCTTGCAACGTGCCCAGTCTGCCTGGTGGACTACAGTGAAGGCACCATCATTGTGCAGTGCCGTCAGTGTGACAGGTATGCAGTGTTTTTATAAATGTGCCATCTCAGACAGACAAGTTTCAACTGAATCCCTGCAGTAATTGGCACAAATCTAATCCGGCTCTCCGATCATTAGGTGGTTTCATGCCTCATGTCAGAGTCTCCATTCAGAGGAAGATGTAGAAAAAGCTGCAGAGAGCAGCTTCGACTGCACAATGTGCAGAAATTTCAAGACCACTAAAGGTGGGAGCTCCGTGATTTAACTATGTGCCTCTCTTTTTTTTTTTCTTTCTTTCTTAATTTTGATGTTTTTTTGTGTGTGTGTGTGTGTCTGCCATGGAGTTAATAGACCTAAAAATGCCATTATCCTGCTTCTAATGTTTTGCTTTTGCACGTCTGGTGCTGCTGCAGTTGTGACCAAGATGAGAGACATCACTGAGCCGCTGGTTGTGATGCCAGTTGTCACAAAGACTAAAGAAATTGGTAAATATTAAACCTAGATAATAAATGCACCAGAATGAATTGTTGATCTCTGTACTTGCAGGTGATTTGATATCGATTCAAAGGTCACATGCTCACTGTTGTGGCACCCAATCTTTTTTGTCTTTTCAGATCTGTCAAGGACGTACACCCAGGATGGAGTTTGTTTGACAGAGTCAGGACTTTGCCAGCTCCAGAGCTTATCTGCTACAGCATCACGACGACGGAAACCTAAGCCGAAATTAAAGCTTAAGATTATTAACCAGAACAGCGTGGCAGTCCTTCAAGCACCTGTGGACCCACTTTCAGAACTCTCTCGAGATGAAGACATAGAGGACCACAGGGGTACTTGTTGCTTCAAGTTTGTTCTTTCAGTTCTTTCACTTCAATTCACTTTTTTTTTGTCCTCAACACTTTACTGTTGCCCAGCAGATCTTTAAAAATGAACTAATTATCATATTCAGATATGTTCAACAATTACCTCCACATTATTTGGAATAAATATACATCATTATTTTACTTCATAGTCTAAAATGGTATTTACTATGTAGCCATATTTGTTTTATTTATATATATATATATATAATATTTTATTTTAGTTTATTCAGTGTAAACATTTTTAGTTAAATCAAAATGAAAAAGAAACACAGGAAAGGAACATCCATGGTGAATTTATTTCAATCAGACTAATGTCCCGCTGTTGAGTGGGGTTCAGGTAGAATTGACCCTTGTTCTGCGTAAAGGGGCCTGGCTGGGGTGTTCTAAACTGTAGAGCTGTCACTCATCATCAATTCCCTCTCCCTCTCACAGAGGCGGAGCTCCTCGATTGTGAGACAAAGTCTGACTCAAGCCTGGAGCGGGAGCCAGTGGAGGATGACTCCAAGGGGGCCGACGGCGGCAAGAAGAGGAAGAGGAAGCCGTACCGGCCGGGTAGGGCACCTGATTGAAGGAGACAGCTCCCCTGAAGCGTAAAATGGTGCAGTACATGCCTGACGTAGCTGTAGCAAAGCACTGCCATCTCATGGAGTCTGATGCACAGAAGGTTCTGTCTGGTGTTTCTAAGCCTTAATGCAATGGGCAGTTTGGTAGAAGCATACATACAAAACTTACATTTCAAATTATAGCCTCCATAATTGCAGTGTAAATTGTATTGAGAAGGGGAAAATATACTGAGAGTTTTTTACTTTTCCAAGGCATTGGGGGATTCATGGTCCGCCAGAGGAGCCGCCCAGGCCAAGGTCCAAGCAAAGCTAAGCGATCCCTCTGCAGAAAAGACTCCTCTGGATCTGTGTCAGAGAATCCCTTAGGAAAAGATGAAGGTATGTGCACCTGAACTGGCAACATAATTAATTATTCGGTTTCATTGTAACAATTTATGCTTAAACATGAAGCAGTTTCCTTCAGATTATTTAATTGTATATATTAAGTATAATATATCTTTTCTTTGCAGGTTGGACAGAAGCACTGCCAGATACTCCTGTGGATGAGATTCCTCCTGAACCAGAGGTCCCAGAAAAGATAAAGAAACGCTATCGAAAGAAGAAAACTAAACTGGAGGAGGCTTTTCCCACCTATCTACAGGTGTGTCACTATGATAGCAGGGACTTGGTGTTGGACATTATCACCAATCATTAAGTTTAGAAAATAAAAAGGTTATATTTGACATTTAATGTTACTGTATTGTGTATCTTTATAGCATACACCACTATATATACTTGGAGTAAATTTATTTACAATGTACATGAATGAAATGAAAAGCTGTTAAAAAGAAATTACATAACACTTTTTATACCATTTTAACATCGCATGTAATAGAAGATGCAAATAAAGGCTGCATTAGTTAAAGGTGCATTTTATAAGCTATTATCAATTCTATTTTATTATGCAAATGTATCATTCATATTCAGAGCTTGTCTGTTCATGTCATACCATATCTTCATGAGATGCTTTTTATCTCACGCTTGGGAAGTTTGGGAATCCAAAGTGCATTGCTTTGAAACCATCAGCAGAACTTGAGCGCATGGTGCCTCTTTTGTAAGCATTTTTGAAATGGGAACAGCCTAAAGGAACTCTCAGTGGAGGATACTTTTCTCTGATCATAACTCTTTAAACGGCCACTGTCTCACTTGTGAATTGACACATAAAAACTTAAGTGGAGATGACTTCAAGGCTGCTTGTTCCTTGCAAGCATCTCAGTGTCACCTTGTGTTGACTAAAACATAGATATGTGAGGTGCATTAAGCCCACCAGCAGCTGTCAGTGCAGCTCTTTATCCCACCACATTGCTGGGAAGAGTAACGTAAAGGTCTGACACAGTGAAGCACATTTCATTAATTATTGAGATTACAACACATCAGGCTTTTAATGTCTCAGTGCAGCAGTGAGCTGCATTTCCTTGTTTTCAGGACAGTTGGTGACTTATGAGTACAGTTGGTTTAGGAAGATATGTGCCGATAAAGGTGAGGTCAGCACCTGTGTGTGTGAAAGCAGTTTGTGTGTGAGGTTTTGTTTAATTTTAACTGTTATAGGCCTTCAGAAAATGCTTAATCATTTGTATGTAATAAGGGGATATTATGAAAGGAATTTCATGCCCCTATTTAAAATAACAAAATGTTTTGCTTTTACATCCCCATTATTAAAAAGGTTACTCTAAAATGTAAATAAAGATGGAATGTGATGATTTTCACATTTCAGATCCTTATTTTTTTCTCCATAAAACATATCAAACAGCGCGTTTCCTGTTACAAAAAAGAAAATCTTAGCTCAGTTTGAATTTTAAAAAAAAAGCAACATGTGTCAAAATAGTTGGGACAGGCAATACTTTCCATTGTGTAGCTTATTGTGTTGTCCTATTCTTTACTAATATAGGGTTCCAGCTGCTCTATATTCATGGCTATTCTGTCATATTTTGTGTTGAATAATTTGCTAAATGTTTTATTTAGTAATTGGTGAAAGATCTGGACTTTTAAGGCAAGCTAATTTAGCACACAGATGTTTGAACAATGAATCTGATATAATAAATGCTGTATGTGGTTTAACATTGTCTTAACATACTGTTAAGCATTGATGGTGCCTTTTATTTTCTGTGTCCCACAGATATTTCCAGATTATCATAATCTTTTGTTGGTATCATCTACTGTATATGATGAAATGTCTCTAATTTAAAATTGAGGAACATTGAGAAATTGCCCAACATTTTGTAGCTGTAGTATTCAGATTGCTGAACCTCTGCCCATATTAACTTTTGAGACACTCTCTGTTTTTAGTACAAAACAAAAACATGTTGACAAAGAGGTAACTGGTTTTGTGTGTTGTCATGCTCAGGAAGCTTTCTTTGGAAAGGATCTACTGGACAAAAGCAAGCAAAGTAGGCAGCAGAGGGTCGATTCAGGCTTACTGGAGGACGGGCAAACCCAAGTGGAGAGAAAGCACCCCACTTCCAGCTTCCTACACGCAACATCAGACCCACTACTCAGTGCCTCAACAAAATCCATTCCTAGCAGACCAACAGCACCAGGTATGTTTTTACTTTTTACTTTCCTCAGGATCACAGATTAGATTCACTGAATCATAGCTATGCACTTAAATATCTGGTATTACCACGCTCTAACAAAGACTTGAATTAAACCACTGCTGGGAACGAATTGGGGCAGGTGTCTATAAAAATCAATGAAACAATGTTTGTTTTGACACTCAGCAAATGATTTTATCCCACAAAGGAGTAATAATTAAAAATTTAGTTAAGGTTCTCTTCAAGAGCTTGCTTTGTTTCACCTTCCCGCTTTATCCTGCTTATAAGATCTTTCTGTTTTTTTAAACAAATGGACATGCAGCTGGAAAACAAGACCATGTGCCTCACTACAGTCACGGTTGAGATATTATTATACAGTTATAAGAGATATTAGATATTATTACACATTTTTTACCAACAATTACAGTCTTTTGATTAAAGATTTTTCAAGAAGGAAGTCTTTACAAATGTTTAGAGTTTAATGCAGCTATTCTCCAACTAGATTCACATCATAAGTCTCACAGCTTTCAATGTCTGATCAGCAACTAAAAGAGATTCTACAACAAAACTATTTGTGGTCCATGTCAGCTTATTGGTATGGGACTAATAACTTGAAGATTCCTGGTTGCAGCTGGTCAATAAACTGCAGTAAAAATAAGCCAACATAATATTTGTATAACATCTTAATGCATCTAATCGGTCATTAGTCAGGTGACATAAAATGGCTCCAAGTCAAAGTTCTTAGGAAAGCTAAAATAAAAATGGATACAGAGTTTCACATCATAGAAAGTGTGTTTTTAACCATCCATTAAAATCACTGTTTGTTTTGTTTGTTATTTAAATTCAACCCTTATATCTCTGTCATTTCAGGTTTAATATCTACAGTAGCGCTAAACGTCAGTAATGCAGCAGACCAAGAGCTAAAAAAAAAGAAACTCCCTGGATGTTTGTGTTGGGAATGCTCTTGATTCAAATGGACCTATAACTAGCTAGTTTTCAGATATACAGTTAGATTCCATGTCAGCTTCTACCCGGCAAATATATTGTTGTAAGCATCTTTGTCACAGTACACTTTTAGGGGTGAGGTTGGCTTTGGCTTGCCTTGAAAACCTGCTCTGTTTCATTACTGGATTTCAGACCTGCTCTGAAAATCCTGAACATTGATGGAAAAGCTGTTTGAAAAAGCCTGTTTTCACAATGTATTTTTACATAGTTTTTAGCCTTTAAATCTGTTTTTAAAAGTAATCTTTTAAAATCTTTTTACACATAAAGCTCAAAATTTTCTGTACTTTGACTTTGAAATCAGTAGCTTACAAATTTGAGAAATGCCAACTTCTATAAAAAAATTTATCAAATTTGATCCTGTTGTGATAGATTTGAACTGTTGCCATAAGATCATCGACTCACCGTAGAGGCCCTAAATTTTATATATATATATATATATATATATATATATATATATATATAAATAACTGACCCCTAAGTATGACTGTCAAAAAAAG
>JBAMHW010000008.1:16758005-16775946 GCA_037177495.1 Rhadinocentrus ornatus
AACTGACCCCTAAGTATGACTGTCAAAAAAAGAATTATTTTGATCATATTAGTGACAAAAAATAAAAGGTAAAATCTATCCTCTCATCAAAATCTAGCAGAAGTTTTAATTGATGTTACAATAAAAAGTGGCATATTTTATAAAAATGTTTATTTTTATGTCGCAGAATTGAGTTCTTTCAGGGTTTAGTCAAGCAATTTCTTCATGTGGCATCCAAACAAATGATTCAAAACCTCTCATGTTCATTTATCCCCATCATTATGATTTGTGACTATTTTTTTTTCTTTCTATTTTGTTTTCTTTTTTTGTTCCTTCCCTCCATCTACAGAGACGTCTGAGGAACCATTAGTTGATCTATCTGATGTTCTGAACACTGATGCAGACATCTTGGGAATGCTCGGAAAGCCAAGCAGTGACTCTGGTGCGTTATTTATCTCACAAGCAGTCACAGTGAAAGGATTTATATAAAGTCCCTAAGTTGTAGATTTATAAATCAGATGCTGCTTTAAAAGAAAATTCACCAGAGAGCAGGTTTATTTTTTCTTTCACCACCTTAATGATTTTCTTTATTGCCATATTCTTTAACTATAGTTTTTTTGTTTGTTCATCTTTGGTTTTATCTTTTGTTTGTTGGATGTGTGCTGTGCTTGTTTTGTCTTATTTTATTTCACTCATTTTATCTGGTTTTGGGTTCTTGTAGGTCTTGATTTTTGTCCCTTCCAGGTTGACAGCTCGCCTCCTTCTTTTGGTAAGGGTGCTATGGCTACTAATCCCCTGCTTTAGTGCGTTCCTCCTCTCTTACAGTGTCTGTTTAGGTGTGCATGTATCAAAAATAAATGCTTCATACTGGGCGTTTTCTCAACCATTTCTAATTTAACACTCATAAACTCCTTAGTGCTTTTCTAACACAGTCCTCAGTAGTCACTCGGATGCATATGGTGTGTCGGTCTTTGTGTTCTTGACCCTCTGAATACCCTTTCATACATTCATTTTTGCCTAGCCTGTGTTCAGAATGGCAAAGAAACTTACAAGGACATCCAGACATTCAAAAATGAGCAGTATAGAAGCGATTAGGACCTCTGCTTTCATTCCATTGGCTTTATGACAAAAAACTCTGCAGTTCATGCCCCATCTTCCTATGATACTGTATGTTTTATTGTTAGTGATCTTACCAAATTGCATTTCCTGAGTTACGTCTCTGATTATATTTATATAAATGAATTTAAACTAAAATAAAAGTTTATCAGTCTAGATTGTGTATGTGGAGCGTCTCATATTCTGCATAAGGGACAGAATAATTGGATGTTTTATTTCAAAGACTTCAGGGCTCTAGAGTGTGACCATAATTTTGAGTTGGTTGCAGGTGTAGGACTTAATCTTCCCAAATGTCTTTCTGTATTCCATCTTCACTCCCCCTTTCCCAGAGCTCAGGGAAGAATAAAACTGATTTAAAAAAATAAATAAATAAACAGTTAAAGACAGAGAAGAGGATGGGTCTTCGCTTCTTATTCTCTCTGATCCATAGTTGCACCCCACATTATGTTTTTTAAATAGCGACCAGTGTGCAACAGGCATCCAGTACGGTGAAGAACAGCATAGGTGAGTCAATTATCATTTCAAAATAAAGAAATAACCCATAAAAAGTTTTTTTCTTTGAGACAAATACAGCTATACTAAATCCATGTTCCCAATACCAGCCCTGACTACTGTCATAACTGAGGTAACTATCCAGACATCAGTCTCACCAGTCTCTGGTAAGATGCCTAACTCCAGTTCTGTATCTGGTTTTGAGGCAGATGCCATTTTCAATTCCGAAATGGCATCTGCCTCAGAGCCAGAGCTTGAGCTTGTGTAGAAGAAAACCAAACCTGTAAGTACTGGTTAGATATGGTTGCACTGAATATACTTTAGGGAACGCAGTCAAATTATGGCAGGCAACAGCACTTTACACAATTTACACTAAAACTTTAAAAAACTACAACAGTTACAAAAAGCGCTCCATGCCGTTCCCATCTAAGAAGGCATATAATACAGCCAAAGAGGAGTCTATCACAAAATTCAAGTCTTCATAAAGAAGAATAAATTTAATGTAAATGTGAAACTGCATTAATAAAAACAAAATAATTTAAAAAGCAATGTATCTTTTTTCTACTTAGCATTCATACTTAAGGATAAACATTTTCTTGCACCTCATTCTTGCTCACAGTAATTTAAATAATAATAATAATGATAATAGTGAACAGAGAAATGTTGTAAAATTTAGGTACACCTCAATTTGTTGCTTGTGCACTCAAATTTAAAAAGTTAGGCACACCAGAGCAACTAATACAAAAAGTTTGTCTAGAGCCCTGGACTTGAATTGAAAAGTACTAGTGTAACTTAATTATTAAACAAACTGGAAAACGGTACTGTAATTGTATACTGTACAGCTTTGATGGTACTCCGCAAGCTGTTACAATAAACACTCATTTCAAGTTTGAATTCATATAAAGCTTGTGTTTTATTTATTTATTTATTTATTTTTTGTACATGTATGTTATGACTTATTTTTGTATGGCTGTGTGTGTTTCAACAGCCGGTCTGGACATTGGACCCCTGGCAGACAATTCCCCAGTTACATCTCAGTCTCAGGCTGGCCGAAGGACACCAAGAACAATGCCAGAGGAACCATTGGATGGCATTCTCAGCCCGGAGCTAGACAAGATGGTTACTGATGGTCAGTGTAGGAGAACAGACATTTATCTTTAGCGGTATCAGATACACAGAATCCTTCCACAGGAACACTTTAGAAATTTAGTCTCTTCACTCGTGTTTCCAAATATGTTCTCCAAAACTGGTATTTTTTCAGCAAGTTTAAAGGCCTTTACACACCTACTCCGAACATTTCGTACGACTAATTCGCACGGCAATATTTTTTATCGAATCAATGAGTAGTCAATGGAAACATTCACATCAGTGACGAATTTCCATTAAGCGATTTTGCGAGATTTATTTTTTCGGACTGAGATCGATTTTTCTTAATATTCGCATCCGACAGATACACAATCGACCAATCAGACGGCTTATTGATTGCATCACCAGAGCCGGTGTTGCGAGCTATGCAAGTGTCACTTCTCGCTGCTTTTTTCCAACTTTGTATCACCGAGCGTCTTATTACATTTGTCTCACAACACCCGTGTTTGTTTGACAAGCGAGACAAGAATTGCAGCGACAATGATCACAAAGACAATGTGTGGCAAACAATTGCCAACGAGCTGAATTATGAAGATCCGAAAGTCGGTGCTGAAGCGGTCGTGGTACAGCTTCAGCTCCTGGACTAAACAATTAAACTCCCCAAGCTCCTCTCTCTTCTCAAGGATAGGATGTACCCAGTGCGCTCATATTTATTGTTTTTGGGATCATCAGCACAATATCGTTGTTGCCTGATGTGGAATCAATGTTTGTTTTTCCCACTTTCCGAATATGTTTTAGAATCTTCATAATTCGCAATTTCGTATTGCGCTAGGTGTGCATAGACAAAAACTTTGAAATTTCTCCTCCGAATTATTCACAATATCGTGTCATTTATTCGCAACGGTCCCGGTGTGTAATGGCCTTTCGAATGGAAAATCATTTATATATCACAGGGTACATAAGCCAGGTGGATTTTTTATATTTAATTATAGTATGTTTTTCAAACAAGCCTTGAAATGGGGTAATATTTACTTGTTTCTGCATAACTAGATAATAATTTTTTCTGCAAGTGGTTGTTTTTCCACTCCAAGAAACACTGCAAATTTAGGCACTTTTTTTTTTTTTAACAAACTATTTCTGTTTTCAGTTCAGAGTAGTTATGATCACTACTACAACAGCTCTCCAAGTGAGCAGACTTGTTTTACACCCGACATACCCTCATTCTACCCTCTTCAGTCATTAGTAGCAGCAGAGGTTGTTTTCTGCACATCTTGGTTACTACCAGTGGTTATATGAGCTGCTGTTGCCCTTCCAGTCTACCCGTTCTCCTCTGACCCTTTACATCACCAATCTATTTTCGCCCAGATAATTATCACTCACTGCAGATTTTTTTGTAAACCATAGAAATGGTTCTGGGTGAAAATCCCAGTAGATCATCAGTTTCTGAAATACCCAGACCAGCCCAACAATCATGCCATGTTAAAAATCACTTAAATTCACATTTCTATCCCCATTTCGATGCTCTGTTTGAACTTTAAGAAGTTGTCTTACCCATTTCCATGTTCATAAATACAGTGAGTTGCTGCCATGTGATTGGCAGATTAGCTGTGTGTGGTGACAAGCAATTGAATGATTTTAACTAATTAAGTGTACATTACTAACCAATCACCTAATTATTGAAAGCCATTTAACACTGATGCATGAACCATTCATTTTGAAATTTCATTCTGGGAAAAATTTTAAAAAAGATTTTAAATTTTTTATTCAACTAGGTACATAACTCAACGGAAGAACCAGCCTCATACCTAGACACTTAACTTTGCAAAGAACTAAAGTTAGTTTATATCTTTTAGACATGTTTTTACTAATAGCCTTTTGCAAATCACCTATATTTCTATGTCTCTAATTCCATCTTCATAAAATTCACATGATGACAGTTTCACAGGTAAAAGATTGTCTTTTGGAACCAATAAGGTTATTCCTAATGTGACATTAGCCCTTACAAAAGGCATATTGCAACATGATGTGCAGTGTGCCTTAAATACATTTAAAAAACTGGACGAGTGAGGGACAAAAGAACTCGCCGGTCTGAAAAACGAATCTACAGCAGATGAATGGTGTCTCTTCTGTTGACTAGTTTTCACAGAATTCATTGGTCACAAGAATGCAGTGAAAGTACGGATAATAAATGGTTGAAGAAACCATCAGCTTTCTGGAAACTTAATTAGTCCCTGAAACTGAAAGATCTCTAGTTTTTAAGAAAATACAGTTTATATAAATGCACTTGTTTAAAATGCAATTCTTCAAAGATATTCAAAGTGAGTAATGATTTTCTGATTTTTTTTTTTTTATCCTTCTTTCAGAATCAATTCTCAGTAAACTTAACAAAATTCCAGGTTTGTCATTTTTTTTTCTTTTTTATATACAAGTTTTATTCCTTTAAGATGACTTTGATTCATTAAATAATGAATATCAATGATCCCATAATGCTTCCAATAGCTTTTTAGTATTTATAGTTACTCAACCTAATAAAGTTGTAATTAATTTAACTGTGAAGTCTAAACTAGTGCACCTGCATTGTGTTTTAACTATATAATACTTACATTATCCAACATGTTGCTACCACAATTTTACAGAGTTGGAGGGCAAGGATGTGGAGGATCTCTTCACAGCAGTCCTTAGCCCGAGCACAAGCCAACCTCACCCACCACAGGTGCCTCACCCCCAGGTTTCAGGGCCCTTCCCTGCCACACCTGGCACTAGTATGCCTCATCCCAATGCAGGTAAGTTAGTAATCACTTTTTCATAGTCATACAATTACATCAACTGTTTTGAAAAATCAATGCATGTTATTGACATAACCGGCATTGATGTTATTATTATATTGTATGTGTAGGAAATTCAATGTTTCCAAGGATGCCAATGATCAATGGTATGATGGGACCAAACCAACGTTTCCCTACAAATCCGGAAACAGGACCCTGCATCCCAGAAAATTTCTCCCCCCTTAACCGCATGCCTTTCGCTGACAATCCAAGGTAATTTCACTGCCTCCTATTTTAAAACCATCAAATATTTTTTTCTCTTTATTGCCTCAGTAGTCATTCTTCCTCCTGAGTTGTTTACCTTAATGCTCCAGGGACAGAAAATTTAATCGGATGCCTCGAGAGGCAGTTGGTCCATGGTCCTCCCCTGCCCATGGCCCAGGCCCTGCACCCCCTGGATCTCTGCCAGAAGGGGAGACTGAAGCCATGTCAAATGCCCAAAGGAGTACACTAAAATGGGAGAAGGAGGAGACACTTGGAGAACTAGCCACAGTTGCACCTGTCCTATATACTAATATCAATTTCCCCAACCTCAAAGAAGAATACCCAGGTTAGCATGGGGCTCCAAAGCTTCCATATGTTTTCTTTTTTGTGTTGTTTGGTATGCCATTACTTTTGCTATTATCTGGTCATCAATTTCTAACCATTGCATAAAGTGCTAAAAAGACTAATCTTGTTCTTCTTCCAACAGACTGGTCTACCAGAGTAAAGCAAATTGCTAAACTTTGGAGGAAAGCTAGTTCCCAAGACAGGGCCCCATATGTGGTAAGATCACTAAGAGTCTTGTATCTAGCCTGTTGCTTTTTGACATTGTGCAATGTAAAATCTTACAGAGACCGAGTTTCAACTCCAGCAATTTATGATCAAATTAAAATACGGGTGACAATTTTGTCAGCTTTGTCACCTGAAATTCCACTTTAAAACTTGATTACTAACATGTGAAGTGGGTTGATTTGTTTTATTGAGATACCTGAATAACAGTAGCAGAATAACCTCCATCCTGTACTGTATTAAAACGTTTGTGGCTATGATCTTGTAAATTACTTTTTTCTTTTTTTTTGCTTGCAATTGTGATTGATTTGCTGTTTAGCAAAAGGCAAGAGATAACCGAGCAGCCCTGCGCATCAACAAAGTCCAGATGTCGAATGAGACCGTGAAGAGGCACCATCCACAGCAACAGCCCCCTGAGGTGTTTGATCCCAACATACCACTAGACACAGAACTCCTGTTTAAAGACCCTTTGAAACCAAAAGAGTCAGAGCATGAACAAGAGTGGAAGTTTAGACAGGTAAGAGTGTATGCAGTGAAGTCAGCGAATGCAGCGCCAGGTCCACTTTATATTAAGACAGCTAAGAAGTGGTGGTTTAGTAAAGCCCCCTAAACAACTGCACTATCCTCCGCATTAACCCTGATGACATTGGTGGTTAGTAGGTCCAGTTCATTTTTGGCATGAGACTGATAATTGTTGCGTCTCTGCTGGGGTCTAACCCTCCTTTCGCTCTGTCCTTTCAACAGCAAATGAGGCAGAAGAGCAAACAACAAGCTAAAATTGAAGCCACTCAGAAATTGGAGCAAGTAAAAAATGAGCAACTCCAACAGCAGCAACAACAGCAGCAGCAGACTAGCCAATCAGAAGGAGATGGCAACAACAGCAGTAACCAGAGCCCAGCCTCCCAGCCCAGTAATGACAGCATGTCTCCGATGCAGCAGTTCAATGCTAAAGAAACTTTTCCCAGGCCACAGCAACAAGGGACACCCACTTCAGGTCCTCCAGAAGATGTGTTCTTACGACCACCACCTCCCCCTCCATCAGGCTCTTCCTCCCAGCCTCAGTCTCCACAAGTATTCTCACCAGGTTCCTCTGGCTCCAGACCCTCTTCTCCGTGGGACCCATATGCAAAAATGGTTGGTACCCCAAGACCACCAGCTCTTGGACCAAATGCATGTCGTAGAATGCCTGTGGAATCTGGTAAATCCCCCACCTCCTTGATGGAGCAGCAGGACAGAGGGAGACCCTCTCCAGCACATGAGTCTTTTGGTTCTCCTACATCACTGAGCAGTGATCCTTATGCCAAACCTCCTGACACCCCAAGGCCAACTGGAGAAAACGACCCTTTTCTGAAGCCCATGGGTCCCCCTAGGGGGAGTCAGAGTGCTCAAGGAAGGCCCCCAATGGGATCTCCTGGTAGAGACCCATACTCAAGGCCCATGATAAGAAATGATGCTTATCAGCGAATGGCCCAGAACAGAATGATCTTGTCTGACCCTTATTCAAGGCCTTTACTTGCACCAATACCTGGAAGTAATGAGTCTGGTTCTGTCCCTCTGTTCAAAACACCAATGCCCCCTCCTCAGACTCAGGATCCCTTCAACCGATCAGGCTCACATCCCACTGACAGATTCTCACAGAATCAACAGAATGATCCCTATGCACAACCCCCTCATACTCCAAGACCTTCAGGAAATGACAGTTTTGCCAGTCCTCCTAGAATGGGTCAACATCACCCTCAGGGTCACACATTTGCTCAGCCAGGGACTCAAATGTCTAGAAATCCTTATGCACATGCACCTTCTACTCCAAGGCCTGACCATTACACATATGACCCCTTTGCTGCGCCCCCTGGTCCTAACAAGCCAGCCAGTGACCACTTCGCTCATCCTACAGGTAACCAGCGAGTCATCAATGAACACGGAGCTCAATCTCGACCATTTTTTGAGCCCTATGCTCGACCTCCAGGCACTCCACGTCCACATGATAATTACGGCCACTCATCCAACACACCTAGTCCATCCTCAGACCCTTATTTACAGGCTCCTGCTGCCCCTCGCCCCAGTGGAATAAACCAGTTCTCTCATCAGTCGCACCCTGGACAGAGAATGTCACCTTCCCACTCAGTGGACCCTTATGGTCAGCCACCAAGTGCTCCACGACCCTCTGTGGGGGAGAGATTCTCCAAGTCACCAGGTAGCCAGAGGGGGCCAATGGAGCCATTTACGGGTACACCTGGGATATCAAGGCCAGGAAGTGGTGATATGTTTTCTCAGCCAGGGGCCCCAAGGTCAATGTTCAGTGACTCTTACGCTCAGCCTCCAGGGACCCCAAGGCCAGGACCAATGGCAAGTCAAGATCCTTTCTCACCACCCCAAGGTAGACTTCAAGAGCCCTTCTCTCATCCAGACTCGCATCCACAAAAACACTCAAGTATTTTAGAAGATGGATTTGGTCAGTCATCCTCTAAAAGACCCAGTCGGACACCCAGCCATGATCCATTTGAACAAGCCCCCATGACCCCTCGTCCACACTCAACAGAGAAAATGGAAATGAAAGATCAGACACTTGTTGGTAATAATGGAACCGGCCATCAAGACCCTGCCCAAATGTGTAACAACTCACAAATGCCCGGTGCAGCCTCTGAAGTTCAGGGTGTGGCTCTTGCTGAGACAGAGGAGAGACTCAGACAGGTAATCAGATACTTAAACTTTTTAGAAATGCTGGCATACTTAAAACTGTATTTCTATGCTGAGTTCATTCATAGAAATTTTTTTCCCATGTCTGGAAATAATTTGTTGCCTAGTTCTGAATATCTTGGGTCAAATTTTACTGTCATTATCATTCATTGTGTTTTGGCTTACAGAGTCAATATTGACATCTTAGGAGACATGTAAACATGGCAAAACATCAAGCAGCTCATGGTCTTTATGATCTGTAAATGCATTTAGCCATAATTTCTGAATCATTTATTGAGGTAAAAACCTAAACTGAACTGAACATGTGTTTTGGCACCTCACTTCTGAGAAAAACTGAAAAGATAGAAATTCAGAAAAAGCCTGTGTTTGATCTTTTATTATCTTCTTTTTTTCCTTTCTAGTTGGGGACACATTGCTTAATCTTAGCAATTTTCTAAACAGTATGAAAACCACATTAAAGAATAGAATAAGCAAACGAAAAATAACCTCTTTAACATTACTGTTGGCTTTACATAACATAATATAATCTTGTTTAAAATAGCCTAAACTCTATACTTTTTTTTTTTTGTTCTGTAGCGACAAAGAATTAGAGAACTAATCCTCAAGCAACAGCAACAGAGGAGTGCCATCCGACAGGAGAGGGGCCCTCAAGAATCTCCTGGCAACATAACCCCAGGAGCACCACGACCGTGGCTCCAGGAGGGCCTTAGTCAACAGGCTGAAATGTTCAACCGACCTCCTCCACCTTATCCTGGACAAGGACCCATGAGAGGACCAATAAGGTTTCCTGGACCTTTTCCAGGCGATCAGCGTGTCCCTTTCCCTAATGAAGGACAAATCCCCCGAGCCTCACATCCTGGAGATCTTAATTTGAGACATCAGGGACCGAGGTTTGTTTTGCTAATCTTTTTGTTATTCTGTGTTTCACATTTTCCTACTTTATAGCACATCAATCTATTAAACTAGGTTTGCACATTCTGTTTGCTTATACTTGTCTCCAATTGTATTTTAGGTTTGCATTTCCTGGAGTTTTAGGACAACATGGGGCTCAGGACTTCTTTCCCAGGGGGCAACACCCAATGCAGGATGTACCTCCTCAATTGAGACGGTCCATGTCTGCAGAAATGGCAAAAAACATGGGAGGAAACCCCATGGGGCTCCCCCAACACTTCCCACCACGTAATATGGCAGTGCAGCAGCACAACATAATGGGCCAACATTTCATTGAGCTACGACACAGAGCAGGAGAAAACAGGCCACGCATGCCATTTCCTCCTGCCGCCATGCAAGGAGGGAACATGGATCCTAACCTGCAGGGGCAAAGGGCAGCAGGCTTTTCAGGAGCACTTGATTCCAGATTCCCTTTAAATCAGGGCCTCAGAATGATGGATCCTTTATCCAGTCAGGCTGGCCACTTACCGCTTTCTTCCAGTATGGAGAATCTTCATCAGCAAACCCAGATTCCAGGATTCAACCCACTCAAACAATCTCCATTGATGAGATCGATGAGTCAGCCTGCTTCAAATGAGACTCAGAACATTGCAGCATCTCTGATCCTGTCTGCACCCCCTGCTGGGCAGACTGAGACTGTGGAGGAAAAACTGGATGCAGAAGACTCGGCAGTCAAAGACCTTGAGGATGTGGAAGTGAAAGACCTGGTAGATGCTGACTTAGAAAACCTAAATTTGGATACTGAAGATGGCAAAGACCTGGATTTAGAGACCAATGACTTACACCTTGATGACTTTCTTAAATCTGGGAAATTTGACATCATTGCTTATACAGACCCTGACTTGGATGACATCAAGAAAGACATGTTCAATGAAGAACTGGATCTTAGTGATCCTATGGATGACAATTCTGACACCACCGATGTAAACAAAAATGCAAGTACTGACGCCGAGGCTTCATCCAGTTCAGCATCTGCACTTGCAAAGTCAGAGGCTACAGGTGAACAATCCTCAGCTGAACTCAAGCCAGAAAGTCCTGGGAATCATAATTCAGATTTTTTGGCACCAAACCAGGAAATTAAAACGGAGGTCAAAGACTGTCAGAGGCCATCAGAGGTGGTAGACCAGCAGGGCGTTCTCTCCGACTCCACCCCAGTCTTGTCTAGTTTACTCATTAAGCAACAGCCTGAGGAGCAGTCATTAAACCCAATCATTGAATCTGTCAGTCAAGGAGGTAACCTTATGGCCCAGCAGAACCAAGTCACAGATACTCAGCATACCTCAGGACTTCCAGTTAGTCAAACAATACCTGACACTGCCACTGCAGGAGAAGTTTCTATGACTGGCTTTGCAGAAGACCATCAGTTGGGGCTGACCCCTGGAGTAGATCAGAGTGGTCTGAGCCAGACCTCACAGACTGTGTTAAACCAGGGAATTGGTCAGCAACAGCGTCCTCTTCTGCTTGAGGAGCAGCCCCTTCTTTTACAGGACCTACTAGACCAGGAAAGGCAGGAGCAGCAGCAGCAAAGACAGATGCAAGCCATGATACGACAGCGTTCCAGTGACACTTTTTTCCCCAACATTGGTAAATCATTTAGGCCACTCCTTCAAGGTTTTGGTATACAACTCAGTGCAGAGGGATTATTTTTGACTGCATTGTTTGTCCTTGCAGATTTTGATGCCATTACCGACCCCATCATGAAAGCCAAAATGGTTGCTCTAAAAGGCATCAATAAAGTCATGGTTCAGAACAACATGGGAATGACCCCAATTGTCATGAACAGGTAAAAATTTTCATCAAGTAACTTGTAGTTGGAGTGTATGTATAGAGCTGGTACACTTTTATTATGCTATTTAGAATTGTTTAAACATTGCCTGATCATGGTTTTAATGTGTTATAGATTTCCTTCTGTTCCTGTACCACCTTGTCCAGAGAGCACACCACTTCCTCCACAAGTTGTTGGACCGGTAATTGACAATTTACTAAATAATTCTAAAATAATATCATCTCAAACGTTTGGTTACAAATGTACAACATCCTTGTTCATCTTGGTTTCAGGATGGGAAATTGACACAAGTTGCAAGACCAAATCCTCCTAACTTTGGACCAGGATTTGTCAGTAAGTTCTCTTTATAAAAAAATTAATTCCTTATACTTGAAGATTTTTCTTTACTTATCTAAAGTGTTTAATGGCTGGAAATATAAAGATGTTTGTTTTTTATACTGCCAAGATTGCTAAGAAAAAAGCTTTTCTTTCTTTAGACACTGCTCAGAGGGCTCAGTATGAGGAGTGGCTCCAAGAGACTCAGCAACTACTTCAAATGCAGCAAAAGTTTCTAGAAGAGAAGATAGGAGCTCACAGGAAGTCTAAGAAAGCCTTGTCTGCCAAGCAAAGAACTGCTAAGAAGGCAGGCAGAGAGTTCCCAGAGGAGGATGCTGAGCAGCTCAAACATGTCACAGAGCAGCAGGGTGTAGTGCAAAAGCAACTGGAGCAGGTAAATGCTTGGCCTGTCAAGCAGGACCACTGAATTTTTTCTCTGCTATATATGCTGACTGCCTCTACCATAGTCCTTTCGTTAGTCGTGTAAGCAAGGATTTAATTGGTAAAGAAAATACAGGTTAACACTTACCTGGCCTTCCAGCGATGTTATTAAGGATCGTGTGGCTGTTATGGGATGTTCTAGTAAGGTTTCACTGCATAACAATGTAAAAATATATATGTTAATAGCCTTTACAAAAGAAATACTGGCATTATTGATTAAGTAGAATAAATCCATATATGTTTTGATCCATTGTCTTTGCATTTTAACCTTATTTAAATCGAATCAGAGGTGCTGTCTTTGATAATATCTTTATAGCTGACATAATTGTTTTTTACACATTGGTTTAGTAAATGATGTGCAACAGAATGTATTCATTTAGCTATTTTTTTTTTCTAAACAAAATAGCAAAAAATCCAACAGAAGAATCAAACCACAAAGGTTTGTTTCAACCAGAGATGTCAGACTGTATAGACTTCCTAAAAGTGCACTGAGCCTTAAACAAATTAACTTGGAGTGTGTACTCTGAAACTGACACCTTAAATCCTTTGGTTCCTTCTTGAAAGTAAAATCCTTCATCTGCCTCCCTTGAGTAAATTAATATCTTTGTCATAATGTGACTGTGAAGATGCACAAAAACGGTGTCGTATAGAGATCTAACAAATGTAGACCTATGTATAGACCTTGTCCAGTTTCCAGACTTTGCTCCTGATATATGATGAAAACACCATGAAATCCATACATCGTCACTCTTTTGTCATCATAATAATAAAGAATAATTTGTTTTGCTTATTTCAGATCCGCAAGCAGCAGAAGGAGCATGCTGAACTTATTGAGGAGTACAGAGTGAAACATCAGCAAAGCAATGTGACACCAATGATGCCTGGCATGCAAGCAGTCCCAGGTCCTACTGGCACAGTGGCCAGTGGCCCACCAATGGTACAGCCTCCCATAAACCCTATGATACAGATGCCACTTCATCCTGGCCAACCAAATGCACCTCCACGTATGCCCAACCCACCACCTGGTTGGCATCCCGGTGCTCCTATGACTATGGGTGGACCAGGAATGTCACCTATAATGCCTCCTCAGGTACCTGTTGGAAATTCAGCTCAACCCCTTCAGATGCATCCACAGATCCCTGTAGATTCCCAAGCACCACCCGCTCCGCCCAGTGGTGTAAAACCCATGCAGGCAAGTGGTGTGAAGTTTGATGACAACAACCCATTCAGTGAAGGCTTCCAGGAGCGCGAGAGGCGGGAGAGGCTTAGGGAGCAGCAGGAGAGACAGCGTGTGCAGCTTATGCAGGAAGTTGAACGTCAGAGAGCCCTGAAACATCGTATGGAAATGGAGCAACAAGCGATGATGGGGCCAGATGGGAACATGGCGCCGCTTGCTCAGATGCCATTCTTTAATTCAGATCTACCACAGGATTTCATGCAGCCCCAGAGACCCCCCTTACAGCAATCGCAACAACTTGGACCAATGTTTCCCCAGCAGCAGGGCATGCAGCCTGGCATGGGTTCACAGCCTGGAGCATTTATTCAGGGTGAAAGGAGAGCAATGATGGGCAATGGGATGATGCCACATGACATGGGACCAGGTTTAGCACCTGATACTGTTGCTCTACAAGGGCCTAACTTTCCTCACAGTCAACCCAGACCTCGTCAGTTCAGTGGACCAGGAATGATATCTCAGATTCCAGGCGAGGGTCCACCATTTGGGAATGATTCATCTACACCTTTACCGTCCAATTTCCCAGGCTCAGGTCAGTCTCTTATACAGCTCTACTCCAACATCATCCCAGACGAGAAAGGGAAAAAGAAGAGGATCCGCAAAAAGAAGAAAGACGATGATGCAGATTCAGTCAAGACGCCCTCAACTCCACATTCAGACCTCACAGCCCCTCTTACACCATGTGTCTCAGACACCTCCTCAACTCCTACTCGAAGCACCCATCTCTTTGGAGACCAGGACTTGTCGAGGTCCCCATTACTGGGATCTTCCACCCCTAGTCACTCAGAGCTTGAGAGGCAGCTTTCTGGAGGGCAGTCTGGCCAATCTGGTCTGTCATTAGACAATTCAAAAACCCTGACTCAGGTGCATGAGAGGATCCTCAGTAACATAAAGCTGGAGCAGACTGATGTCACCGAGTGTCATGGACCAAGAGAAGGACCTGGCTCAGAAATGAGCTCTGTGAAAGAAGAAGGTAATAAAGGAAGCATGTCTCCATTCACTGCTGGACAAAGTCCAAGCAAGGGAGAGGCTGGAAATGAACTGCTGAAACACCTGCTGAAGAACAAGAGTACACCTCCACCTAGATTGGCCCAGCAGAGGTCAGAGGAAAGCCTGCGCTCAGAGGAAGAGGAGCCAACAGACTGCAAAACCCTGCTAAGACAAAGCTCTGTGGACAGCAATGGGGTCAGTATTTGTATTAGTCATACAGTTAGACTGCTCATGCAGTGATCAACGTAGTGAGTCAAAAATGAGCTAAGCGTTTCAGATGGGAGACGCATCATAGTTAAAATGTTATGATTCATAGCTGCCAGTATAAAATCAGATTTACCATCTTGCGCTCCACTCCCCTCGGTACCGGGGTTTAAGGAATAACGTTCGGTTTCACGGATGTAACGTCAGGTCTCTAATGTAACACTAGACATATGTGGTGGCAAAAAGAAGCAAAATAAGACCAAAATTATGTTTCACGTTTGTAAAAGATGGTGATAAATTATGTCTTCTTTTTGCGTTCTTGCCTCCAAAACCTATATCCACTGGGATAAAACCCCATTCAGTAAAAAAAATACTGTTTCCCACTCTCTTTGGGGAGCATTTTCCCATACAAAATCACAATTTTCTGCCCAGCTACATTGGTTTGATTGTACGACAACAGGTGTCAGTTATTCTGCATCATAGAGCTTTCTATCCTTAAGATTGGTGAGATGGATGTAATCAAGGTAAGATCAGTGTAATTTTACTGGTTAATGGAATTAATATAAGGGGTTATACATGAAAATGGTCCTGGAGTTTGAGGGGCGGAGGGCTAAGGTTAGGATGAATCAGGAGTTACGAGCAGTACAGAGAAAGTGTATACTGTGTATATGTTTATTTTTACCCTGATAAAATGCACAACTGCACCTGTAGTGTTTTTTTCATCCAATTTCATAGCTATTTAGGAATATTATTACATCCCAAAAGAAACACTACATTGCAAAAGAAGAGCAGGAGATGATCTTTAAGACAGCGGGACAGAGTTGTGTGTCCCAAATTCCTCATGACAAGGACCTTATATAATGCCAAAATGTACCAAACTGAGCTGAATTGAAAACACCTAGCCATCTCTTTACTAAAACCTCTGCAACTGTTGTTTCACTTTAGACAGCTCATGTCCACATGTTGAGTCATAGTTTTCTGGAGGTTTTTGTCTATTTCAGCTAATTATCAAAGCATCAAAAGTGTTAGCATTAGCTTCTGATACCGAGAAGGTTTACATAGTTTATAATTGCAGAGAAACAATCAAATAATCAATTATTTTGTTTGTCATTTTCAAGCTGAAACTTCAAAAAGACGCTTAGGTTAAGCGTTCGACGACATCTAACGTAAAGCCATTGAATAACTTATGATGAGATATTGAAGTTTACTTTATAACTTTTAAGACAAAATCTTTTTCTTATCTCCAGGCATTCTCCGACGGCACTTCTGACTTTCCTGGACCTCTACTCAATGAGCAAGAGAAGAAGAAGGGGAGGAACAAAAGACCACCAAAAGGAGGCGAGAAACCTGCCTCTCGCTACAAGAAGAGAAAGAAGGAAGGAGATGAGAAGCAACTGATGCACTTCGGACCAGACACTGTAATGACCCAAATCAAACAGGTAAAACTTTTACATCTAATCACCACCTCCTTAAATAACTGATGTCACTAAACCTGTAAGAACAAAAGATGACCGATTTTAATAATTTGTCAATCAAAATTCAGTTCTGTTACTGCGTTGATCATCACTGTTTGTGTTTTGAGAGATGGAATTGACCTCAGAATCACATGTCAATCAAACACACACCTATATGGTGGTATCAGCGGCTCTTGTACCAGACTGTGTGCATGTTGAGCTTTCATGACAAAGATCATTTGTGGGTCTGTGTGTATTGAAAGAATTTTTATTATTTCTGTGTTAGCTTCTTCTTGTTTAGTTACGATGCAAGATCTCTACCATATTTAGACTGTAATTTTTATTAGAATTTCACCTCAGTTTCCAGTAATGGCATTCAGTAACACTTTGCAAAATTTAAACAAACTGGTGTTTTAGTCTCTAGTTTCTCATAAAAATAACATTGATTTGAACCAAATCAGAAATAATGACTATGATTTCTTGTCTGACCAGAAAACAAACTTGTTTCGAGACTTTAACTGTTTAAAGCTGGCCCTTTTTACCGGTTTTGTTTTGAGGTGTAGAAAATATCTGAACCAGGGATTAAAACTTTGAAGGGTACTTTTACTTAGGGGAGTTTTAAGATTACACACTCATACACACAAAAAACTGAATTAATACAGTTTCATAAACATTCATGTCAGTTAGCAGATTATAATTCAGTGTTCAAAGACCATTTTGGTACAAAATACATTTTTGGCTTCGACTCAAGAATTACTAATTCATGTTACAGTGTAAAGATGACCACACCTGCTATAATCTCCGGTAGTTTCAGATGTTCTGGCTTTTATGTTCCGTTTAACAGTTCTGTTTTCATTTCTCTCTTAATCATTCCACTGCTTCTTTTCCTCTCTTCATAGCAACTCTCTCTGCTGCCCTTGATGGAGCCATTGATTGGGGTCAACTTTGCCCATTTTGCCCCTTATGGCAGTGGCCAGCTTAACGGAGAAAGCCTCTTGTCTGGTACTTTTGGCAGTGCCTCACTAGATGGAGTCTCTGATTATTACACCCAACTGGCCTACAAGGTGAGATCTGCTTGCATTACTTGAATAAACAGAGGGATTTGTGTTGAATGTTTCTGCAGCAACTTATGCTGACTTTGGTCCTGATTCCACAGCAGAGTAACTTGAGCAATCCTCCAACTCCTCCGGCATCTCTTCCTCCCACTCCACCACCTGTGAATCGACAGAAAATGGTCAACGGATTTGCTACAACAGAAGAGCTGGCCAGCAAAGCTGCTGCCATGGGTAATAACTTAAGAGTGCAGCAGCATTTATTGAGACTTGCAAAGAATTATCTCTTCCAATAAGTTGGCCCACAACATTGGTTGGCAAGTTAATTTTATTTATATACAGTGAGGAAACAAAGTATTTGAACACCATACTATTTTGCAAGTTCTCCCACTTAGAAACCTTCGAGGGGTCTGAAATTTCCATAGGTGCATGTCCACTGTGAGAGACATAATCCCAAAAAAATTATTCCTGAAATCACAATGTATGATTTTTTTAACAATTTATTTGTATGATACAGCTGCAAATAAGTATTTGAACACCTGAGAAAA
>JBAMHW010000008.1:16794614-16841738 GCA_037177495.1 Rhadinocentrus ornatus
CCATTACGGGTCGCGGGGTAAGCTGGAGCCTATCCCAGCATTGTTTCAGGTGAGAGGCAGGGTACACCCTGGACAGGGACCATTCCATCGCAGCAATTATTTGCTAATCATTTAAACTTTAATATTTATACTTAAGTGTATGCATACATACTTGTATAGAAAACATCTATCCATCCATCTATCATGTACGTAGACAAGACAAACATCCATCCGTGAAATTAGAACCCGCACTGGGAGAACATACCAACTCAACACAGAAAGGCCCCAACATCTCATAATAAATTGGAATAAATTTGAGGATCATCTAAAACAGTAGTGTCCAAAGTTGGTCCTCAAGGGTCCTGCAGGTTTTGGATGTATTTTGCAGGACACCTGAATAGGATTAATAACACTTGACAACACTTGTTGAGGAGAGCCATTTAATTTGAATTAGGTGTGTTGGAGCAGGAAAACATCTTAAACCTGCAGGAATGTGACCCTCAAAGACAGGAGGTTGACACCCCTAATCTCAGTCTCAGATAATCCAGAAGAATCTCTGTACAAAGGAGACAAGGCTGACAACCAGCTATATTGAATTGACAACCATATCAAGATGCTTTGCATTTTGGGTCATGGTCACCATATTTTAGGAAACACAGACAATTTAAATAGAGTATGAAGCAGATATATTGCATTGACACTGAGGTTACTTTTTAAATGCACATACTATGAATTCTAACTTCTAACAATTTATGCAAAGTAATTCTATTGTAGAAACAGCCTCTATAATCATGTCTATTAATTTCTATTGTTCATTGCTAAATGTTAAACACATTTTTCCAATGTGGCTAAAAAGAAAATAAATTTAATTAGTTAGCAAACCATTTCTGAAATTGTTGGGGCACTGTATAAAATGTAAATAAAAACTGAAAGCAATTGTTTGCAAATATCATAAACTGTTATAAACTAAATTTTATTCCAAATAGAACATAAACAACATATCAGATGTTGAAACGAAGACATTTTGCATCATTTAAAAAAAGCTGTAACAGGGTGATGTTATGTAGTTTCCTGTCTTCTTTTACCAACTGTCTGTAAATGTATGGGAAGTGAGGAGACCAGTTGCTGGAGTTTTGGGAGAAGAATGTTTTCCCGTTTTGGTCTGATGCAAGATTCTAGTTGCTAAATAATCTTGGGCGTTTATTGCTGAATTTCTTCATTTCTTTCTTTTTTTTTCCCTTTTGTTTTATGATGCACCAAATGTTTTCTATTGGTTAAAGGTCTGGACTGCAGGCAGACCAGTTCAGCACCCACACTCTTCCCTGCAAAGCCATGGTGTTGTGATGGATGCAGTATGTGGTTTAGCATTGTCTTGCTGAAATATGTAAGAACTTCCCTGAAAGTAATCTCATCTGAATGGGAACAGATGTTGCTCTAAAACCTGTAGTGCTTTTCAGCATTGATGGTGCCTTTACTGATGTGTAAATTGCCATTGCAACCCCAAATCATCACAGATTCAGGCTTTTAAACAGTCGGCAAATGGCAAGCTGAATGATCTCTCCCCTAGAGACATGGTGTCTATGGTTTTTAAAAAGAATTCCAAATTTTGATTCATCTGATGAAAAAACAGCTTTCCACTTTTCCTAAGACCATTTTAAATGAAAATGTTATTGTTCTGACTGACAACCTGCACTGAGGACATTAATGCTGCTTTCTTGAATTTGGTTCTCGTTCTGTTTTGTGGAGTTGTTCGCTGTTTTTTGTCCATTTGTGCAAAAATAGACTTTTGTTGAATTAATAAACAAAAGTAAATGGTTTTGTATCAGAATAAATGCTTAAAAGGAGGCAAATATAAGGCTTCTCGTAAAAATGCTGATCACAAGCAGGTTTTCAAAACAAGCCGTTCGAGAGCCAAAAGAGCCGGCTCTTCTTTGGGAGCCGAGCCAAAAGAGCCGGTTCTCTGAAAAGAGCCGAACTTCCCATCACTAGTGTTTGCATCTCGAGTTGAATTATACCAAAGCGACTGGGACTGTGGGAGGAGTCTGCAGCAGAGCGCAGCAATGTCAGTGGCGCTCAATTTGCAACAGAAAACAGCAAAAAAGTAAACTGCGAAGGAGCAAAATAATCGGACAATTTCATTTTTATCATCGTTGAAAACCCAAATCGTAATTGTGATTAAAATTCGATTAATCGCACAGCCCTAGTGTGACCTGAATAGTTTTACTGTACGCGTGTCTGCTGGTGTTTTGTTGTGACACCAGGTAGCTGGTTGACTCTGGATATTAAAAAGTCAAATCTACAAGAGAGACTAAAAGAAGACTTTGCACAGTTATGAGTACTTGTCTTAATGAGGTGATATAATTACTTTGTAGAAATAAAACATGGTTGTTTATGGAGCAGTGTGCTGTTGCTTTTCTCTGTCTGTTCTCAGTTATTAGATGGCTAATTTATTTTGTACAACAAAAGACAAACATATTTTTGATGCATTTTGCTAATGAGAGCCATTTTCTTATCTCATACTACTTTTTTTATGAGATGCCATTACCTAAACAGTTACAAAACTAAACAAAACACTGTTGCTAAAAGGAGAAGTAACACAAAAGTACAAAGAGCTGCTGCCATTTTACAATAAATCTTTTTCTTGTATTTCCTCATTCAGTCTGGCCCTTCACTTGCGTAATCAGCGATTTCAGATTTGCACAACAGCGTATCAATATCTTATGCCATGCAGAAGATGCATACTGATCATGAAACGTGCTTTTACTCAAAATACAGGAGAATAAAACTGCCTCTTTTTTTTTGTTTGTTTTTTAGGGAGACCGTCTTATTCATTCAGCCAGTCCCACCAAAGGAGTAAAGAGCCCAACCAGCGTGCCTCCAGCACCCCATTCTGCTCCAGTGCAATCAAAAGCTAATTCAGCTTCACCCAAAACTATTTTCCCCTATCCCTCCCATCAAAACGCTTCACCCAAATCCCCCCGTCGCCTGAGCTTCAGTGGTATCTTCCGGTCCAATTCCACAACTGCAAGTATGAAAATCTTCTCCAGAGCCAAGAAAGGTAGGTCTAAGTACTAAGCTAGCTTTCAAAATAAAATAAGCTTGTTTTGAAAGTGATCACTCATCCAGTAAAAAGTGTAAGAATTAAGACTCAGGAGGAAGACACATACATAGGAAGTTAAAAACAATAGATGAAACTGTCATTTCAAAGATTATTTGGGTTTCCTGCTTTGTACACAAGATAAAGCCACATACCGGAACCTGTCAGTCTAATTGGGTTCATGAATTCACATATTTTACCGCTTAAAACCGAGCTGATAAGAACTGCATCCTCTATCCTCTAGTTCATTTTCTATGATACTACAGAACATTGTTGCACAAATAAGGAAGTAAATTTTTTTTTTTAACAGGAAAAAGAAAATCCACTGCTTTGCTTTGTGGTGTGCAGCAGCCAATGTGGTCACAATGCTCATCAGATCTCATCATCTTAATACTGTCAACAATTTTCTTTATGAAAAGTAAATAGTTGGCTTTGTTGTTTAAATCAAGACTTGAAAATCAGGCACTGCACTGAAAAGGTATTTAGTCGTATTAAGTTACAAGTCTACCATTTCACAGATGAGAGGCCAGCCATAGTACAGCCACTATTAGGCTAAGTACAATTTATTGGTAATTTGATAATAAGGAAAAATGAGACAAACTAGGTAGAACAAGGCCTTGCTTCATAAAGAACAGACCTAACTGGCAGATATTTTGCTCTTGTGTCTCCATGTTTTTTTGGCGGTTGATCATTACATAACAAAAAACACCCTTGTTTTCATGGAAACAGCCCTGCTGAGAGTGCCATCAACCAGCTACACAAATGACTCATGCGTTTTTTGGCTCGTGCATTTACCCATTCTTCTGTGTTTCCTTGCAGAGGGTCCTTTTGGCAATGGCTGATGGAACAGCTTAGTTAAGGCCAGAACTTAAAAGACAGCCTGCTCTGTTTCCTCTGAAGATTGTTAATAATAACGATCAAAGTAAAACACAGCTAAAACATACACCAAGAGCTCCTCGCTTCGCACGGCAGCTGCTTTGGCTTTCTAGTGTACAGTATGGTTTGAGACATAGCATCCCTTTCGTTTACTTATAATGTGCAACTAAATTATCTTGTGCCAATAAAAATATTGACTGGGTACTCTTCTAACTAAATTTCACCCAGCGAATGAGTAGCCATGTCAGATTACTAGTTACATTATAGTAGAGGGATGTTTTTGTGGAGTCCTTCTTTGGCCACAAGGGTGTGCTGAAGGCCAAGGTTTGTCTTGATTTGTCCTTATGATAAGTGTTAGTGAGGCTGTTGTTTCTGTAACATCTCTTTATTGTGACTTTTTCACCATTTTTGACAAACAGAAGTATTTTCTTTCATTATTATGTTTTCCTGAGCATCAGCTCCTGTATGAATTGCACATTCACAGGGCAAGAGTGTTTGTTTTCTTTTCCCATCAGGTACATTTGCATCTTTACTTGATGAAAGATACAACTAGAAGGTTTCCTCTTTCCCAGCTGCTTCTAAATATGTTTTCCCATTGCCTGGACATTGTCAGCCTCTCATTGCTGTAGCACTTCCAAAGCCTTATCTGGAAGTGACCAGACTCTCAGGAGCTCCTCACACAGCCATGCACAATTTTCCCCCCCTCTCTCTTACTCTCTGTTGCTACCATGGACTGTATGTTGTCAGTAAATAAGAGAACTCTGTAGTTTCGACTGTCCAAATTCTTAAAACACACTCCGTATAAGGACAGGATCATTAGTTATTTCCTTGAGCTAAAGAAGAGTTTAATTGACACATGCAGACATGTCAACTTTTTACTCAACAAAAAACTTTAAATTCCTCACAGATGTGAGACTTTTCCAACTCCAAACTAAACTGAATTAAACTGATTTTATTTGGATAATGAAATCTTTATTACATCATTCACTGTTTATCTGATCTCCTAACTCATATTGGCCATTGACTCACAGAGCAGAGTGGAACACTTGCATAGCATGTTAATTAAGATCTGTACTGGCCATGTTTCAGCTAATGTGAGCAGCAAATACTAAGTGGGACATCTGTTGAGGGTAGGAGAGGGGAATGATATTGAATGGAAGCTTTCTGATCAGCTGACAGAACATGGGATGTCCCGCTGCTGTCATCTGATGGAGGGGCTGGTCTCAGCAGTCTTAAAGGTCAGGCCTCCAAAAGTTAGACACCTAGCTGCACAAATGACAGAGAGGCAACAACTGTCTCTTTATTTCTTTATAATGTCATTCTGATCATTTAAAGGGATGCTTTTACCTTCAGAAGCATTCAGCATGTGCTATCCTGAATAAGTTATCTCACGTGATGACTGAGCAAAGCAGATGTTCCCGTTCTGAATTTACTCTTTTAAGAGAAGGGAGGGCGGGGAGACGGTGCCCATGAGCCAATCAGTGGAGTTTCCC
The DNA here is from genome assembly GCA_037177495.1 of Rhadinocentrus ornatus. NCBI lineage: Eukaryota > Metazoa > Chordata > Actinopteri > Atheriniformes > Melanotaeniidae > Rhadinocentrus > Rhadinocentrus ornatus. The sequence continues at coordinate 16,800,060 of JBAMHW010000008.1, forward strand.
TCATAGACTGGCCTCCTTTTATAGGCTGCTGACACGCGTGCTATATTAAAGAGACGCCACCCTCAGCTGCACCTGACATTTTACAGCGCTGACACCGCTCAGTGGGAGAAAGGCGCTCCAGTCTGTCCCAGTTGTTATTTGCATCATTGCCGCTGAAACTCTGGAATTTACAGCTTCCATACTTGTGTCGTTTCCATCAAATATATGAGCTGCACACAGCTTTCTGTTGGCTCAGTGCTCCTTTTTCCCCCCCTTTTTACATGGATATGCAGTCTTTGCAAGTTTTGATGTCTTGCTGTGGTCATTCATAAGAAGTCAGAAAAAAGACCCGCCATCGTTGTCCGTTGTTTGAAGTCAGCCAGTTCCCTGAGGACTATCTCTTCTAGATCCAACTTGCATCATCGGGATTTAATTACAATTTAATTTCCAAACTGCAAAGTGAATAAAGTGGCTTTCACTTGCAGCAATTTTAAGGGGTTGTGCTCCTTTTGTGATGCTGATGGTCATGGTAAAATTCAGTTTTAAGCCAACAACCCACTGCTTTCCATGAAGCGGTTTGGCAGCTTTAGGAGAAGCAAGAAACAAAAAGAGCAAGATGGGTTAGGAGGAAAGCATCAGACTGAGGCATCATCTTTGGCTGGTAATGTACTTTGCTTTCCACCCCTTACATTTACCCCCTGCAGCTCCCTCTCCTCCTCTCCTGTTAAAACATCTAGGTTATTAACCATGCATTAAATTTCATATTGGGACCAAAAAAAAAAAAATTGAAGGGATACTGTTCAATACCATATAATCCAGGGTTATGAACCAGACCAGCACCATTAATACCCCAGTAAAAGTTATTTTAGCCTATTACCTACAAATCTATGTATGTGGGTGACACAGAAAGATGTGGATATTTATGTTCCTTTAACATTTAACCTGCATTTGGGAAAATATATTTTATGTATGAGTCTGATTGGAGGTTCTGCTAATTGATTTAACTTTATATGCGCTTGTCTTCGTGGACTTATTTGTAGCTTTACTGTAGAAACTTCAGTTTCTGCCTCCTAAGCCGTGATTCTAATTAGCTTTTCAGACAACTCTAAATACTAACTACCCACAACTAACTCAAACAGGAGAGGTCAGCCTTCAGATGAAGTGGCTTGCATACAAATAAAGGGCTAAAAAAATTAATAAAAAATCTATTTAAAAGTAAATTTTAAAATCAATGAATGACATATCTTTCAGATGATAATCCAAAACTTGGACTTTGCACTGACACTGTACTAGATATTTGAGGTTTTTTTCTGTTTTCATTGTGCTTTCCATTCATTGCAGTTTTATTCCTAAATTGTAGCATCTTATGAGGAGAAACCATATCTGCCTTATGTGGTTTATCTGAAACTTTCTGCTGCTGCCTGGCCAATATGGTTTTCTTAAAAAAATAATGTTAGCAATTTAAATAATATTATAAATACCAGTCTTTTAGTATTGGACTGGGTGTCTCCAGTAAAACAGTAGCTAAAGGTACTGATTGCTGTTCATTAAGAATACTAAAGGTGCTACATATAGTTAAGGTGCAGCTAACACAGCGGATTTCTGGTTTAAAAAAAAAAAAAAAAAAAATGCTATGCATCCGCACAAAGTGTGTCAGGACACAAGCCAAAGATGGTAAAGCTGTGTTTGAGGGGCTGACATGGGGGCAAGCAGTCTGCAATAATTTTGCATGATGAGTAATGCAGTATTTTAGAGAAATGTAAAAAGCAGAATTAAAGTCACTTTGTGTTTTTCTAGTAATTCTGTTATTGCAGCAGAGTAATTTATAGCCACTCTACCTCGTGTCGCCCCACTCTCTTTATTTTTGTCCAGTATACAAAAGGAGCTTAGAATAGCTTGTCATTTGGATCAACTATTTATTAAAAAGGAGCTGTAGCTGTCGATTCATGCTAAATTATTATTATTATTGTTTTTGCTTTTCTCTGTGTGTGGGGGCATTATCTCCATAAATAATATTTCTTCAGGTTTTCAATACAGGAAGCCATGAAAGGACACCAAACAAAGAGGCTAACTACTGCTAATGCAGCTGCTGCACAGCAGTCGCTCGACATACTTGAAAAATGATGCAATCTTTGTAGTGTTCAAGTGTTGTTTTATCACAGACCACACAGCTCCTGATTTAGAGCTATTCTGGCCTTAGTTGAGCAGATGAGAGGTGCAGAGTCCTGTCACAGTGATATATGGCTGTCAATACAATGTGGTGGCACTTCTGCCTAAACCATAAGTCCTTTGCTCCAAAGCTCGCACTGTAAAAAGCAGAAACCATGCTGCCTTTAAACGTGGTAGGCAACGGGGTTCAACAAGCGGATGTTCATAAAGATGACATCTTTATAAACATCAGCTGTTCCGAAAAATTCTCAGAGCTTCTCAGCTATACTTTGACTGTTCAAAATGGCTGTACCATCTTGTTCTTTGGAGCTACTAAAGTGTCGTTACTTTTTATAAAGTGAACTAAAGAGGCTCACCTTGCTTTTAAAGTCTTCCACTTGACTGAAATCACACTATCAACGCCTCAGGGGACAACTGGATTTAGAGGATCTGCTTTTCTGGGCACTACAATAATACATCAATTGCATTAAATTGTGTTAATACAACCAAAATATATTAATCTGATTTTTTTTTTTTAAAGAAAATTAAGAAAATGAATGCAAATAACTCACTGTTTTCTTAGCAATTTGTATTAATATTCAGAAATATTTTTATTGTTTAATCTTCAAGAATTTGTTGGATGTTTTGGTCCAGGCTGAAATTATCAGTAAGTTTCAGTTTAATCTAATCTACATAGTGTTTTCTTGTTTTCAGAAATGAAATAGTTAAGCTGTCATTTTTTTTTTCTTTATAAATCTCCATGGTGACTGGCATCCCTTGTTCTGTCTGACTAATGATCTAAAACAATTTTGATAGTAAAGAAAGCAGCAAGTTATTTCATACATTTTTTGGCACATCTACTTTAAATGAATTAATTTGTTCCTTCAACTATATAGAAATGCCCATTTCTATAGATTATCAAGCTAAAGAGGGATGGCAAGTCATTTGTTTAGCTGTGGACAGAGCTATGACCATTGCGTCGGAACATCCCTTTTTTTTTTTGGTAATTGAACTATAATGTCTAAAATAAATCACTATGTTAGACTCTTTTTATAACGAGTTGTACAAGTAATGAATCCATGTCCTGTTTCCTGGGTGGTGCCTGCTTGCCAAACCGCCCCCCACTCTCAACTAGGCAGAGGAGAGGAGTCACTGCCCTGCGGTTATCTGCTCCTGTGGAATGTGCCACAACAGCGTGGCTAAAAAAAGAAAGCCACACAGCGGAAGCTGGCCACACCAAAGAGGCCGGTGCAAGCCAACTAAATGTCAGGAGATAGTGTTGAGTGGTCTCGGACAGCCTGAGGATTATGTTCACTTGGCCTACTTTTAGAAAAATGTTATAAATTTTAAATATTATAATTTTTGATGTTAGTATAAAGACTGTAAATCTGACTCTTAGGAGCATAACCCACTGTTGTTTGAATGGTGATGCTTTAATTCTGCATCATATTTAAATACAACGATGGAGTAATCGACCCAATTCATTTAATACAAGTAAAGGCTAATATTCATTAAGCCTCCTCACGTGAAATAAATACTTGCAGCTACATGGTCATGCCAGCATTAGACATAATAAAACTCGTGCTGGAGTCTTCGTAATGTTTGCCATTTGGTCCAAATCGTCCATGTCGCTCATTGTCTGGCCTCAGAAATATGTCTCTGGGGAGGAGCTTGAGCAGTGTGAGTGTTGCATGTCTCCCTGCGTAAGATTGTGATGCCTTACGTAAAAGAGCAGCTTGTCATGTGACGAGCACTCAATCTGACACTGCAGCAGCAGCTGTGTCACAGACAGCTGACTGCTGCACTGGAGTCGGGTTTAACGTGGATCTGCCCGCTTAGAACAGAGGGATGCCAAGAAGAGAAGAAAGACAACCTGCATGATTCACTGCATGCCCCCCCACCCACCCACACATTTAGAATTAGATCCATCATTTATTTGCTTTATACTGCATTTATTTGCATTTATTTATGAGCTGAGCTTCACACAGCCTTCGAGGGGTTTTCATGAGCAGTTAGGAGGATGCAGGTGTCAACAGATGGTAGTTCACTGCAGTGTTGTAAAATATGCCATGAGTCAGGGGTTTGTTTTTTCAGCTAGATAATTGACTCCAGGAACTTTTGTGTGCACATTTATATTCAAGTTATGTTTTATAATGGCACGTGAAGGCATCTCAAATCAGGATAAAATGATGGATGTTTTAAATACATTTTTTATGATTTTTCTGTTGTAAAAAAACTGCTTCTGTTACTTTTACTAATGCTGTATAGATGTATTTATCTAGGTAACATAAATTGATTAATGAAATCTTATTTTCAAGACATGTCCAGTTAATCACACTAAGGTATAATCTCTATGTTCAAAAATTCTCAACTTTGATAAGGAATAATCTTTTATTGTATCCATCTTTGTTGGTAAAGCTTTTTCAATTTAATGAATAAATAAAAAAATATTAAAGCTATATATATATAAGTAATTTTTTATTATACTTTTTTTTAATAATGCATCTTTAGGCAAGTGAAAACTATTTATACTGATATTTTACTGCTTCCAGCAGAAATTGTCTATGTTTTAGGCTAAAATAATCTTCAGGTTAAAGTTTTCTCTGTCAGGTTAGGTTCATTATAGCTTTTGCATAGCGAATAGCGATTTTATTGTTTGCTTTGTTTCTTAGCCACATCATCAGTTTCACCTCCTGGAAACCTAGAAATATCAAGGGTCACAAGTTTTTTGTGGTTTCTTTTTTTTTTTTTTTTTTAACTATTTCTCCCCTAGAATCTACTGTCCCTTTCCTCAGTCTGAAGGTTATTTTTAAAGCTGGAACAAATGCCAATTATTACCTCTGAATTCTGTCTTTTGAAAACAAAAAAGGGTGTCCCTGTATATGATGGATTAGATATTCCATCCATCTCCTGTATAACATGCAAAAGCAGTGATGGTATCCGCAGCATTCACAGTGGCTGCACCACAGGTTTACCAGCGAACCCTATCATCCATGTCAGTCAGCACTGCATCTCAGTGTCGCTGAAAGCAGAGCAGAGATAGAAATCAAAAGAATAGCTGAGAGATAAGCTGACATATCTGTGCTGGACTTTATATCTCTCTGCAGCTTCTGGATTCTTGACACCACCCACCACCCCGACCCAGGCATCCAGCCAACCTGTGTTCCCCCAGGAAGCCCAGCAGAGCAGCCAGAGCCCTGAACGACTGGAGCTGAGTTCTCGAGCCCGCTCCCTTTCCACACCTCCGGACACAGGACAACGCCTCAGCCTTCCCTCTGCTAAACCCCCAATCCCTTCAACGAGTCCTGTGCTGCCCTACTCTACCTCACAACACGTGAGTACAGTGCAGAAAAACTTCAACGTAGATGTAATGAATATACTTCGAGAAATAAAGTTATAGGTTTGCTTGGGGACATTTCAGTTAGTGCTAGTGAGCCTAGAAGTGGCTGGTTAGAGTCTCCCATGTGGGAGACACAGGGTTTGAATCCCCCAGGGGAACATTAACACCTTCCAGTTAGGTCCTTAGGCAAGACCCTTAACGCTACTGCCTAACCATTGTAAGTTGCTTTGGATAAAAGCATCAGCTAAATGACTGTAATGTAATGAACAAATTATTGATTATTTCTTAGTTGCACTATGCTACAAAACTAAATCAGAAGTCACCTCTTCTGCAGCTTTTTGCAGAGAACATTAGGAGATCGCAGATATCTATATCCTGGGGTAGAGGAAGCAGTTGAAATATTTCTTAAATTTTCTATAACAAAAAGACACACGACTCAGCCAAATTCTCCTTCCTTGCAGGAAAAATGTTACATCTTTGCACTTTTTCAGTATCAGTGACAATAATAAAAGCCCATGGGTCATGGGATGTTGACGCTGAATTATTTTATTATTTTCCATAACTGTTATTAACACCCCGAGACTCGTGATTGCTCTATTTTTCTGCTGTGTCCCCTGTCACACATAAGGGACTCTCACAAAATAATACTCTGGAGTTGTTTACCTTTGGCCAAATCCAATTTCAAGAGCAATCACTTTAATTGATTTAAACCTGTCTGCCTCGTTGGGCTTGCTGTAATACAAAAAGCAGGCTATCTGACTGGTGGTGCAGAGGGGTCAGATTTATGGAGGTGCAGGGGTAGATTCTGGCAAGAGAAGTGCTGCGTCACCATTGCAGGAGAACACCGACACTGGGGCTGTACAGCATCTTAAAGCAGGTATGCAGACGTTCTTATACTGCTGCAGAGGCTTGTTGTGAAAGTGAAAAACGAGAGGAATCATGTATCAACACGCACACTTTGAGTATCCTAATCCCCCAGCATGACACAGCATATTTCCTGCTGGGAGCTCGACTGTGTTGTGTGGGAGATGCAGTTAGTGTAGTTTTGCGTTGCATTACGTTCATCCTGCTACTACAGCCAGTGTGCCCGGGGAAAATGTTATATTACACCTCGGGTGCGCGTCTCGTTTATGTTTTAAGTAATAAACGCTGAAGACGTGACAAGGTATCCCCAGCTTCTTGCTGCTAGGCAACGTGAGGGATTTCCTGATATGGCGAGGCACCCGGGTCGTTCTGTACAGAGGGGTGTGTCCTCGGTGCGCCAAACTTCCTGCTTTCTCCTCGCGCTTTGTGTGAGGCACTTTTTCTGGTGAGTTTTAGACGTTGAATAATGTCTACAGATGATTAGTGGCAGTGGGCTTATTTCCCCTAAACTCTGTGTGTGAGTGTGTCAACGGTGTCGGCCCTCCCTCCATGCTGCGCCAAATAGACCAGGACTGTTCCACTGCGTGTGTTAAGGGGGTGTGTTACGTAGTGTAATTATAATGTCCCACTTAAAGCTCCACTGCACAAGGGGTTGTGTCACGTTACCTGTTTGTGTACATTTAGTTCGCTGAAGTAGCTTTTTGTAATCGCTACGACGCCGGTGTGGTGCGAGGCTGTTCGTATGTTTTAGCGGGTTTTAGCGCACCACAGTCAGTGTATTTGCTGGGAGTCGCAGGCGTCGCTTCAACCGGCTGTTCGCTCACTATTCGCTGCAAAGTTTTTGTTGTGCGCTGGCGTGTGGCGCTGTGAGGATTTGCAGCGCTCTTCACTGAAAAATTGTGCGTTTTTTCCTTGTAGGTCTACGGCTTATTCGAAGGTATGCTGGAGAAACTTGAACTAGATGATGATGGTAAGTGTCTTCCTGCCATATCTGCTGAGCCACTGTTCTTGTACTACTAACAACGTTGTAAATTTTGACTTAACAGGATGTGAAAGTGATTAAGATAAAACTGGCCTCGCAGGTTTGTTGCCAGTTACAAACAAAAAGTTGTTGGCAATTAAGCCTAAATTCTTGAGATTACATCAACACGATGTGTTATGTTACAAAATCCCTTCATTTAAATGTTAATTCAAGTTGATATAAATAAAAATATATAACGTACTTAACATAAAAAGGAGTATATACTCTCTGAAGCAACATTACAAATTTTAACATGGAAAATGTTTAAAGTTGTACAAAATTTGCACTGTTTAATTTCATCTCCCAGATAATCGATTGTTTGCCACCACTTGATGGCAAAGCTCTACGCAAATCTTCAATTGCCTCGTTTTTAAAAGATCTCGGTTTCCTCAGCACTTTGCTGCCAATGTTTTTCCACTGTGTGCTTGTTGATGCTTGGAGTGTAATTATCTAAAAGATGGAGCAGTAAAGTGACTAAGTGGTCCATGGCTGTAATGGTCGTTTAGGGTGTGCATTTTTTGTTTTTGTTTTTTTTCCCAAGCTCTCATTATGTATTCCCAGAGAGATTTCTCCTTCCCCTAGAATAATTTCTCTACTTCTTCTCTTACAGCTGCTGAGCCAGAGAGTGATATTTACATGCGCTTTATGAAATCCCACAAGTGCTACGATATCGTCCCCACGAGCTCCAAGCTGGTTGTGTTTGATACGGCACTCCAAGTTAGTACCACATCGAGTTTCTCAGTTTGTATGTGTCAAAACATTCAACTTAAACAGTTGGGTTTACAATAGAGAGCAGGATTACATGTAAAAGTCAAGGTTTTGTGATTTCTTTAGGTGTTTCACTTGAGAACCGAAACAGACCTTAAACTGAAGTTAATGTTCAATAAAACAGACCAAAGTAGTTTACCTCAAAACGGTTTCAGTTAAGCAGCTGAGCAAATTGTCATAAAACTGTTAAACACTAAACCGAGGAAGGTCTGACCTCTTTGATGTGTAGATCTGTAACCACTATAGCTAAGCCCTAAGATCTCTTATTTAAAGGTGTACTAAACCAAAGCCACAAGTTCACAGGAGAGGCTACTTTTCTCTTCTAGAGAGTGCTGCAACCCAAGGTTACATTTGGTTTCTCTTTTATGTAATTGTTTAGCTTATCAACTGTTTGCATGTTCTACATTGAGGTGACGCAAAGCAGAAGTAAATCTTTACATTAAACAATCTCTGACAATTTAACAGATCCACTAATAATTGACTCTATCAAAATGGTCACATGCTGCTGTGATTTATTTTGTATAATTTGATCTGAAATAGAATTTTACTTCTTTTTTTTTTGTTTTGTTTTGTTTTGTTGCATCTTTTGCTTGTCAGGTTAAGAAAGCCTTCTTTGCCTTGGTGGCCAATGGGGTGCGGGCAGCTCCGCTATGGGACACAGAGAAGCAAAGCTTTGTGGGTAAGAAGTCTTAAATCTGCAAGAAACATCACTATTGTGCATTTTTAAATATGCTGAAATTTAAATAACACACACCCACAAAAAGCATACTGAGTCAAGAGCACTAGTTTGACTGTTAGTTTATATCTGAAAGCAGCTTCATTAAGAGGCAGCTCTGGTTTTTGCAGCTTGTTTTTAAATTCCTGTTTTTGCACCAAGTTTAAATTAAAAAGATTAGGTTAAAAACACTAGAAAGTGAATTTAATCTTATTCACACTCTAGATCTGGCTTAAACCATTGAGCCCAGAAATGACTCGCATGTATTGACCAGAGTTTAGCAAAGGTAAAGACGGACATTTCTTGCTCACCCTCTTATAAGTTCAAAGGGTGAGCCAGCAGGGAATTGGGTTTGTTGAGCTCTACTGCAGGTCAGCCTGTGATGAATAATAAATGCAAAGTCAATGTGAAAATAAAAAAAATAAATAAAATGTGTGTGTGTGTTTTATTGCCTGTTTTCATTACAGGAATGCTGACAATCACAGATTTCATCATCATACTGCATAGATACTATAAGTCGCCAATGGTAGGTTTACTTGACTCATTAGGTTTGAATATTATATTTAGTTTTAGTGGTTTAATTTCTTTTCTTTTTTTAAAATTTTCCTTGTTTCTCTATTTTAGGTGCAAATTTATGAATTAGAGGAACACAAGCTTGAGACCTGGCGAGGCAAGTATTCTGTCATATTGATGCTGCACATACGCATTAAGATTCACCCAATTTTATCAATGTAAAACCATTTTTATTTTCTTTTGCTATTTAGAGGTTTATCTTCAAGCAACATTCAAACCTCTGGTCAACATATCACCAGATGCGAGGTATGTTTTCTAGAATAATTGCAAATGTTTTGCTGCATATTTTTTGTGTGTGAGCTTATATTGACTTTTTGCCATTTATAATTGTCATGTTTGTATTTGCAGCTTATTTGACGCGGTGTATACCCTCATCAAAAACAAAATTCACCGCCTGCCTGTCATCGACCCTGTCACAGGAAATGCGCTTTATATACTCACACACAAGAGGATCCTCAAGTTCCTCCAGCTGTTTGTGAGTCCAACAGATCACCACACACCACATTTTGAAAGAGCTGGAATAAGATGTTCAGACTTGGCTTGTCACGTTTTTTTATTTCTTTGCTGCCCCCTAGTGGTGAAAGGCAACTGTGAGAAATCATGTTGGTTGTGGCATCTTCCTGCCTCATACTGGGCGTGTTTCTATTTCCCAGATGTGCGAAATGCCAAAGCCAGCTTTCATGAAGCAGACTCTGGGCGAGCTTGGCATTGGTACGTACCATGAAATTGCTTTCATCCATCCAGACACACCCATCATTAAAGCACTCAACATCTTTGTGGAGAGGCGAATCTCTGCTTTGCCTGTGGTGGATGATTCAGGTGAGATAACAAACAACTATGGCAGTGTAGGTTTTCCTGCTAAATGATCCTTCTACCTTCAACAGTTGTGTTTTTGGTTTTTTTTATTTTTCTCTTGCAGGCAAAGTTGTTGATATTTACTCCAAGTTTGATGTGATTGTAAGTACCATGTTTTTCTTTTTTTGATGTTCTGGGAGCAGATGAACATCTCTGGGAGTTTATTATCTTACCTTTGTTTTGTTTCTGTGCAGAACCTGGCTGCAGAGAAGACGTACAACAACCTGGACATCACAGTGACGCAGGCCTTAAAACATCGCTCTCAGTACTTCGAAGGAGTCGTGAAGTGCCATAAAATGGAAACGATGGAGGCTATTGTGGACAGAATAGTCAAAGCTGAAGTGGGACACCAAGATCTCTACATGCATTCAGCTACTCAGAAATAGCCCCAGGAATAATGTCACTTTTAGCTGCAACTTCTCTCTTTTAATCCCAGGTGCATCGGTTGGTGGTGGTGGACGAGCGCTCCAGTATTGAGGGCATTGTTTCCTTGTCAGACATTCTCCAGGCGCTGGTGCTCAGCCCTGCAGGTATAGATGCTCAGCATTGCTAGCCCGAACTATACTTCTGTCCTGGACCCTGAGCTCTCTCTCCCCCATCTGCCCTCTAACCCTGCCCCAGGTAGGAAACGCACCTGTTTGACTGAAGGCTGATCATCGCCTGTAGCTGGCTCTTAGGAGGCATGATGCCTCTCTGACATCCTGCTTGTCCTGCTGGATGCCACTTTGCGCCGCAGTGTTGTTTGGATTGTTCTGTCGAGAAAATGGGTTTGCGGTTAATGTACAAGTGAACTGTCTGCTATACCTGGAAACACATTTGAAAAGGTACATTACGTAGACTTTCAGATGACAACTTTTATTCTGGATGGATAAAAAGACGTTATGCTAGTCGTGGTTTAAAACTCCTATAACTCCATTTATTTAGCTTCTGTTTGGCTAGAAACAGAACAGCAGATTTGGTTCAGTTTTCCATGTGATGCCACTCAGGTGATATGCATGAAAAGACTTCAGGTAAATGTTGCCTGACTTGTTGCTAATGGGTAGGTTGACATATTTACACTGGCAGCGTTCGGTAAATAATACAGATGTAGTTTTTCTCTATGGTGGGTTGCCAAAAAACTCACAACCAAACCTGACTAGGCTATTTATTTTGCCTTACTTTAGGTATTGAAAGGAAAGATTTGTTGTCTTCAGAAAATGTTTTAATAGAGTCAATACCAAAATTTGGTAGCTGGGGGGGCAAAAGTAAAAAATACCAAGGGTTAAATTGTAATCATTAGGGAACTGACTCAGAGAATGTCCAAATCTTGGTGAGGGTTCCCTGTATGCTGCTCTACAAGCCAAAAGTGGTTCAAGTATAACTGGAAGCCAATAATGGGGTTAAGCTCTTGTGATGGGCACAAAAGAGAATTGGTATGCAGGGTAGTGGAATAATGCGAACTGGTCTGGTGAATCCTGTCTCAACATCATGTGAACAGCCAGATGAAGACACGGGATGGTCTGGAACATATTTCACTAGGAAACCTTGGGTACAGGTATTCAAATAAATTTTACTTTGTGTCCTTCAGCTACCTCAGCATGTTCTCCCTTTTTAAACATCAATTTTTCTTGATGGTGGCTTTTATCAGCAGTAAAATGGAAGAGTTCAGGGTATTGCAATTGCCTTGTAATGTGTCCGAATGTTAACACTTCAAAGTCTGTAGCGCTCTTTGCATGTAACTTCACATTTCCTATGATTAGTTTTTTAGATATTAATCACACAGTTGATTACAACATGTTCTACGTAGAGGCTTTCGATATTTTATATTCTGTTGAGTTGATGTTTGGCTTGTTCCAGATGTAGCTGCATCTTGCTTCTAGCAATCTCTTCTTTGATGTGATTTATGTTTGGTATTGATGTGCTTGAAAATAACATGCTTGAACAAGTTTTAAGTGTTGGAGGTTGCTGTGTGTTTGGATTTAGGTCCCCTATTTTAAAAATTCAACCCATGATTCATTGACATGTTTATATCAGCTTCATCTAAGCATTGACATGTCAGAGTAGAATGGCTACTGCTTGTTATTTGGGTCTAACCAAACTCCTAGCAAGCAGTTGTGGAGGACTTAAACATGCCTTGTTGAAAGTTCGGTTCAGATAGACAAGTCCATAAGGTGTACAGAATAAAATCGGTTGTCTTATAATGTATGGATCCAACTTGATTGTTAATGTTCACATATACAGTAAATGTCTTAATCCAAGTTTTAGGTCAACATGAAAATATATTGATCAACTACTAAACTAAACCACAGACAGTGAAATGGATAAAAAAGGCCCGAGGGCTTGTAGCGGTCCAGCAACTATCTCGATCTCTCTGACATCTTAAAATAAAAAAAAATAAAAAAATGAAAACATCAGTATTAAAATGTCTTGAACAATGCAAACCGAATCTATTCTGTCATTACACCTGACATAGTATTCAGAGCTGTTCCATGCAGAGGGGAACCTAATTTTACCCTGATGGTTCATGGTCAGTTGTTCGCTACAGAAAATGGGATTTAATTGTGTTTTCCATTCAGATCCTGTTGCCTGTTTCTCTTTTTTTTTCTTTTTTGTGCTGTGCTGTTTATACAACAATATGTGTGTTTGTTTTCCCAGATGCCTGTAAGGACGAGAACTTGACTGAATGAGAGAGTGGTGCATCATCTTACATGGTTGGAGTAAGTGTGCAGAGAGGTTGAGGTGTAGGGGGCAGAGCCAGTCTGAAGGTCCCGGAGATGCCTGCCACCAGTGCACTATCAAGGCCTGGAATCCAAAGAGGAAGAGAGCTGAACCAAGTGGAGTCCTAAACTGTCCTAAATTTCTTTTCTGTGTGCAAACTGATCAGAAATATGGTCATTACCTTACAGATACAATATACAATATACGCAAACACGTACACATGGTACGCCTATTACATGGTTACCTTTCAGTAAAAGTGCTGTCACAAACATGGCGCTGTTATCAGATAAACTTTAAATTTACAGTTAATAGTTAATGTCATTACCTCCAAGTAAACATCCACATTTGCAACTTATCTGGTTGCAGAACTACACTTCACCCACAGTAATATGACTGCTGTCAAGATGGAGCACTCAAAGCTCTGTCTTTATTTGTGCCTTTTGATTTCCCCTCCATTTTAATTTTTTTTTTTTTTTTTTTAGTTTGGGCTGTAAAGGAGTTCCTGAAATACTAACGTGTCACATCAACACTGGCGGTTTTTACCTCCCATTCATCTGATTTTCTTTCATTTGGCTGCATTTTTTTGTGATTGACATCCAGGATTTCTATTTGGTTATGGTTTGTTTGAAACAGAATTATGCAGAACTCGGAGGAAAGAGGAGCATTCGTTAAGGATTCTGTCGGCCAAGAGTAGAGGATGAGTTTTTCTTACCGATTGAGTGATTTACAGTCACTGTGATTTCAGAATTATAAAAGGAAAAAAAAAAAGTTTTTTTGTTTAACATTACTACATTCATCCTGTGGTTTGGATGCTTCAGACTGTTAGGACGCTGACAAACATGCAAAGTGGCTTGTTTATCTCGACAGGACTCATCTCTATATTTTGACTGTAAATGGGATTGTTTTTTGCAAAACATGTCAGAGAAAGCTTTATTTCTTATGAATGTGTGAACAGGTTTAAAGAGACTGCAGTTTCAATGTTATTTTTGTAAATATATTGCAGCAATATGTCTAGTTCAGAGAAACTTTGTATCAGATCAAGATGTACTGTAAATGTGCAAGCATGAAAAACTACACTTCAGCAGAAAGAATGTTCTTTGTTTTACTTTTTTATTTTTCTGGCTGCAGAAAAATAAACAGACACTGAATGTATGTTAAAACTGCATTCCTCTGGTTCTTCTCACACCGCACTCTGGGAGCCAATCGTCCAGTTTAAGTAGAATTTCTTGTGTAGCTTTTACTTGTGTAGTTAATAAATAGGGTTGTTGGAAACAAATTTTGTATAATTGTATTTTAAAATAAAATACGAGATTGAGTGACTGAACAGTAAAGCATAGAAAGTAAGCAGCGGTGTGATGCAGCAGCATTTGCTAAAAACAGATGTTATACTTTGAAATTGATATTGCTATACATTCCTTTGACCAAAATAATTAAATGAAACTAAATTGTGGATGCGAATTTTGTAACTATAGTTAAACATTTTTGTTTCTTTGTGTAACTGGTTTTCAAGAGAAGTTATGATCAACAGCAATTGAGACTATCAACATATAGTAAGATCTGTGGAAGTCATGTTGTATAGAACTTCTACATGACAGAAAACGACCTAATTTAGGGATCAGAAACTGAGAACAAGGAGACACAATTTTAAGAAACTGTTAAGCCACACTTGAATACTAGTGGGTTTTTTTTGCCCAGTACATATTTCAGCAGAGATTGGGACTCGGACTCCAATCGCATTTTCAGTGACTTGAGACTCGACTTGGGCTAACACTCAAAAGACTTGAAACTTAACTGGGACTCATGATCACCTCCTTGTCCGATCTAGTGTCTGCTGTCATTTCTCCAGCGGTAACACTGACGTAACGTCACACACACGCCCGCAGTGCACGCGCAATCAATTAAAACTGACACTACCAGTGAAGTGTTACTGCAACGCCGCTGTAACTTTTTGGGTATTAAAACTTAAGAAAAAGGGACCAATATAAGAGCAGCAAACTGGAACGTCTGTGGTATCAAAATCCAGGACGCTGAATCCACCACAGCCACCTTCACCACCTTAAGACAAACCTGGAGAGGTTAGCTACTGTAACGTAAAGCTAATGTTAGCATCTATGTTAGCAAAGAAGTACTTGTGAACATCTCTGTTTAAAAATTGGGCTTGGAAAGAATTGTAGGAACCACGAGCTTTAGCTTGGGGTACAAAAAAAATCCAAGGATTCATAAGATGTTAAAAAAGTTGAAGTTAAGTTAAGATTTCGTTTTTTGCAACTTCAAATTGCAAGACACAATGAAAGAAAGTTTCTATTCCTGTTTGCTTTTGCATTTTTCTTGAAATTAACCTAAAAGCATTAAATTGATCTTTAGACAAATTCTATTACATTATATATTTTCTAACAGATCCCCACAAGCAGTTGCTGCTGCTGCAGTTTATTGAGTTGTGCAAAACTACTAAAATGGAGTTACAGGATATATTTTAAAAATACGGAAAATGAACATATTTAACTCTGGACTACTCTTCATTTTTAGTAAACCTTTCATAGGAAAACAGCCAAATAAGCTTTAGGAGACATGTTAAAAGCATCTCATGCTGTTTTCTCTAAACCTCTGGACTTGTTGTGAATGTTTTCTCAGTTTTAACAGCTTGAAGACTGTTTGGGTTTGATGCCAGTGAGCTGTAGTTGGCAGCCACCCCACACACTTTCCAAGCCTTCTTTCCTGCTGATTACCATATCATGTGAGATTTAGATGCTTGTCTCACACATGGAGCCAACGCTTCGCCAACCATGGACAGCTGAACGGTCCTCACTGAACTGTAAGCTGTTGAGCTCTCAGCCCTGCAGCCTTTTTCCCTTTGTGGTATGCTGCCCTGAGGATATTTTAGAGCAGGGATAGGCAACCATGTGTGCCTGTGTGCTTAGAAAAGGATGGTTTTATTTCAGCTGAACACTACCGCAGCTGATGATTGTTCCTTTATATTTAAAAATAATCTGCCAAGTGAAATCAGCTGTCGGTACACGTACGAGGAAACATTATTGTAAACTTTAGGGTCTATGATTAAATGATGTGCAGGAGCTGAAATGGAGAGAGTGTGCAGTAACCACAAGGTGACACTGTCGTACAAACTTAAAGCTCCAAAATCCGCTTCAACAGTTGATCCCATCCTGGTATAATAAGAATCCATCACTTTCTCATTGAATATTTACATTCCTCTATCAAATTAATGATTTCCAAGCAGAGATTTTATTAAACTTCTTTTAAGGAAATTGCTATTTGAACGTGAAGTTTTTAAGGGAGTGAAGATTGCCTGTAAATGAGGTGTATGTGGATCTGATGGACTACCAAATGAGGGGTAAAACCAGACCAGGCTGACTCCAGACAATCTTCTTTGATCTCCAAATCTCCCTTGTGATACCCAGCTCTGGGAAAGCCTCCTTCACACCTTGTAGCCCTAAAGCAGAGGAGGCAAAAAGTGGGCTTCACCATCCTCTCCCTTCCTCTTTCACTGCCCATCACCGTCTTTCTTTACACACACACACTGGACTCTCTTTTGAAAGTCAGGACCTGATTTAAAATTCCTCTTCAGAGCGTGTCATGCATTTTATATGCATGGCGAGTGGGAGAGAGAGTAGAGGGATTGAGGGTGGGAGGGGGGTGCTTCAGTCCAAAGAACTTCCCTCTGCTGTCGGTCTCCTTGGGGATATATATGTACACACCACCATTACCACTTTACGTTCGCTCCTCACCCCTCATTTTCTTGCACCAACTCAACTCATTCAACATTAGTTTTACTGCATCATGCTTTGCACATATTCCACCGAGCAGTGGAGGGGCCTTAGCCTTTGAAGACAAGTGTGATCAGAGCAGAGGCAGGGGGTGTACAAAACCTGGCCGCGGGGCATTTGGGGTTATTGCACTCGTGTTTAGCAGTGAACGAAGCTTGAGGAGGGAGGCTGACAAGTGCAGTGTTTGGGGACAGCTTTGAAGTCTGACGGGGTGCGGCTGCTGCTTCTTACAGAGGCCTTCACGAGGAGACTGTCGCCCTGACACAATCAGGCTCACAGAGCTCTGATAGATAACATATAATCAAAAGAACACAGTTGATACCCTTCACCTAAACATCTCTTATTCTCTTTCTGCCTTGCTGACTAGCTCTGAGAAGAGAACGAGAATCAATAGCACAACAAGAAGCAGACACAACAATAACTTGGACTGCATCTGCTCAAGAAATCTGGTTTATTAGGAGCAATATGATCCTGCTAGCTTATTGTGGATATAGCAGTAAACAACATAAACACAATTCACTTTATTTGTGTATTAAGTGCTACAGGTTTGCGAGTATAGACAAAACAGTACAGCAACAACAGTGCTACATTCATATATGCACAGAGATTATTAAAATGACAGTATATTGCTCTTAAGCTGTTCCTATTCCTGCACATGAATCATCCACTGAGAATATCACACACTGGGAGCTGTTGTAAGGAGAATCTGGTGGTTCTGTAGTGATTGCTGAGGCAAGGTTTGGGTCTGACAGGTCCCAAACCCTCCATGTGTGTTCTCATTAAGCTACTTTAAATTAAGGATTAATACAAGTGTACTTTGGTTTCCAGCTCTAGCTCTATACTGTGAAGTTGTGGCAGTTTAAGCTGTAAGTTTAAGTTAAATTGATAGTATAGCAGCCTCAAGCCAATATTAACACAACACAGAAATTAATTTTTAAACATTGTTATAATAGCAGCCAGTAATTACAGTGTGATTCCATTGAAAAGAAAAAAAGTGACTGATTTGTCATGAAAGTATTGTTAAAAATCTGGTACCTTGTAATAAATAGGAAAAAAATGCAGCTTCTTTGTTGTTATTGACCTCTTCTAGCCTGTTCTGCTATAAATACAGTTACACATTGTGAATATCTATTGTGTTAAGATAGTAATCTTTCGTTCATGCAACAAAGAAGTTTTAAAGACATAGAAATAAAATCACCTCTCTCTTGCTGAGAACAGCACATAAAATATTTTGGAACCTGTGAGCAGTTCCAAAATTTTCCATCGGACTGTAACACAAGACAAACATCAATAAAACAGGCTGAAAGAAACAAATCAATGGCTGGATGCATTTGCGGACTGGAGAGAAGGGACATTTCAGGTTTCAGCACTGCTGCCGTGATGTCCACTCAGTCACATGTGGCCACGCAAAGCTTTCTCAGTCCACGTCAACAGCTGTCTGTGTCACTGGATTCTCTATTGTGGTACTGCAGCAACTGGAGGACTCATGGTGACAGGGTGGGCTCTGAAACCTGGGCGAGCCCAAAAGGTCTTGTGAAAACATTTTTTTTTTTTTTCTTCCTTTAAAATTTTTAAAGGAGCTGCAGCAGAACTAAGAGCTTTTAGAGTTGTTTTGTGCGAACAGTAAAGACTGAGATTGTTTGACTTTTACTGGGGAGTAATTTAGCTTAGGGGTGGTCTCCTTCACATTACACTGCTTGAGGAATGCGCTCTTAAAATTGTCCAGTTATATAGCAGAGGCCTCATTCTCTTTCTTTACTGTGCTCTACATTTCTCTCAGGATATTCAGCAACATACCTTACAAGGTTTTCTTTCTTCTTCTTTTTTAATCTTTGAAAAACCACACTCAAACCTTTCCACTTGGTTCGCCATGCCAAAAAAATTAGAACCAACATAAAAATACAGGAGGTTTAACAACTCTGCAACAGAAACCTGAGCCAATCGCAGTCTTCCCGTCCTCCATTACAAGCCAGTAGAGTATAATGGTGCAGTGTGTTCAGAGTTCACCAGAGCTGTCTGAGGAGTACAAACAGTAGACACACACTGCGCTTGTTGTATGGAGCCATTTCCATTATACATTCTGAGCAGCTGTTCTGCAGAGAAAGTGCTTTGAAGGACGGCTGTAGGGAGGTAACAGGAGTCCACAGTTCAAACGGGGTCCATCCCCCTAACAAGCAGGGGCGGAGGTGAAGCCGCATCCTCTCCGGTGTAATCATTCTCGCACCCCTGCCATCAAACTCTCCAAATAGAGGTCCCACACATACAACATCTACACTAACACTCGACATTCATGCTATTACTACTACAGAAGCAAGCAGGGGAAAAAAAAACATTAAAAAAAAACATGCATTCCTCAGTTGTACTCAGCTTAGTGTGATTACATCTTAAATGCATCTTTTTTTCCAGACATCCTTTGCTCTTTGGGCCATGCCTCTGATTCCTTCTGCTGTTTTGATTTGTGTCTGTTTTGACATGAAGGGGCAAGAGGGAAGGAGTTTTCGGAGAGATGCTTTGAAGAGAGCCAGATGCAGTCTGAAAGTTGTCTCTGAGGGGTCGGGGGCATCTTTAAAAAAGAGGTGGGGGGCTGGGGGTGTACAAGGAGAGGAAAAAGATGCTAAGAAATAAAGTTAGGCTGTTAGAGATGGGCTCTTGCTCATTTTTGTGTAAGGTATGCTCCGATGGTGAGGCTGGCTGCTCCAAGCGCTGCCAGACCGAAGACTGTTTTGATGGAGGGCCAGTAGCAGCTGAAGACGGAGTCCCTCTGTCTGTCATACAGTTCCACAAAAGCATCCTGAGAGAGACAGAGAGGGACAGAAAGAGATATGACTTCTGGCATATTCGATTTGGTTTGCATTCATTCTGTTGTTAATGCAGACATCAGCCATTAATATATACATAACATACACAGGCTCAGCAATTTCATGAAAGAGCTGGAGAAAGCAGCCTTTCCCAAATATAGCTGAAGCAGGAGAAAACAGGCATCCATCTATTTCAGTCGCAGTCCTACAGTTGCTGCTTTAATTTCTTTTACAGGCTCAGTGCTTGATTTAGGGATGTAATATGTGTGCAATTGAATTAATGAGACACAAACTAACAGGAGGACAAATAACCAGTTTGTTACAGCAGTCATCACAACTTTCTATGTGTGGTTCAGCCATGTTGGATTTTCCAGTCAAGCTGGTGAAATTTTACTGACTTTCCAAGTTGGAAAATAAACTACAGTAGGAGTTTGTTGAATAGAATTTCCAGTGGAGCAGAAAAAAAGAAAAAAACTTTATTTACTTTGGATTTGGTTTTTTTTTCCAACTCCACTCACTTAAATCTAATTTTGTTTTGGTTGTACCCAATAATTCAAATTGTACTGTTTCTTACATCCATCTGTACACTGGGATGCATATGACAGGAAGTTTAATTGTAATGACAAATGTATATAAATATTACAAAAGAAAAGCAGCAATATCACGGTGTTGTTTCTGAGTTTTTTCTTTTTTTCTTTTTTTTTCACGTCCCTTCTCTTCTACAAAGATGAAATCTCAGAGGCAAATATCTCAGCAGTCAGGAAAAAACTGCAAGAGTGGAAACCATCAAAGCTAGGTGAGTTGTTGTTTTTTGTGAAATAATCCTTTAAAATGTAAATCCCTTGGCTGCCCCAAAATATGGTTGGAAATAGAGTGTTTTTACCCCCATGCCAAAGAGAGAACCATTAATGTGCATCAGCTCTCACACCCTCCTACGCACAACCCAGACTCCCAGAAACACTCTACAACCAAACCAAACATGGGAATCACAAATAAAAAGCCCAAAAAGCCAATTTGCTGTGCAATTTTTTTTTTCCTTTTGGGGAGAGGGATGGGTTGGGTAAAGGGCTGAACAAACGCAGCACTCAAGCATAAATGTATTAATGTAACTCAGAGGAGTTTTAAAGAGGAATTGAGAATGTGTGAGTGAATATGAGAAGTGTCTCAGGAGCAAATGCTAGGGCTGCATGTCTGAGATGAGGAAATACAGACATCTGCTCATAAGCAGTGACAGCAGGAACAGCTGGACAGGAAGTAATGGCGCTAAGCTCTCTGCTGTCCCACATACACACTCACAAGTAGATTATCTTGAGCCAAACTACAATAGGGTGCATTTCAGAGAGATTTAAGGGAGGAAATACTAACTTCTCTCATTGATTATTTTTTCTGCTATTATGAGGTGACCACATTAGACGCTGCAGTGTGAA
This sequence comes from Rhadinocentrus ornatus, assembly GCA_037177495.1. Taxonomy (NCBI): domain Eukaryota; kingdom Metazoa; phylum Chordata; class Actinopteri; order Atheriniformes; family Melanotaeniidae; genus Rhadinocentrus; species Rhadinocentrus ornatus. The sequence goes on from JBAMHW010000008.1 coordinate 16,821,027, forward strand.
GCAGCACATCTGAGCTGCTTTGATGTTTTTTTTCTTAGCCGTAATTTGACCTGTGAACAATGGTGAATTGTTAAGTTTGATTCACTACAACAGTACTGTGTCAGTTCCCACGGGAATCTATTATTATTCTATTTCAATCTGTCTGTGTTCAAGTCAATTTACTTACTGTAATTATGATTTATTTTAAATAGATAGGAATACACATTGGATTTGAACTTGATCTATCAGGAAAAAAACAAAAACAAAACTGTTTATTATACAAACAAGTGTCACATTTTTAATACATAGTTTCTTATGAAAGAAAAGCCTACACTGGATTGAAAAAAAAAAGGGGAAACTGAAGCACTGCGGGGAGACAAAAGCATTTCCTGTTTCCCTTCCCATCTTGTGGCATTCCTGAGGCTGGGGCTGGTGACACAAGGGAGAACGGATCAGCAGATTCTCCCAAGTTGAGGCCCTCTGGTGTCAAAACACACTGTGCTCTTAAATCGTCTGGCAATGTCTTCAACCACATTGTGTTTACAGCAGCCAAGCGTTTTTAATTATCCACGGCCATGCTAACAGCTTTACAGGACTTGGCTAAGGCAGAGCTAAATGCTAACACCAGCATGCTATCACACACACACACAATGGAAATAGTTATATATAGTAGCTAATCATGTGAGCTGTATCATCTTACCTCAACCTGCTAACCTGCATGTTAGCACTAAATACAAAGTTATGCTGATGCTACTGGAATAGCATTTACAAGGTATTGCCCACAAATGAAATTATAACACCAATCTGAACAGAGATAGAGCTAATCCACCTAACAGATGGTGAATACTTTAAAGTATAAATTATTTGATGATGTGTCTATTTTATGTGTGATTGGCTTGTGCTGCCAGGGTGTCCTTTTCTGACCACCTCTAACACACCTCATCTGCTCTTACTGACAAATCATTGTTTGAAAAAAGGAACCAACTGATAAAAAAGACTGCTCTGGAGCTGATTTTTAACAACAACAAACAAACGAAAAATCAAAGAAAACTAATTATCAAACATAATAGGCACCGCTGCATACCTTCTACGCAAAATAAAGACAAAACAACATGTCTAAAATGACTGAGTTACTTCGATCAGAGGCTTCTTCAGCTCCCCTGTTTGCCATTTAAAAGACTGCAAAGTGAAGCCCTTCCGCATTGGCTTTACTTTTCAAACCTGGAGGCTATATCCATGTTTTATTTAAAATATTTTACAGCAGTCATGCAATTAAATAGTTTGGGAGATGTTTCGGACTGGAACAAATTGGGGATGAACTGACATCATTATCTCTGGAACCATACTGCTAGAATGAAAAGCAAAATATCAGACAGCTCAATTTTTTAGCCTTTTGAACCATTTTTGTCAATGAGTGTTGCCAACTGTCTTTTCACGGGGTTCAGGTAATAAGAGGACAAGATCTTCTGTCAAACCTACAGCTGGGAGGAACACAGTGTTTCATTCTTCCCACCTACTTCTTGAAAATAAGTTTACAAAGGACAACTCAAATCAGCAGCAAATGCATGTGACTGACCGCCAGCAAAGTTCAACAAATTGGCAAACTCATGATTTGTGTCCTTGATATGCCCTAGACAGTCACCATAGGTTATTGTCTATTTAAGTCTGAAACAAAAGAGGGCCAATTACGGGAAGAGGTTCACAAGAGATGTGATAGATGCTTAAAAGAATCCCACAAGGGCATGGATGGTAATAACTCTAGACTAACTCAGGGGAGGTTTAGAAAGCAGAGGCGGAGGGGGAGGGATGTCAGGTGCATATCATGAGACTGAGGCATGCTGCACTTCAGCTCCTGGAACTTTTTCACCCACACGTTAGCAAACAGTATTGCCATAAACTATGTGAGTTGGGAGAAAAACAAACCATGGAAATTTCAGTTTTTTCCCTCTCTCTCTCTCTCTCTCTCTCTCTCTCTCTCTCTCTCGCTCGCTCTCTCTCCCTCTCTTTCTTCTTTGTCCCTCTTTCTCCTGCTGTACTGACTGGCATTATGATAATGAGAGCCTTTGAAGAAAGCAATGATATGCAGCCAGAGGAGAGCACACAAAAAGTTGACAAGGGAATGGGAAGAACAACACATCTGCATTCAACAAAAGACTTTATGATCCTCAAAAGCTCATCTTTACCCAGTAGTAAAGCCATCTGCTGTCAGCAGCAGGTGTGCAGTCAGGATATAAAGTCCTGACTGAGGGTCTTTACAATATTCATTTTTTTGGATCAATGACTTTTAAAAGGTCACAGCCAGCCAGCAGAGACCTAGAGGAGGCCAGGGGGGAAAATACCTTTCTGGGTTTACACTCCCCTTCCTTCATTTGCAGTGGATACAATGACTCCCTCAGAGAGACACATACAAACTGAACATTGAGGACTTGATGGGATCTCATACTCAGCCACGGGTTGGCAACTGGCTGCCTGAGTGTCATGGTTACCCTGACTGAAAGCTTCACACACGATTTGCTTTTCCCACCAGCGGGACAGCCTTTCCTCAACCTCTGATTTGTTTTTCACATGATTTACACCTCTGGGGTTTGCTCTGTCTTTCTCATGGACAAAGAAATTTTGCCCTGCTGTCTTCCTCGGATGGACGAGTGTTATTTCATGGGCAACAGGAAATACCAAACATTTGCCAGTTCATTTGGGTATTCCCCGTAATTGTGGGAGTGATACAGTACAGCAGCTTGTATGGAAGATAATGACTCATCTTGTGTGCTTGGGCAGTTCTGTTTAAACCCCCAGCAGCACTTTGCCACAACAGCAAAATGATCAGGTAGCCATTTCTGTTTTGGGACGTTTCTGTGGGCAATTGTGGGCAAACTGAGACTGAGAGAAAGGGATGTGGGTTAAAGTTCAATTTGTAATTAAAGTGCCCCTTGTGGCATCACTGCTATATTCACCTCTGAACCAACCTTCTCCCCTTATTCTGTTTATTTCCAAAGAATTCGTATAGCATCATACTTATACTATTGCACATGCTGCTCCTTCCTCCTCTCTTTGATTTTCTTTAATGAGCTTCAAGCAGACTTCTCCACTGCTAATTAAAGTAAAACAAAACTCCTATTTTAACAGCCAAGGGAAATAAAAGGGGGATGAAAAAAAATGCAACGAAAGCACTAATGTCCTTAAAATTGATCACAAAACATATAAATCTATTTCTATCTTGTAGCTAGTTATACATCATGGTTTAGATAAAAGAAAAATCCCCAGACAGGAGAGGTGACAGGACTGCTGAAAAAAGGTCAAGATTGATCAAGTCCCCGGATAGTTATCTATCAACTGGCCCCAGCAAAAATAAAAAAATAAATAAAAAAATAAGATGACGGAGGAGTTTATTGCAACACTCATTACCCGGTGAATCCCCCAGTGTCAGCAATAGTAAACAGCTTGGAGCTGCGGACACAGAGTCCTTCACTGACCTGTGACAATACTGCAATCCTTGGAAACAACAGTGTCACAAACCAAGTGGGGAAAACTGCAGCAAGAAGCTGTACAAATGTGCTGTACACAATATTTAATCGAATCAGACCTTCACACGACGGCTGGTACCTTGGTTCAGTATATTAAGATAAAATATGAATCAGTTAATCAGCAGAATAATTGTTAATGTAAAATTAATAAAAGTCTTTAACAATGTGGATGTTCACCCTCATATCTGTCCAGGAAGTAACAAGCCACCACCAAGTTCCACTTTTTCAACCCAACACACTAATAACATAATTATAAATGCAACTTCTTCTGGTTTTTGAGTCCTGCTTGAGCAAAACAGGTACATCTAGGATGTCCCCTCAAATGTTCGGATATTTCTTTTTTATTACACTGATATATTTTTTTATAATTTACTCAAATATCCCCAGATTCACTATGTAACAGCTCCACAGCAGTAATGCTAATATGATTTATCTTGGGACTGTGTGGATAAATTACGCTTGGGACATTTACAAATACGCTCAAAGTCCCTCATTTTACTTTCAGCAGACAAAAAGAGACAAATATAAATTAAATATACAATCTAATTAAAATATACACACTTATTCCAATACAGGGTTGCAGGAGGCTGGAGCCTATCCCAGCTGATAACATGCAAGAGGCATGGTACACCCTGGACGGGTCACTAGTCCATCGCAGGGCTGTCATGGACACTACTTTTCCTTTTTTTAAATGTGCATGGACATAAAGAAAAGTTAACACAGGGCTGATGATTTCACAAAAGCACAAAGGTTTAGAATGGGAATAAGGCGGATGTGGCAGAGGTCTAAGAGCCAGGACTACCATCCAGGAAACCTAAGTCTCCTGTCTGGACCAGTAGTTTTAAAGTTTTACTTCTTTTTACACATTAAATTTGTCATCATTTGCCATTAAAATATGTTTATGCATTATAACCTGCTGGTCTGCATTTTGTTAGAAATCTTTTCATAATTTAACAAATAACGAGTCCTGCGCAACCTGCCATTACATTGTTTAGAACGTAATTAGAAGAACACGCAAGTAAACCTAAATTTGTGTCATTTTGCCCTCATGAAGTTGTAATTATATTGGTACCAAACAATAAAGTTAAAAACCTTCATTGACCCCTAACATCTTTCCACAATGCAAAGTGATGTTAATATACCACAAAAGCATTAACATCCTTTGAAATATCACAGTAATGAGGATGAAATTAAAGTAGCCTGATGAAAACAGATCATGATGTGAAACAAAAGGAACAGGAACCTTTCCATTTGAGTTTCAATGCAAACTCAGGTTTCATACTTTCAAAAGTCATTACATTCAAGCGTAAAAGGAGAAGCTATTTTGACGTTGGTTGGGATCCTAAAGGCTCATAAATATTCAAATTTGCGTCAGGAGCAGTGGCTTCAGCATTTGTGTGTTTACAAAACAGCTTGCTCTCCCGTGGGAGTCAGCCTCCACTACTGGAACATGAAACATGATCGCCAGTAAATCACCCACACTCCTCATGACACTCTGCGCTATTTTATTGTCTCCATTATTCATTGTCTAAACTTGCAGCATAAACAAGGACCGTAACTTCACACATGAGACTGTTTTCTCAGGAGATGTGCAATGCCACGGTTAGCTTGGTTTTTACCCCATTAAAACAGGAGTCAAATGATTCAGTTTGCATAATTATAGTCTGGAGGTTTGGTGGATATCTACACATTCAGAATTGGCAAACATGTCTAATATTTGAACCTGGAATCAGCATTTATGAGATACTTCATTCTTGTTGAACCCAGGGATTTCTTTTCTCTCAACAGCTCTGAGCCAACATGAAATGAAGGACTGGATAACCTTGCAGGCTCAGAGGAGTTAAGGTTGGTGTATTGTCGACTGTGTTAGCGCCCTTCTCACTTGCTCACCTCCTGCTTTATCAGTGTGTTTTATTGAAGCTGTATTTTATCAGATCAGTCACCTCTAGAGCAAAGAGACATCAAAGCAAAGGGCAAACCACTAAGAGACAATCCCTTTCCCCTCACAATTAAACTCTCTAGCTCAGTCACTGTGTCTGTTACAGCCTGAAAAGTTCATCCCAAGTCCTTCACAGTCACCACACCAGGCACAATGCACCCTAAAACAGCAACAATGAAGCTAAAAGTGGATGTCTGCCTCTTATGAGGATGTCTGCACCAAGCCCATCCGGCCCTCTGCAGAGGAGGAAGTGACAGAGTCTCACCGCACACAGGCAGCACAACTGCTGCGCTGCTATAAATATCCAGGCGCTTCATGCGAGCTCCTGGTTCAGGGCTTCCCAATCTAATAAAACAACTCTGATCTCCGCTGTTCGGTCCATTTAAAAGGCCACAGATGACGTCCAAGAGCAAAGGGAGAGTGGAAAAGGGCAGCTGAGTCATCATCCACGTGTGGACGCTGGTGTGCTCAGAGTGCATTAAACCTGGTTTGAGTGGCTTTCCAGTACAAACAGGATGTTAGCTACTAAGGCTTCTGAGAGCTCCATGTTTTCTCTAAGGAAGCTGTGCAGAGTACATCAGCTGCTCCTGTGATGTATTTGTGGCCTCAACATTCACAATGTAAGCTGAGTAAAAGCCAATAAAGTGTTGTGCTTTACCTGATATAATTGCACAAAATTCTCCATCTGGGGTTGCTTCGCTCATATTTTGCACTCAGGAATGTGAAGGGGCACTTGTACAAAGAGCTTCTTTGTAAGCAAAAGAGGCATTTAAAACACGCAGAGGCACTCAGTGGAAAATAAAAAGTTAATGATTATATACCGAGGTAAAACTTTCACCTTTCAAGCTGCTCTATCAGCTTTGGATTATTGCATTCAGAAAGGAGAGTGCCTCTTATTTTTGACCCATGAAGAGAACACGAGAGCCCCTGTAGCTGATCTGCTTTGCTTGATCGACTCAGATAGTCTATCAGACCTCTGATAGAGACCGTGGGAACCAGTAGATTCCCATGTGGCCTGTTGCTTCTCCTGTAACAAAAACAGTCCAAAGAGGGGGCCTCATTTCCTGTTCGGGGTGGCACAAGGCCTCAAGCCTTAAAAGTCAGATCTACTGACCCCTTAAGATCTTAAGACCACACAACCACATCTCAACAGGCAAGTCCACAAATAGACTGGCGAATGTGAGCCGAAAACAGCTTCTGTATATGGAGTAATGACTGAGATGTGTGGGAACGCTATCTGCAGCAGGGCCTTGTGGCTGCACAGGGCGCTGTGTTGCCATTTGTTTGAAAGAACATATTGAGCTTTCTTTTGTGCTCATTTTGTTTTGAGCTTTGTTGTTTGGAGGTTCTGATGTAACAGGATTATGCAATCCCAGTGTTCAGAAAGGGGCTTTTGAGTCAAGCAGTGAAGTCTTTGTAAAGACAGGTCAGTTAGTATGAAGTCACTTCCTGTGCCAGATGCTACAGGAATGACATCACCGTCTGGTTTGAGACTATGGCTTCTCTGTGGTACAGCCAAGTATGGTTAGATCAGTCTGTGTGAGTAACTTGGAAAAGATTTGAGGCAAGCCAAACATGTAGTCATCCTAAAACTGTAGAGAAAGGGAGGTGGAGTAGCTGAGGAGAGCTACAGTTGGTTGGGCGCTGTAACTAAGAGATTTGTATTTGTTTGGAAACATTAAGTAATTTAGCCCCAAGTTTTAGAAAAAGCAAGGTTTGTGTTCACAAAAAGCAGCAGTGAAGTGATTTTCTTTCTTCATGAAATCCCAAAAGCTACCCCTGTAATTTAGTCAAAAAGTCAAGGGTAATATCATCTAATAGCAAATTAAACATGTCAGTGGAGGAGAAAGTATCCCAACATCAAAGGTAGACTCAGATAATCTCCTCTTTCATACAGGAGGCATCTTGTAAATTCAGCCGCTAAATGAAAGCTTGACAGCTCTGGCAACAAGATATTGGAGCGGTTTACGTGATTAGAGCACACAGGGGCCAGGTTTCAGGTTTAACATTGTTCTCCGTGTACACATGAAAATGACAGAGGCCACAGTCTGGGACAGGGCATGCTGCGAGGAGATAGCAGATTGAAGATCTCAGATGTCCGATAATGCCCGAGAAAACAATCATCTGTTTGAGGTGCAGCTCCCTCAGGAACAGCTTTGAAGTAGGGAGAAGGAGCCAGAGCACAAGGGAAAATTTCCACTAAGTCAAAGAGAAGGCATCTGCTGTCAGTGATGGAAAATAACTATGTCTGCTGGCTCTACTTAATGCCCCTTTTGTATTTCTCTGGGAAAAAAAATCTCCACGTTCGAATGAGAAAATTAAAAAGAAAGCAGAAGGAAAGGAGCATTCCCACAGTCTGAGACTGCAGTTGTGAAATGCATGAAAAAGCTTCAGGAATGAAGCACAAGGTCATTTTTAAAGCAACATGCACTTTAAAAATGTAGAAATATTATTCTAATGTTTCCTTTAATGACTTCTGAGTGAGAAGTCCAAGTATACAACTACAGCCTGTATTGAGTTTGATTTTCAGGGCTTCTAAAAGAAATCAATGTGGAAATGACCCTTTCTTTCCCCTCTCAGGCTGGGAATACTGGGTAAAAGTTCATTGACCTCTCTCAGGCAACCAGCTGATTTTCATCCAGGCTGGGGGGAGAGGAATGAGAAGAATGCATTGATGTGTGTAGACAAACAACAGAACTGTGTTCACTCGAGAGGACTGATACAAGAAGGGAATGAGCCTTAAGATAACCAGAGAGAAACTTTGCTGCATGGTACACTTGTATTATGTAATAAAATTACTATGGCTGATCCTTTGTAGAAAAAGCAACATAGCTGTAAGTTCAATGTGACTCATGAGCTATGTTGTACAGCAGGCTTTAAAAAAGAAAAGCTGTTTGTCCAGAGCAGGTTGGCTCTGTGACCTTTCCTGTCTGCATCAAGGGACCAAAGGGAAACAAGCAAAGCCTACCTGAGGAATGATAAAAACTTTGTCTGTTGTGACAGTGAATGTCTGATGGATAAATGTGAAGAAAACAAATGAGGTATGTGTCAGTTTTATTAAAGAGCAGAGATCGTCCTTGGAATAATCCATGAAAAATGTCATTAGCAAATGCAGGTTATTCTTGATTCTGCTGTGCTCTGATAAGAGGAACACTGCATGAAATTGAGGCCTTGAATCACACAGGGAAAATGTACTGTACTTGGCTGCCAGCGTCATAAATGTTCTTATTTATTTTTACTTTGTGCAATCTAATGCCCATGTGGATGTTTCACGAGTACATCCCTCTGCTATCAGGTCAGCAGTTGGATCAGCTGAAAATCAGATGATTTTTGAGTCAGATGACTTTAACAAGCAACTTTAAAGCAAGTTTACTCTAAAAATCTCCCACTTTCTGCTCAGCAGTATGTATGCAAATGAAATGAAAACTATTTACTCTCTCAGCATTGGTCTTCTAACACATTCTCAGCTGACCATACAACCTTTTCACTAGAAATTACCTGTCAGTCTCCACCTGGCTTGCAGCGGTAAGGACAGGATTGCCACTTTATAACTTTATAAGCCTCTGCTTATTGCTTGTCCATTCGTCTCTCATCCACCTCCTCCACAACCATGTTAGCCACACCTCCTGATCAAACACACCTTCTGAAGTCCAGCAATTTCATCCAGGAATATCTTTTGCCTCCTGTCCTCCCTGGAGTGAAGGAATGTGGACTAATTTTAATTCAAATCTGGATCCCCTGAAGGTCAGGGGGGGTCTGAGTGCTCACTATAACAAACTGGGTGGTTTTTCTGCAACAGTATGTGAAAATCCTGCTGACTAGAATAAAAAAATAACACTTAAATTGGACCCTTTTTCCTTTACAAACAACTAAAGAAAGATAAATTAAGCACTTTATAGGTCAATTTGCAGAGCTGATTAAAATTCTGGTGGTTAGATTTGCAGACACCAACCTAGTCTAGACAGAAGTCAAAAATCCCCCAATAAAGCAAAATGGCGCCTGACATAAATTAATCCTGGCATTATTTTAAAAAAAGGGGGACATGAAGACTGACGTGAGTCATAACATAACTACATCTTTGGATGATATATGAGTGTAAATCATAACTATTGTCAAAATGTATCCAAAATGAAACATAAAAGTAAAAAAAGAATCTCTGTCAGTCCTATTGTTTCCAAGTCGATGTTTTCTTTAAAGTAGCTGTCATTATTTGAAGGTGTAACGACAGCCCGACAACCAATTAGAGGCAGCTCTTTAGAGTAGATTCAGCAGAATTGTTGTAATATAAAACCCTGGCAACATCAGGTTTACCCCTGCAGGGAAGATGTTGCTGTCAGAAGCAGCTTGTAGTTGTGATACTCTGGAAACAGCAGGGGTTATTTGTGATTGCTGCAGCATCCTGACACGGTGCGGTTGCATATTTGAAAGGACATCTAGAGTTCAGAATGGTAATAATGGTGCATGCCTCCATGAAACAACCCATAGCAGCAGAACAATGGTCCCCCAGTGATGTTTTTATTCTCCAAACATCAGGGAAGTTTGTTTTTTTCTGCACTTCAAACCTAATCAGTCGACATCAAAGGAGACAGTCAGCAGGGTTGTACTGTGTGAGCTTTACCAGGGCTAAGAGCACAAAAAAATATCTAATCAAGGTGTTTCCAAAGAGACACTATATATTTCAGAATGAATATTTGTGAATGACCTGCATATGCAGTCTGATGCTTTCAGTCATTGGTTTGCTGTGTTAATTGAGTCTTTGCTCAGAGAAACTGACAAACCATCGGAAACGCTCAATCAATACAACATAGTCAAAGTGATATCTGAGCAATGGCTGACCTCACTCAGTGTTGAGTGAAACAGATCAGATTTCCTGTGGGCTATTTGCTCTGCTGCCAAAAAAATCACATTGGGGTGGGGAAGCAGAGAATTATTTACTCCAGACCTCCATGGATGAGGAAGCAAAATCTATTTACCATCATCTGGCTGTTGTCTTTTTTTTTTTTCTTCTTTTTGGGAGAAGAGTCAATAATGGCATGCTGTTTGTTAATGGTCAGTGCTGTGGTTAGTTGCATTGGGAAATCCCAGCGGATATGTATGTGCATGTGTGTGCTGGAGCCAAATGGTACGACTAACAGGAAGCTAGGCACCCCGGGGCCATCTGCTCTCTGCCATGGCTCACATGTCACCCTGTGACAACACAGCATTATTGATTCACACCACCACGTCTACTTTTGTGTGCACACTCTGTATATGTGTCTATGCATATGCTTGTGAGTGTGTACACAGCTATTTTGTGAACTGCAAATAATTGATTTGCACTTGTACATCCGCTTCTGTGTTTGCCTGCCTGCATGTGCATAATCTCTATAAACCTTAAAGGGTCAATTCGCTTAAAATGACATATAATAAATAAATATACTTTTAACATTTAATTATCACAGGGCCATAAAGATAATTCCAGTTTTGATCTAAAGCTGCAATAAACTGCTTTTCTTTTTTTTAATTATTATTATTTATTTATTTTATCTATTATTTTTTATCAACAATAGATCATAAAATAAAGTGAAATGCAAGTGGTTGACAGCCATTAAAACCTTCTTCCTCTATGTGGCATTATTAATCTTTCAGCCATCAAATTTGGTTTTTCAACCTGCAATTTTTATAGTTTTGATTTCCTCATTAATGTTGGCTTTACTGAGTACTAGATTCAGTATTGTTTGACGTAAGAAATGTGTGGTCAGATTAAACTAATGTTGCTTTGTGCCTGCAAAATGTTCTTTGTGCCCGTGTCCAGTCCTCGTGAGCTACTACCCTGCAACTTTTAGATGTGTCCCTTCTCCAACACACCTGAATCAAGTTACCAGGCCTCTGCAGAGCTGAAAGACCTGCGGTTGAGGGAATTCTGCCGCTTGATTCAGGTGTGTTGAAGAAGGAATCTAAAAGTTGCAGGATAGTAGATATTGATGACTGGACTTGGGCACCCCTGTTTTAGAGCTTATGTCATTGTGGAGCATTAAATGTGAGTTTGGTATTTATTTTCAAAACTGGGGATACATATTTTAAAATGTTGATTCATAGTCTCCGTAAACTTTTAAGAAAGTGTGATTATTTATTACAGTAAGCAAAACATCCATGTCAGGACTTTAATGTTCCATTTTAGTCTTGTGTATGAGACAGGTAAGTGGTTGCTTTGTTGTTTTCTTCATTTTTTAAGCAGCTATTTTTCTGTTGCAGTTTGCAAAGCAGCCTATCCTGCCACTCCCAGATGATACTGTGCAGCCTGGTTTATTCACTCCAATCCAGTTAATGGAAACACACCTGATGTCTTTATGAGACTAATTTCAAAGGTTTGTTTCACCACTGGATAGAAAGCCAGCTACTGTTGGCACACTCGCTGCAAATAGCTCACAGTGAAAACAGTCTTCTCTCTTGTTTTTGTGGTTTGATCCTTTACAAGTTTCTGGGGTTCACACTAACTAATGTATCAGGTTCAATCTTTGTTAATAAGAAAGTAAGTTACAAGGCAGTTAAATCTGCATTTCAAATGACATTGGGTGGTGTTGATACAGACATTAATAGAAAGTAAAAAAAGAAAAAAAGAAATCCCTACAAAGCCTTTTTGGTGCTTTGTCCCAATATCAAGAGTAACCAGACAATGGGAGGAACCGTTTAACCTTGCCCTATATTGATATGCTTTACAGCACAAGGGTGTGCCTAGTGGCAAAGTCAGCCAGCGTCTCTGTAGGTTCCTCATTATCCAGCTCTCACCATGACAGGAAAGGTGGAAAAGTCTTTTATCTGTCATCCTAAATGGCTCATTGGGACATTTTTTCCATGCAGATCAGTGGTGGGTTTGTGATGTGAGTGAGACAGATAGCTTAGAAGCAAACAGGGCAGGGATTTAAGTGCAACATGACAATTAAAGGACCACACAGGCACAGTGATGGTAACACTTCTATATTTAGAGGCCTCTCACATGTCCTTGCATTTTTTAGGGATCTGGAGTGTCACCTGACACTGAAAGTCATGTCTCTGAGTATTAGTGTTTTTGTGTGGGATGTTTCCATGTGTATGTGTGTAAACGTATATACTTGTTGGTGAGGTAAGAAACAGACGGAGAGAAAGGAAGGGAAAAATAGGAGATCTCTCAAACTGAGTTCAGACAGCCTTTAGATTTTTACAGGAGGGATGTGCATTTAGTGTCTGAGTTTCTCCATTCCATATATATTATTAATCAGCAAGTGTTCTGAGTAGGATAGCAGGGCTTTAAAATAGCTCAGGCACATGTCCCTCATGATATAAGGAAACAGCAGGTTTAGGTGATTGCTTATTTGAGCAAAAATAATAAAAGGATACAGAATCATATAAACTCACATATACTATCATTATGCAGGCTTGTATGAACCTACAGGTCAAACATCACAGGGAATTTGCAAGACACAAAGGCTCAGTTTCTCTTTTTGGCCCATTTGGCCAGACTCCCTTTTTTTTTTTTAAATTAGATGCCCCTTTTGTAGCGATGAATGAGCAGCAGCCATTGAAGCCTTATTCAGAGCACAGGGGAACCATTTGGATGGGATGATGACTACTACACCTTGAGCCCTAAAAGAAAAAAGGCAACTTACCTTTACAAAACTGAGGAATACAGCCAAGTGGAGGAATTGAAATTGGGCCAAAATAAACCAAAACTACTCTCATCAGCACATGTTCCTGAAAGAGGCGTGCTCCAATGACAGCATTATTCAACAAAAGGACATCAAATTGCCCACAGCCTTCCATAGCCACTCAGCAAAGAAAAACCCAGGTTGTTTCCATTATTTATTTACAGTCACTGTTCCTCACCAGACATTCCTGCAGGCCTCCTTAGGAGGCCCAGAAATAATCACACAGGACGGGGTGGAGGGTCTCTGGGGAAAGGAGAGGTCGAGGAAAGAGGCACAACACCATTATAATCACTGCAACTGTGACCGAATGGTGTTTTTGTGAAACTCCTGTTTCACAGCAGCAGTTCTGCAGACATGCTCGGCATGTGTGGAACGATAGAGATGGAGAGTCATTTGAGGTTGATTTAAAGAAATCAAGCTGCATGTCACATTTTTGTTCCAGTCAACAGCTTGATTACACTTTTATCTCGTTGCATATTTTTAAGTTCCTCTGGCTTCAAATCATCTTCCACTATAAGAAAGTGACAGCATGTTTGTTTCTTTTACCTTGTCCTGTCCAGCATCATATCAAGCAAATGATTCCATGTTGTAATGAACAAATTTGCTTTGACTTAAAAAAAAGATAATAATAAAATAAATAAATAAATCAAAACGTGAATAATAAGGATTTAAAAAGGATTCTTTTCAGCAGCTTAAAAAGCAAACAGAACAGCCTCTTTTGCTGGCATCCACACATACAGGGCCATGCAAAGATCTGGGCATTTCTGCCTAAATTTTTCTGAATTTCTGAAAATTTGATGAACTGAATTTCAAGTGGGCAAGAAAATAAAGAGAAACCTTGTTTTAAAAGTTTTACTTGAATATTAGTAGTTTAAACAACCTGAGAGCTCTGAGATAACCTGTAGCAAGGTTTCACATCTCACTGAGCTTGCTGGGTTATGACTTGCTCCTTTTGATCAGGAAAGGCCATGAAATGCTAATTTCAAAGGTTTATAAATACCGACTCCTCAAATCATGTCCCATAGGATCTTCCAAATAGCAGACCAGTGCTCTGAAAAGGAAGATAATTGATGTGCAAAAACGAGAAGTGTACATGAAGAGGAAAATGTGTTTTCAGGAAGCTGTGACCTCAGGTTGTAATGCTGTTAAGAAATATCGCGACATAGGAACTGTGGAGGTAAAGTTAAGGTCTGTAAGATCATGACCCTTTTAAGAGAACTACTCATTGGATCTGTAAGACGACTAATCAAAACACAAGTGTGTCTGCAGAAGACTGGAGTGACAAGTCAGTTTTACTTTTACTAGCGTCATCAGAGGATAACCCTTTCTGCAATGACCTCACCATAGAATCCAGTATCAGAAATTGACAAATGAAAATCCAACCAGTCTTGTGGAACGATGATGTAAATAAAACATCTTCTTGGCTGTGATGAAGATAGGTGTTTGCAAGAAAAGGGTAGCTGAATTTAATGTGTAGAACACCATTCCACCCTTTCCTGACTGATCATACTTTGGGCTTGTTTTGCAGCATGGGGACATTTCACTAATAGAGGAAAGAAAGCATTTAATATCACTTTATGGAACCAAACATCAAACTATTTGTTAGGAGAAGATGATGTAAAAAGTGGCTTCAGTAACACAAAAATTATCTTAAACACACCTCAATGTCCACAATAGTAACCTTAAGTGACGCGAGCTGTCCTCTACCTTAACATTGCTAAAAATCCTAGTTTAGCCCTCAGAGGGACTGGTCATGATAGCCCAAGAACTACAGCTAAACCCTTTTCTTGGAAGAATGGGCAGACATCTCACAAAGATTAACTAAAAGAATTTTAGCTGCGACAAAACATTTACAACTTTTATTATTATAATTTTGGAAGTTGTACTGTGAATGCAGTGGCTTGGTCTCTTCTTTTTTATTCCTATTTTAAACATTATAAAAGATAGCAACGAAATCTTGCATGAAATATCTCTTACTCGCCCACTCTACCCATATTAAAGGGTTAAATCTGCTTCTGCATGTACTCCACACGCAACTGAATATGTGGATCAAAGGTCTTCAAGCTGTATGTATTTCAGAGACCTGACAGAGCTTTCTGTAGGCCTGCTACTAAAAGACTATATTTTTGTCAGACTGATTCAGGACGTTAGAACCCAGAACAGTCTTCTTCTGTAAGAAATGTTTCTGAGATTACAGTTGCTGAGCTAAAGGATGTAAACACAGTGGCAAATGGAGAGCAGCACAGCAAAAGGGGTACAGCACGGGGGAAATCCTGGCTCCTTTTCTCCACACTAAGCTCTTTTGTGGTGTACAGTCTCCATTACGGAGCTGAAAGTTCACATCAACAGATAAGACTGTTGTCAAAATCTCTAAACTCAGCCTTGGTTACGTACACTTTTTCTGGGAATGAAACTACACTGATATTTGATGGGTGAGAGGAGAAAAAGGCCTAAATACTATTTGTTTTAGTAATCACTTAATTCTCTGTCTGTATGCTAGAAACAAGAAAGCAGTGAGCTCCAGCTTGTGAGACCAGATTAATAAACTGATTGCGACAGCACTCAGGGTGAAGAGAGAAGATTTGTAGCTTAGAACGAATGGATCAGTTGTGACTTATAAAGCTCATTACAATGTAAAACACTAGTCCTCAGAAGTAGCAGTCTTTTTAATGGCCAGTAAAGTCTGTTTTTCTTTGTTACAGGGAAGAGTAGAAAGCCGAGGCTGATAGAGCCTCAAACACTTCCAGAAGGCAACTGTGATTACTCATGTTAAACAGACTTTTTGCAGCTAGGAGATGTAAATAGGATGAAAGTGAGATCTCATTGAGGATTTTCTTGTCCTCTCGTTTGTGTTTTTCATTTGTTTGGGTTTTGTCTCTTCTCTTTTGGCTCGTCACCTGGATGGAGATTAACAATCCTCCTTTATGTTCCAGATAATATCACTAAGGTATCCACTCTACCAATATCAACATGTGAGTCTCACGCACCAGCAAAGAAGATTGTGCTCAGGGAATCCCCCACAAGATGGACCAAACCCAAACTTATATTGTCTTCTCCTAACACACACACACTTGCAACAAAGACAAAAGAAGTAAAACAGGCCACCTGGACATCAGCATTCCACAGACACCTGATCTTGCTGTCTGGACAAATAAAAAGAACACCTGAAGCGGATGGAAATGTTGGTTAAATATTCACTCATACTGGGAAGAAACTAACACTGACCTGATAATGGCTCTAGATGAACAATCAGAGCATCACTGAAGACAACATACTGTGAATGTCATGCAGAATCATTGTCTTGGGAAGTTTGAATGTCTGTCCATCACATAGGTGTTTATGCCCCAGGATAAGTGACAACTATGACCTAATGGTGGATGCCAAAATTAACTGGTTTTATCCCTCGGGAAGCACATAGGTTGCGATATAGATACAGTGGACCAAAAGTCATTGCAATCTTTAAAAAAATAACAGAAGAGATAAGAAAATTTATTTCTCAATATCAGCATTGAGCAATTTTCCTTGTTAACTGTCAGTTGTAAAACTGCTGTTTTTCTCTTGAAGCACATTTTGGCATTTTGCTCTGTGCCGCCCCCACGGCCAGCAAAATGTCTCAGGTCAAGCATGTAATTTCAGAACTCGGACGGCGTCTGCTGCTTTGTTCAATCACTTGGTATTTACTGCCAGCGCCTGTAAATAAACACAGGTGCACCACGTGTGGGTGAGGCTGCAGCCTGAACTCAGCTGAAGAGGGCAATTTCTGTCAACACAAAGCTCAACTTTTTTAAACTGAATGTTGGGGAGCTTGTTTAACATCCTAGGGTGTGGGACATAATCAGCACAGAGTGGGAGCAATTTCACCCTCGGATTGGTTTTGCCAATACAGTAAATGCTTTGTCAGTTCCAAATGGCAGATTTTGTTTAACGAAAGGTATATTTGACTCACCCACGATGCATAGACTCAACAACGATTAGTGGACACTCCTATTTTGGGCTCAAATTGTCTCAAAAACAACAGGAAACAGAGACTAAAAACTGATAGAAAGTTGTTTCCACACCACTTACACATGTCAAAATGTCAGTAATAGGTTGATTAGCCCCCCACCTTTGTTTTCAAAATGGTGGAAAACACAACACTCACCGCTTCCACACAATAGCACAATAGGGGGCCATAAGTATAACCTAAATGAGCATTTAACCATGTTTACTGAGCACCCTCATTGTTTGGGAGATATGTAAACTGTTGAATGAAAACTCATATGGAAATGGAAACATAACAGCTACTGAAGGATGGAGGATGAAATTACCCTCTGTTTACCACAAACCGGGTTGACCCTTCAAATTTATGAACTCCCACAGAAAAGCTCAACTTCAGATTAGATATAAGATGCCTTATAGATACAAGTTGCTTCATATACTTACACACACCTGTAGGGGTATGTAGATATATAGAGAATTTTCAGTTTGGTCCTGAGATCAACTATGAGAGACATCAACAGTCTTATTAATAAAACTCAGAAGCCTTAAAAAAACAACCTGCCTCGAATTCAATAAAACATAGACTTTTATTACATTTTAAAATTTAGTCAGCATGTTAATAAAATGGAGATGTTAGGTTTTACAAACCTTATATTGAGTGCAGACAAAACTCTTCTGTCTCAGTTATTAAAGGTCATGTAATAACTAAAAAAGATGCCTCTGGAAAATCCCCCTTGGACAGCCATTCAAATTAATATAAATCTACACTGGTGTCTGTCCATCTATGTGAAAACTAATATCTACTTCAAGTTATATTTCTATCAGATTTTTGATTCACCAAGAGAATAAATTCACCAAAATTGACTGAAACTGCAGACATATGCTTTCATATAATCCCTATATAATCCTTTGGATTAAGGGAGGGTACTCATTCTTTTTCTAGTGGATGTAGAGTTACAGTCATCTCCACCCAGCCGTAAAACACAGACTATGATGACCTACATTATTGTACATTTGTCAAAGGCTCCGGGGACATCATGCAGGCATCTGTGCAGCTCTGTCTGCTTTAGGCTTCAAGGAACAGGTCTGAAAAAGCAGACAAAAGAGGTCCAACCTCCATGCACAAACAGAACATTGCATGTTAAACACAGTGGCTGCAGATTAGCACTCTGTGCTCCTGGAGGGCCCTCCCTCTGTTCCCTGCCTTTGATATGTGGCACAACCTGCCACCTCTAGGTGCAAGACAGACTTAAGGGGAATGTTAAATGGTTCTATCCGTTGAGATGAAACATTCGATATGAATCACTGATGTCCCTCCCTCCCTTCGAAACACACACACACACACACACACACGTCACATTTAAGACCTTCCAGCTAAGATAACCATGCATACATGTTCTCATTAAATATCACTCTGCCAATTAAAGTGTAATTAATTGCAGCTTGGTTTAATGGCTTTCAATGATATTGCACGTTTCGCATGCTAAAGAATATGCATTTTTCCCCAAAAATTGATTGCTTCTCTTAAGATTTCCCCCTTGAATGTGTGCACATAAATAAGCAGGTATAGATACTTTATGTATCTTTTAGCAGTAGAGATAAGGGATCTGATGGCTGAACTCTACAATTCTGCCCAGACACCTGCAGCCATCAAACCAGTGATTTCCGATTTAATGACATGTATCTGGCCTGGAAGAACCATGTTCTATGACAGCAGCATTACAGCTCTTCCTGCTTATCACTTCAGACAGAGGTGGACTCTGAAACAGAGAGCAGGAGGCACCAGTTCCCGTTTATTTTTCTTTTTAAATGAACCTTCTATTCTCATTTTGTTGCATTATAACAGAACACTTTCTACACTAGTTGACAGCCGTGTGTCCACCACAAGCCGTGCAGTTGACAGGGCGGGATTTTATGTCGGAGCGTCGGGAGGTGTGACAGAGGGCGCTGTCTGATTGGTCAGATTTAGTTTTAACAGCCAACATTGTCATCCTATCAGAGTCGCTCAAAAAGGATGGCCGTTCACGTCCACCACTTACGTCACTTCTACAGCTCGAGAAGAATTTTATTAATGATTGTCTTCACGTGTACTTTCGATATTGAGTCATAAGAAGAAAAATCAGAATGCACCATTTGAAGTCACACAAACATTTAGCTAAGCTATAGGTACGATTAAAGAATAAATATCCCTTCCATAAGACCTAAAGAGGAGCACACGTTTGCAAAACGTTCAACTACACAGAATTAGACCTACCCATCCCCCGTTATCTTCTATCCAGCTGTTAAGAGGTCCATTTAAATATTCCGTCATCCACTCCGCGATGTTGTCCACCTGCGATGTCATCTCCTCCTTGGACGCGCATTCCACACACACCGTACCCCCGAACTCGAAGAAAGCAATAATCCGGCCCCAATTCACCCCGTCCCGAAACAGTTCGTCTATCACCTCTGCAAACCGCCTCTTCGCCGTGGTGGAGGTGAGATACAACTGCCGAGACATCTCCGTAAAGTCCAGCTGATATAGTCTTTCAAGTTCGTCCCCAGCCTCGCGCAGGACTCTGTGGATGGCGGCGTGCTGGTCGGACTGTAGCGGCCGTCTGCAGAGGTTGGGGCTGTTCTCGCCGTCAGGCCCCGAGCTTGCATCACGGCACCGGCGAACCAAAGTCGGTGAATGTTCTCCTACTGACCCGTTATTAGCAGCATCTTCATCTCGGGCATCATCAAATCCCCACACGTATCCCCGCTTAGAGAGTTTATGGCAGATATACTTTTCTACAATAGTGCGATTACACTCGTTGGCCATTCCGGCTTCTTTTGGCACTTTGTATAATCAGAGGTCGCCCTAAATCAAATGCATTATGATCGAAAGTGTGCACTCCTGCAACACACGGTACAGGCTCGTCCAAAACTGGTTTATACTGAGATCTAAGCTATGCAAGTAATTATCCTACACATGGAGCGAATACTTCATAAATGTAAGGAAACCCTTGCAGAACTGCGCAGAAAAAAACACGTTTTTAAAGTCCAAAAACACTCATTCCGTGTCAGCGACAGTCTTCTTTCCCGAATCCTTGAGGGGACACTACCGACCGTCTCTTTGCATAGAAATCCAATATGCGGAAGAGGTTGGAGAAGTGTAGCTCTATTCCTGTGCGCATCACCCAGACGTGGATGTGTTGTTGATAAAAAAATATGAATGAAAGCCAGAGTTGTACGTGCTGAATGGTCTTTGAACGCGGCCAACTATTTTAGCAGCGTTACGTCCAACCAGGCACGGGACTGTGAGCCAGACAGAGTCCTCTTCCACGATTCCTCTTAATATCCACGGCAGCTCCCTGCCCAGTGGGCCGCGCTATGCTGAGGTATTCCTGACGTCAGCTACGCAAGTAAATCTACGCTAGGACACACTTAATAGCATTAAAATAATTTTTTTCATCCCTTTCATTAATAGTCAATATAGTCATAATTGTACAATTGAATGAATGTTGTATGAAAGATATATCCTTGTTGCAGCAAATTCTAAAGTACTTGGGCAAGGAAAGTTCTTTGAGAACTGTTTTGATGAGGTCCAGCCACCCCCTTGTGGATGGAAATCCAACTTGGACTAAAAATAAATGTTATGTACCTATGA
>JBAMHW010000008.1:16841838-16858241 GCA_037177495.1 Rhadinocentrus ornatus
GCTGAGGTATTCCTGACGTCAGCTACGCAAGTAAATCTACGCTAGGACACACTTAATAGCATTAAAATAATTTTTTTTGTTTTGATGAGGTCCAGCCACCCCCTTGTGGATGGAAATCCAACTTGGACTAAAAATAAATGTTATGTACCTATGAACAAATTCCCAATGTTATTTGAATTCATCTTCAGTCTGTTGTTGCATCTTCATTCCCCAATGTCTCACTATTTTCTGGCAAGTCAAAGCAACTAAAATGCTGCATTTTCATTTTATCTTTAACCTCAGCAACATTAAACCCTTGATGAAAAGCAAATTTCCCTCAGAAGTACTGCAGATATATGACAGGAGCAAAGCAGCCACGATGAAGCACAAAGTCGAATTCAATTTAAGAGGATCAAAACAGCCATCTTAGGCCACGAGCCTCCAAAACTAAAAGATGAAGACTGGGAGGTTTTTGTTTTCGCTCTTACAGGTATTTATTTTATCATGTAATAAAATAAGACAAAGAAATGTTCCACTTCTCACATTTTCTTTCAAATGGCACACAATGTAAAGGTGTTCAGTTTTTCTTGATGAACAATGAACAAAAAACCCCTAAAACAATTATGAATCAAAGAAATTATAGCAGTTTGACCTTCATATTCAATATTCTTGAACTCATCATATTAAATTACACCATTAAGTAAAGCTAGCATGACTGAGCATTGAAAATGAAAATTCTCGAACACAAAAGCTTCACTTGCATAGCTTAAAGGTGTTCAAACAAAACTGCTTTTACAGAAGCTACATGTTTTAAATTATGGATTGCTACCTTAAGGTGAAGGAGAACTTTTCAAAGAAATAAATGAACATAAATGAAAAACCAACAGTTTGCCTTTAACCAATATCAAATGAGAGCATCGTCAAGCATGAGTCATCCATTCTCACTTTCATATCTTGGATTTCAGTAAGGCTTCTTTTGTCATACAAAGAGCAGAAACTGATCAAGTACAGAATATTGTACACCAAAAAGTCATTACATAATGTGGTAAACCACAAGTGAGTTAAGTCACACTGTGCTGGCAACAGTTCTGTTCTCATTTGTTTCATGTGTAGTTGCATCTTAAGGCTTAGAATGGATCCCCACACTGCTCCACAGTTTTAACAAAGACCAACAGAGCAGCGACATTAAAGTAAACTGCAAATAAATGCAGTACATCTACAAACATTGTCCAAACACATTTTGACTTTCAAATATTAGTGTATTTAAAAAGCAAATAAAACTCCATATTCTGTCTTGTTTCCTTTGCAATAGAGTACATTCTTCCTTTTATCATGGACCAAGGGAAGACTTGCAAGAGTCAGTGCTGTACTTTTTCTACCCTTTATAAGCAAAACAGCTGGAATGTTGTGTGTAACATATAAAACCATCAGGCTTTACAAAAACCAGGAGGAATGTGATGTTGTCATTTCAGGATTTACAAAGTCAGAGCTGTGCTCACAGCAGGTCAAAATTACAAGAACAAGGATCAGAAGTCCATGGTAGTCCTTGAGATATTTTTGCCTTGATGTAAAACAATTCTCCAGCGTCCACATAACCCACAAAGACTCGACCAGCAAGTCTTGCCCTGCCTTAACACAAAGCCAACCCGACAGAGTGGATCCTGACAGGATCTCAACTCAGGTGGCTGAATTTGTGCACTGACACACAGAACTGCAAGTAGGAAAGATATGCTTTCTTTCAAAGCAGAGGGTGGGTGCAGGGTGTTTGAGTTCGTGCAGGTGAAAAGTGAAATTAAGTGCTGGTTTTTCTGCCTTTTTTATGACTTCAATTCAGTACCTGCTTTTAGTTCTAGCTGGAATAACCAGAAAATAGTTTGGTGCCTTTATATCTGAAATGATTCAATCAAATGGCTTTTCTCTCCCTTTGGGGTTGGCTCAGTCACAGTAAAAACACACAGTCATGCACACAGTTCACCCACAATTATTTTCCCCAACACTGCATGGAAAATTTCTGAATAATATTATTTAGTGGAAATAATATTTTTGCATTAGTAAAAAGAAAACAAAAGACTGAACACACAACTAACTCTCGCTCTTTGATATCAGTAAATAGTACTGTTGTTTGACTTCACAGCTTAGTTCACACGAGAAGCGCAAAAACAAAACATCCCGCAGCGTAAACAAAAAGCTGAGGGTCACGACCGGTTCCAGAGATTATTCAGTCAAAAAGGGAAGGTGCTTTGCCTGCAAAGACTTGCGATACACGAAGGTAAAGAATTACGGGCTTATTTAGTGAAAAGTGTAAAAATCTCTGTAAAAAGTGGAGATAGTTTAGCGAGACATGCAACAACTGAAAGTGAGTTCAGAGTTACCCTGCTGTTTTTTAACTACAGTCCATAATGGAAAAGAATTTTAAGCCATTTGGCACATTTGGGACAGGCTATCTGCTTCTTTTCCTTTCTGTAAGGAAAAATAAAATAAAATAAAATAATATAAACCTATCACTGTGCAAATCAAGGCAGGAAGAGCCTCACATCTGTAAATTAGTGGTTGACAAGGCCCACCTACTTTAAAACCTGGCACTGGGATGTTTAGTCTGCCCTCATTTCTCTCAAGTAAGGCAGCTCTCACACAAGAAGCAAAGGGACCCAATAAACCAAAGTCACAGGAATGCTTTCAAAGGACAGAAAAATCAAAATAGTAATAAATTCCAGGGAAATGCTGCATCAGTACACAAGCAACACATAAACACACCTACTTTCTTCCATATTATCTCTTCACTTGATATAAAATACACTTGACATTTTCCCCACCTATGGTTGTGCACTTGTATAACAGAAGAAAAGGACTGGGTGACAGGGCTGTGGAGGAGGAATAGTGCACTGTGAGGACATTAAGGCTGCTGTTATTCCCTCTTATCAGCTGCTTTCGATTGCTCCCTCTGAATCATGCAGCGCCGCACAATGCTGTCGAAACTTCCCAGGTAGAAGAGGGCAATGGTCCGAAACAACCCCATGGTGACAATCTGCAGAAATTTAGAAATGAAGGGTAGCACTGAAAAAGACAAAAGGGGTTCTTTCAAAGATAACAGAAGAATTGCCCCAATAAATACCTGTTGGAGACCTTCTGTGATGGAGGTGACAGGTGACATTCCACAAGTGAGGGCTGACAGCATGTAACCATCAGGACCAACAGAGCTGTTGAAGTTCCCCTGCTGTAGAAGGGAAAAAAGCAAACAGAGAAGGAAATTACCTTTAAGCTGTTCTCATAAAACAGATAATAAATATTAATTTTTAAATGGGTCAGCAATAGATGGACTGAGCTGGTTACCACTGCATCCTTGACAAGAATTTTGGCCACTTGGTCTGGTTGCCAAACTCCAGAGGTTTCAGAGATTAGCTTGGTCTCTAAAGGCTGAATGGGAAAAAACAACAAGTAAAGGTCATAGATAGTGGTGTGACTGTCTATTTCCCTGTGGTAAAATAAAGTTAAATAAATAGCAGAGGAAAAAGATTTGATGGAAGTATACATTTAAGTATTTTTCTATCCTCTTTTACATAGATGTTTACCTTTGACTTGTTCTCCTCAGCCAGCAGTGGTGTATCAGTATCAGGGGGGAATGCCATGGTCACATAAATGTTATACGGCTTTATCTGAAGAATTATCAGGCATGTAAAACAATTGATACATTAGCTATTTGGCCTTGGTGATAATCAACTGAACAGTCAACAATTTGTACATAACAGTAATAACATTCGATAAGAATGTCCTCTATTGGTAGGCAGGGAATCCTTGTAGCAATATTTACACGATAAATACAAACATCAACGTTCATTAATTGCAAAAGATGAAAAAACATTTGTTAAATTAAGCCAACTACATACAGACAACTTGAGCTGCTGTGTTCTGTTGGTATACATTGTAAATCTTTTTTTACCACAAGATGGAAAACAAACCTCCATCTGCAGCGACTCTGCCAAGCCACGCAGAGCGAACTTGGATGGGGAGTAGGCAGTATAGCCAAACAGACCAATCTGGCCAGCCTGGGAAGACACAAACATGATGCGACCCATTCTTCTCTCCTTCATGGTGGTTATGACAGCTCGTGTTGGGTAGACACTGCCCAGGTAGTTCAACTCCATCATTTCCTGTTTAACATAAGCCCAAAGTTTATATATATATATATATATATATATATATATATGTCATTGATACGCAACAGACGAGAAGATGAGTGTCTTGACGTGACAGTGTTTCAGAGAGGCGCTCACAAATGTACATGAAGGTTCTGCTCGTCATAAGAAAATTGTTTATAAACTCTCCATCTGTAAAGGCTCTCACATCACTCCTGGCTGCGACTCCGTAGCCACATGTTTCTCTGTACAGACGTTGCTGCCCCTGCTCCACAAAATGCCATGGCCAAAAATCTGGCTCTTTTTTTTTGTAATCTCCTCCTTAAAACGATGCCATTGAAAATGTGCTGGCTATGCTTGGACAATAACATTAAAATTGCAACATACACTCCGCTGTTATTGTCCACGTTTACTTCTGCAAACACGAAGACCCCACACGCACGCTCACTTTCATGTCGCCATGTCTTCTACGCATGTGGGACACTTTTGCTGCGCATAAGGTTCATACAGGAGATCACATACAAGTCAATTTTATTCGAAATGTGAACAAACTCAAAAAATTCAGATTTCACAAAAAAATCTGAATTGAGCATTATGCCCTACTCTGGAGTAAATATAACAAGCAAAAATTGCACTCTATGTGACATAAACACAATAATATCAATAAGTATTCTAGAGAAGCTTAATGACCTTTGAATTTGAAAAACACAATGGTTGGATTACATACTTTAAAACGTTCCACCTCCATTTCCTCAAACTTTCCAGCAGTGGACGTTCCCGCACAGTTCACAAGCATATCCACAGGGCCGAGCTTCTCTTGTGCCTAAACAACAATTAAAAATTCCTTTAATATTTTCATTAAATAATTACAGGGATCAAATATGTGCCATTGAAACAAAGAAGGTGACGTTACCTGTTTAATCACACTTTCCACCTGAGAGTAGTCACTGGAAACATCCACTGATACACAGAGAACCACCTTGATAAAAAAAAAAATAGAGATTTCGAAAAGTTCATCAGCTGTTCCGCCTTAAATAAATATAAACAATCAACATTTTCTGGACACATACCTGCTTGTCATTGATGGCAAATTTCTCCACCTCTTTCTTTGCTCGGAGTAATTTTTCCTATGGGAAATTGTTATAACTTAGCGTGTAAACACTCAAAATGTCACAAAAGTTTTTTCCACATTTAAAACTACGGTAAATAAAAAGTTAACATCTGTTAAAAACATCAATCACACGATGACCAAATGTTTAACATAAAAAAGGCCAATTTTTGCATGCAAGAGTAAACTGTTTCCCCAACATGGAACAAATTCACCGTTAATGTTTGACATCAAAAAGAGGTGACTATAAAAACAAACAGATTATGAAAGAATGGAATGATCAGCACTGACCTCGTTTCGGGCCACAAGAGTGATGAAGGCTCCTTGTCTGTAACACTCGATTGCGATGGATTTTCCAATTCCACTTGAGCCTCCTGTAACCTGAACATGCAGACAGAGAGTTCAAACATCGCAGATAGGGCGGATACACAGGCTGAGGTACAAATAAACTGCAAAGACATCATATTTCCATAATATAACGAATTGTAGTTAAAGATGTGCAAGTTAAAAAATATTGCATCATAGCATTTATACCTAAAAAGTTTTCGTTATGTGTTAAATATGTTAAATGACCAATTTGTCCCAACTGATATTTTCCTTTCCTGATGGGACAGGTATTTTATAGTATGATGATGCCCGTTTTCATTTGACTCGATGCTAGTACGCTTATTGCTATTTGCCACAAGAAGTAAACAGCTTTTCTTTTGCTGAATCATCTTTAGTCAATCGAAGCGTAAGGTGTGTCACATATGGTTTCAATATACTATGTTAATGTAAATGGTTACAGCCGTTTTACGACATTAGCGGTTTACGGCAAGAGACAGTTTGTGGGATATATAAAAAACGTCCGCGTGTGCTGCGGGTTCTGTCTGAGGCTGTTAGTTAAAGAGCTGAGAATAAAGCTGTGCTTAAACTGACAAATCCTACTCGCGATCATTCTACAAGGTGGTCTAACAAAGTTTTAGTGCATGTTTTTAGTGTATTTCAGAAGGTGAAACTAAACCGAAAAACACAAGACAAATGTCCAGTTCTACAAATGGAAGATAACCACCGTTATTGTATTAAAACGTTACTGTTTAGAAATGGTCCACAAAATTAAAAAAAAAAACGTATTTTAAAAGTGAATGCACCATGTTGCAATATAATTGCATCTTTTTCCACTGCAACAGTTTAATACCGTGTATTACTACACAGGGCACTACGTAGTTCAGATTAGGTCCTCGCGTGGGCGTGTCTCTGCTAATAATGGACATATGACAGTAATAAATATGCTATTCACCAAAACAAAAACAACATGTAGTCAGAAATTATAGCATATATAGTAGATCATTGAAGGTAGCAATAGCGCCAAGATGTTCCTACATAACGTAACTTTGAAGTGTAAAATCAAACTATGGCTAATTTGGAGACTGACGCTAGCTATAAAACAAGTAATAAATAGACGTTAGCTACCGTTACCGATAGTTGCGTGGTGTACTTACCACGACGTGGGCCCCGTTCAGTTTCAGCGGCTTGGGACTAATGAGGGGCGATATCATGTAAAGTAGTAGCACAAAGGCAACAATGAATGCAACAACTACAAGAAGCATAATAAACGGGAGAAGGAGCCACCAAGAATTGATAAAAAGCCAATCTGTGATCGTTGAACTAAATCCTTCTTCAGAGGACATGGGTGAAAACTTAGCTTGCTTGCTAACTAGCAGGCCAGTTTCACGAGTCCAATATGAAAGCTGCGAGGCAGGCGGCGGCCTTGAGAGGGGGAGGCGAAACGCGGACTTCAGAGAGGAGGAGTTGCTCCAGGTTTGGGTAGTAGGTTCATAGACATGTAACAGCAAGGGTAACGTTCCGTGGTAGACTTTGACACTTCGTGACACAACGCTACCTGCACAAAATAATGCAAACTGAACTGTCGCCTCCAAGTAAACGTTTAACTCTCGTTCCTGGTATTTGTAGTTCTCAAACCCATACGGTTTCTCTGGAGTCGCGAGAGGAAATACGAGACTATATAAGTATGAACATCAATCCCCACAATACATTGCGCTTACACCGCGTTCTTTAGCAGCATTAGTTATTGGGCCAAAATAAGAGGACCCAATTACAATACACACATTTATACACAAACACATACATACATATTCTACTTACAAAAAGTTAGGGATGTTCAGTGTAACTTAAGATTAACTCCTACTCTAAACTTTTAAATGTACATATACAACTGTTTAGGTGCATAATCTGCTACTTTTCAACAAGGTGATGAACCACACACACACACAAAGAAAATAAGCAGTGTCTGAACCGTAAACTGACGACTAACTGCTCATGTTTAGACAGCTTGTATTTAAACAATCGTCTTCATCATATTGTTTACAGTTTCAAATAAGCCCAAGACCACACCTAACACATGACATTGGCATCTTATGTTCTGGTATAGACACCATTATTAATTGTTTCAATAAATTGTTTACAATAAAATAATTAAATTTACATGATTCTGTATTAATGCCTTACATTCATGATATCAGTAATGCGTGAATTTTTGTACCTGAAAATCTCCAACTTTTTTATAAATGGTGTGTTGAACATACATGCACTTTACTGCCAAAAGTATTGGCTCACCTGCCTTGACTCTCGTATTAACTGAAACCTTGTCTAGTGTTAGCTTTCTACTACCATCTCTTATGTTAACAGGTCGGTTTTGACCCATGTTTTAAATCAGCTGTAAAAGACACAAAAAATAATTAGCTTTCATCCAATTTGTTTCTCATCTCTTTGGTACCTTGTTAGGCATTAATGAAAATATTGGTTTTAATATTTTTTATGTGGGCCTCTAATCCTTTGTATGTTAGTATACCTGTCAATTTCAATATAAAAAAAATTGTAAAATGAACCTCAGTAGAATCATATACATTTAAAAAAAAGTCTGTGTTATCTGACTATTACAAAGGAGTGTTAGAACACATTTCTTAAACAAATTTGTTAATTTTTTTCATTTAATATTATAGTAACATTTATGGTTTTATGGGTCAATCGGTCCCATAGACTATCAGTGGCCTCATTTCAGGATCTGTACACTCCAGCTAGAAGAACACTAATGTAAGCATCCGGGTATTCCTCATCAATGTCTTTCCACATGCTGCCATGGACTTTTTTTTCCTTCATGTTTTGTCATAGCAATGATGACTGTTTTTAGTGAGAATGGAATAAATAGCTTAAAACACATCTTGATGTCACCGACTCCCGTCACAGCAAACCTTGTGATTCCAGGGGTCATTTTGATAACATTTGCAGCAGCTGCCCTGCCATGTACATCAGGATGTACTGAGCTCCAGAAGATCTTACCATTTTTTGGACTTGAATCTTTCAGAGGGAGCAGCTTCAGCACCAGGGACCTCCTTATCAGACTCAGATGTGTCTGCTTCTTCTGGATGATACTCCACGTTGTCTTCCTCCTCAGAAAATTATTAATCTGTATCACTATGCTGCTCTGTGTCCTCTCTCTAATTTCCCCCCAAAATATTATCCAGAACTTGGCTCACTGTAAATCTTCTACTCATTTTGCATGCTGCAAACTGTAGATGTGCACTCTGCTATTCAAATGGCCACTCAAATTGATGAATTGACCTCACGCCCATCTTTGCTTATTTTGTTTTTGTGTGTACCGAAAAACAAAGCAAAATGAGAACCCCCTAAAACTCACGATTGGGAGAGGAGCTGGGTGTATGTTGGCGGACAGTGCACTTATGATTTCAGTTTTAGCTCTTATTTCTTCATAATTTTATCTTAACTGGGTATAATTTCAACAAGAGCATTTTATAATTTGGTGAAAAAATATTTATAAATATTTATGTTGAAAAAGACGTGCCTGACAAATTCAAAAACCCTTGATGCAAAAAAAATTAAAAATAAAATAAAGTGGTACTTTTGTGCATTCAGACCAAAGAAACAGGTCGGTATCAACCCTAACTTAATAGACATCCCATTCCTAATCAAATGGGTTCAATATGAAGTTGGTCCATCCTTTGCAACTATAACAGCTCCAACTATTCTGGAGAACCTTTACACAAGGTTTAGGAGTGTTTGTATTTTTTTTTTTCTTTGTTTGTTTTAGAATAAAAAGAAAAAAGCAACACTCTCTCCTGACATATCTTATGTTTTATTTACATTAATGAAATGAAAAACAGAAAATTGAATCCATGGTTTACCTCTTCTCAAAGGAAAAGGTTAACAGTTGGCTAAATACACATATAGACAGAAACAGTAAAATGAGACATTCCTCCTATTGATGAAGATAAAAAAAAAGAAAGAGGACAGATTGCACATATCAAGAGCCAAAAAAATAAAGTTGTATACAGTCCCTAAAAGAGCAAACATGAAATGTACAAGAACTGCACATTCCTTAGTTGTAGTGACAAAGCACTTGATATATTAGTATAATGACTAATTGAAAAATAAACCCAATTTATTACAAAAAAAAAAAATAAAATAAAAAAGTTGTGCATCTTTTTGAGAAGGCACATGGTGCACACTGCCATTTATGGCTACTTTAAGTTTAATATTGAAGATGCATTTCTTTGTTTTTAAATACACCGGGTCATATTTCCACCTGCGCCATTGCTGTCCAAGTTTTACATGCCACTGATGTTTTATCAAAATTCTGAATCTGACTTGGATATAATGTAAGGCTTTCTTTTTTTACATTAAAAGATAATCAGCAAAGCCTGTAATATAAATGATTATGTACAGTAGCTTGTGAAAAAAAACATGAGCAAGGTAGTTCAAAGCTTTTGAGTCCTTGAGAAATGGTCAAACAATGCTGGTCTTTCACCACTATTGATCCAAGTCTTAGATGATGAATGAGTAAACACATACATCTGCAACTTGTTTGGAAACTGGTAACAGTCCAAAATATCCACAAGGCTTTAAGAAGTCTCTTATACTGAGGGTCTCTGCCTTAAAGCACTTTGATGTCCACTCAGATTTCACCTAAACAACGGTAATGAACTCGTGCCATCTCACCCACGCTGTGCAATGTTCATACATTGGTCTAAGAACAATATATGCTATAAAATGCTTGTTTTATCCTCATAAAAATAGAAAGTACATAAAAGGATGTTTATCATGTAGCTATCAAGTTTATTATCTAGTCAGGTGTACTCTGCAAGGACATAAAAGCCAGTTGCACCTTCAAATAACTTATTTGCAAAAATTGTCTTATAATTTCTCTGATCCGCGTGCGTATTTTGCTCTTCAATACCTTTAGTGCTCAAGTCAAAACATTTTCTAAGGTGGTGTTATTTCTTAATCAAAACAGCTATATGTGGCAGGTCTTTGGAAAATAGTGAATGCCAAAAAAAACCAAGTTTTTCTCCCTTTGTGTGGTTATCAAACATGACAAAGCCGAGTTGTAGTCTTGTCCATCTTAGATAACCCACAAGATCCAGTAACTGGTTAGGATGACACAGAGAGAAATGGGGGAAAAAACAGTAAAGAGACAACTACAATTATTTGCTTTGGTTTGGCTCCATCATCTGATCTAGCCTTCCTGTCCAAAGTCTTCTGTAAATTTTTTCAGTTTTTCCAGATCCTGCTCATTGACTGTTGGCTTCGTATTTGCCTGAGACCTCATCATGTCAGACTGAGAAGAAGAAAAAATAAAACAAATAATGATTCCAATGTATCCTACTACTGAAATGTGTAGCTAGTGTATGCTTTTAAATCCCTACCATGCACACCACCGGTTCCAATAGCTTCTCCCCAGGGACGTCCATCCAGGTCATTTCAACTGCATTTGGATCACCAGGTGAACAAGGAGTCAAGAGGTCGTCAATGATAATGTTTGGATCATCTCTTGATGGACCTCGTACCTTAAAAAAAAAAAAAAAAAAAATCATAACACAAGGAAGAAAACCGAAATGACAATAACCTCATCACACTTTGTTATTAAGAAGACTTCAACGGACAGGTATTTGTAATGACATACCCGTTTGAAGTGGGTTGCTGACTGGACCTTTCGTACAGGCTGCATTAGAGCATCTCTGACAATGATGCTGATATCTGCTCCTGAGTATCCATCCGTCTTCTTGCCCAGCGTGGCAAAATCAGCTTCGTTGAGGCTGTTGGGGGTGGAACCCAGATGGAGCTTGAACATGAAGGAGCGGGCATGCTCTTCAGGCAATGGGATGTAGATCCTCTTCTCAAACCTGAGATGATATTATATGACTACACTGAGAACAAATGGATGACTCTTGAATAACAACTTTTAAATGTCTGCTAACAATTACCTTCTTCTGATGGCAGAGTCAAGAGTCCAAGGGATGTTTGTTGCCCCAAGAACAAGCACTCCCTCATTGTCATTCCCCACACCTTTAAAACAACAATAATAAAGACTTAAACACACACAGCAGCTTATAAACTGAGGAAAAGTGGCAACATTTGACACTAACGTTTTTGCTGCATCACTGCTAAAATGGACAAAGTTGCATTATAT
The DNA here is from genome assembly GCA_037177495.1 of Rhadinocentrus ornatus. Taxonomy (NCBI): domain Eukaryota; kingdom Metazoa; phylum Chordata; class Actinopteri; order Atheriniformes; family Melanotaeniidae; genus Rhadinocentrus; species Rhadinocentrus ornatus. The sequence continues at coordinate 16,853,546 of JBAMHW010000008.1, forward strand.
TGCGCAGATGTTAATGCTCGTGTCAACTCTTTGTAGAAGCATTATACAATTCTCATTAAGATTTTTTACTTTTACACCTCTAAAATCGGTAATTACTCCAGCTACTTTAAATTAGGGAAAACACAACAAAAGAGCATTCATTTTCTTTCACTTGAAACTTCAATGCTCTTTTAGGGCTTTTGGATACCTGCATACCTGCTGCTAGATTAGTTGAGGCCTGTGACCAGAATCAGCAAGCTGAGAATTTGATTTGATTTAGTCTTCTACTGCAGCAGTTTTCTTTTCACGCTTCAGTTTGCAATAAGATCATATTGTGAAGGAAAGAGAAGGGTTTATGACATCCCTGCTCTGGAAAACAACACTGTTCAAAGCAAAAGAAAGACTAATATGAATGTTTTGACACTTACTGGGCGTAGTCTATCGAGTAACCCATTCTTTTAAATACTGAGAGGTTGTTCAGAAATACTCTTTACTCATTCACTGTAGTAACTTTTTTTTTTTGTGCACAGCTCAAAGTTGTTTAATGCTTCCTTACTCTGTCCCATGCTATGAAACTATAAACTATCAGTAGATAAGATACAGAAAGGTACAAAAGATAAGTCTCCATACTTAATGCTCCAGTCTCCATTTTCTACTTGTACTGAAATTCTAAGCAGTGTTTGAATTTCAGGAACCTTCCATGATAAGGAACGTCTGGAGTGTCCTTCCCTTGACTCCCTTCATTTCTACTGCAGTAACCAGAGGATACATGAAATACCAATATATTTGAACTGTCTCACAACAAAGCTGTTTTCTACTAGATTTATGAAAGTGAAAAAAGGAGGCTTCCTGTACAATAAAAAGGGATTCAGAATGCAAACCATACTCAAAGCAAATTCTCGAGGGCAAACTAGCTATGAAGTCTTGCACACCTAGTGAGAGCATTCCAGACCTCTACCTGAAACAAACTTTTACTTTTCTCAACATTGGCAGCTGCCGGAATGGTTGTATTCTGCTTTTTGTCATCTGATGCTCTGTCTGTCCTTTAATGATGCTACTCTTTATGCCAGGGGTGTCCAAAGTCAGTCCTCGAGGGCCACGGTCCTGCATGTTTTTTTAATGTATCCTTGCTTCTACAAACTCAAATTAAATTAATCCAACAGTCTGCTAAGTTCTGGACCATGACTCATTAATTTGAGTCAGGTGTGGGAGCAGGGGATCATTGAAAACCTACAGGAATGCGGCCCTCAAGGACCAGAGTGGGTCACCCCTGCTTTATGCTTTATAAATTGCCCCTGAGAGATAAAGTGTTAAATTGAATTAAATAACTAAAAGTTCCCTTGTAATAAAACACTGGGAAACCTTTGTCAAAATGCAGTTTAGGACTTACAACTTGTTCATTTATTGTAAATAATACAGCAGAAAAAAATTACATCAACATGAAAATGATCTCGCAGATTTTGAAGTGACATGCCAGTCTAATACTTATACTAACTCACAGTAAATAATTGCTGTAGCTCACTGGACTCACCTTGCATCTGAACCAGGAACTCTGTTTTAATACGACGAGCAGCTTCACTCTCATTCTCACTTCTTGAACCGCACAAGGAGTCTATCTCATCAATGAAGATGATAGAAGGCTTGTGCTCCCTTGCAAGGGTGAAAAGATTCTTCACCAACCTGGTAAGCAAAATTAGTTAAATAAAAATTCCTGTTGAGTGAAGTAAGTTCCGATAAGAAACTTAACCTATTCTGTAAATTATGGTTTCCATGACTCACTTTTCACTCTCTCCCAGCCATTTGGAGACAAGATCAGATGATGAGATTGAGAAGAAGGTTGAGTTGTTTGCTTCTGTTGCAACAGCTTTGGCCAGGTATGACTTTCCTGTACCTGGAGGCCCAAAGAGCAAGATCCCCCTCCATGGAGTTCTCTTTCCTGTCAATCAAGCAAAGAAGTGATTCAATCCCATTTATGTCACCAACATACCACTGACTGCATGCTAATACAGCCGTTACGTGCGACACAGGTATAAATTTCTTTCCTTTAAAGCCTAAATAATGACATGGACCTCTTATCAAATTAGATATAATACCTGTGAAGAGGTGGGGGAATTTTATAGGAAGAATAACAGCCTCTTTCAGTGCTTCTTTGGCTCCCTCTAAACCAGCAACGTCATTCCATTTGATATTTGGTTTCTCCATGACAATTGCACCTGAAAAATAATTGCATAGCACATCACTGAGAGACCTAATACACACCTAAACTAGAAATATAAACTTGGTTCAGATAAGGTCTATTTAGCAGGAATTAAGAAACATTACCAACCTGAGAGTTGATTTTGGAACTTCTTTTTTTCTGGATCTTCACCTTCATCACTTTCATTTCTGGACACAAAATCATAAGCATGCATGTATAATTTGTATGTTGCATTTTCTCTCTGGTCAAGTAAAATAAAGACTGTATTATATTTTTTATATGTATCAAGGGTAAAAAAAATTTTCATCAATGTATGACTGGCATCACATCAGCAGACCTAGCGCTCAACCCCACCCATTGACACACCCTTTGTCATCAGATTGTGACTCTTTAACAGGCTTTGCAGGAGGAGCTTTCTCTTTCTTCTTCAAATACTCCTTTAGTTTCTCTGCTCTGTCCAAGTATTCAGCGCATTTTCCCCGGATGCTCTGCTTGGCTTTGTCACCCTGCGCTTCATCTGTTAAGAATAAGCACAAATAGTCACAAAAATTTCAGGAACAAACACTGTGCTTCTAAAAGGGGAATTACCTTTTCTGAGCACTTCTAAAGATTTAAAATAAAGAACTATTGAAAAAAATCTATACATAATAGCATATAATATATATATATAAAAAATACAAATTACAAAAATACAAATAAAATACAAAAAAAAAAAGAAAAAGAATAAAGCCATGTTAGGAAAGACAATTATCAAATTCTAAATTCCTGACATGGCAAACCGTTCAGACTTTTTTTTCTTCTTTTTTTAACTTGTATTGCTGTACCATTAATGCTAATGTGCTGTCTAATGCCTTACATTTTACCACGTGAAGAAAGTACTGAACAGCAGCCTGATAGAGCCGCAGAGCCTCCTCATAGTTCTGAGCTTTATCCTCCTGAGCTGCCTTGCTGGCAAGATCAATGGCTTTCTGAAAGAACAGACAGAGAACAGCATTAGTTATGTTGACATGTGCAAGAACCTACTTTAATTTAGACTATCAGCTTCAAACTGACAATAAATAAATAAATCCGCCGAGTAAACATTTTAAGGGTGCAAAAAAATTAAAATAAACGATAATTATATATATATATATATATATATGTTTTAAAAAGAAAGAAAAAAGTCGATAATAGAACACCATTAACCTTCCTATATCTGTAGACAGCTTTCATAATCCGCAAAGATCACACTTACTGCTAACAACTGTTCAGTTTAGTGACATCCCAAACGCAATGGTAGGTTCCTTAACATGAGTTACAAACCCCTTTTTTCACTTCCTTGTCATTACAGAACTATAGAATATAATAGGTGTATAATTTATTACGTCAACGCAAAAACTGTTAAGAAATAATTACTTTCCATCTAAAGTGTATTTGTTTTCAGACGCCAAATAAGACCTGCTAACGAGCAGGGTTAATCTCATTAGTTGCCCTGTTAGTATTTACAGAATCACACTAATGATTGACAGCTAAAAACTCACCCATAACAAAAGGTACTACTTTTGTAATATTCAACGAACATAATGTAAGTCATTGTTGATGGATTTTAAATTGTGTACAAGTTAATACCGATTTATACCATGTTAGCTAACTTGGCTAACCATGCTAATTAGCTCAGAAGCTATTCACGCGTTGCAATTTCATAGAAGGTACTTATACCAGACACAATTCACATAAACTGGACTTGACATTTCGTTCCTCACATCTCGGATACCTCAACTAACTTTGCTCGATGTGGTATAAAGAACCTTCGAAGCTTTATAAAGGGTTTCAGCCACCTCGAGGGCTTGTCCACAACTTACCTGTAAATTATTGTTGGCCATAAGGGCTACTCACTCGTCTAAAAACCAAAACGATTGCAACACTGCCGTGAGTAATCTACTTTTAAACACACTTCTAATAAATTCGGCCGAGCACGCAAACTGTTAACTAACAAATTGAGTTTTTCGTTAACTTGTTTTCGTTTTTTAGATCGCTACCGAGTCAGACGGAGGAAGAAACTTCCGCATTGAAAAGTCGATACTCGCGTGCACGGAATGTGTTGACGTCAAGACGTACCGTTGACGCAGCTCATAATAATAGGCCTGCTTCTTTATTGCCCTTTCATTAAACAGCTCATCCTAGAACAAAATAAAATTAGGTTGTCAGTTAATAGTAATTTACAACCATATAATATTTGGAACTAGCTATAGAATTTATTTTTTTTTTTGTGTCGCATTTGTGGTTCATAATCTATTAATTTTATGTGCTTTTAGCAAATTAACTATACTATATATTATATATATATTAACTAAATTAAAGCTCTCAATGTAACATGGCACATTTTTACACACTACATACATTATTTATCAAGTATTTACATTTAAACCATTTAAGAAGTTGGTTCTCTGGCTAGAACTGTTACATTGTTCTATTTTTCTATGTTCTATAAATTAATTTATACAACTTATATATATATATATATATATATACATATATATA
>JBAMHW010000008.1:16858289-16871580 GCA_037177495.1 Rhadinocentrus ornatus
AACTTCCTTTATTTTTTGCAATGACCTCTTTATTTGCTCGGTCGTCTTGTAGTTCTTCCACTCTGTCCAGGTATTGTTTACATTTGTCTCTTATCTTCTGGTTGCCATCTTTACCTTGAGGCTCACCTAGAAAAGAGAAAAACATGTTATTAATATAAGAAAAAGGTAAAGTATTGTGTCATACTATTAGACTGTGATGAAAATGTGCTATATAACATAATATCTTAGTTGATATAAGTGCTACTAATGTCACACTGACGCACGTTTCAGAATGTGGAGAAAGTACTTTACGGCATGCTGGTAGGATCGAATGGCTTCCTCATAATTTTCAGCCTGGTCCTCTTCTGAGGCTTTCTGTGCTACAGCAATAGCTTTCTGAAATAGCAAGACATTATTTAATTGTTCAGGCAGTAGCACGTTTAGTTGTTCTACCAAATGGTCATTTGGTCAATGGTCACTTTATTAGGTACTTGTTAACACAAATATCTTATCATCCAATCCCATAGCAGCAATTTAATCCATTTAGGCAAGCAGGCATGGTCTAGATGAATTGTTTAAACCCAGCATCAATAGGGGAAGAAGGGCAACTTAAGTGGCTTTAAATGTGGTATGGTTGGTAACAGCTGATCTACTGAGATTTTCATACACAACCATCTCCAGGGTTTGTAGAAAACAAAAAATATCCAGGGAGCAGCTATTGTCAGGACCAAATGGTCTTGTTCATGTAAGAGGAAAATGGGCAATGGTAAGTCAACTAACCACTGGTAACAACCAAGGCATGCAGAATACCATCTTTGAAAAAGACAACATGTAGAGCCTTGAAGCAGATGGTCTGCAGCAGAAAATCACACTGGGTGCCACTTCTGCTAGCTAAGAACAGGACACTGAGGCTACAGTTTGCACAGGCTCACCAAAATTAGACAATATTAGATTGGAAAAATATTAGACTCCATTTAAGCTGTAATGTGTAGAAGCAGGGTCAGAATTTGATTGTAAAGAACATGGAAACATAGATCCATTATGCCTTATATCAGTGGTTTATACGGCTGCTGGTCATGTAATGTGGGGGATATCACTTTGTGCCCATTAATACCAAGTGAGCATTTAAACACCACAGGCTACCTAAGTATTGTTGCTGACCATGCCCATCTCTTTATGACCACAGTGTGCCCATCTTCTGATGGCTACTTCCAGCAGGCTAAGGCACCATCATGTCACAGAGTTAAAATTGTCTTAAAATGATTAGTTGTACATTACAACGAGTCTAATGGCCTCCAGAGTCACCAGATCTCAATCTGACAGAACGCCTTTGGGATGTGGTGGAACGGAGATTCACATCACGGATATGCAGTTGACAAACTGTGTGACACTTTCATGTCAATATGGACTAAAATTTCTGAGGAGAGAGTCCAACACTTTGCTGAATCTATGCCACAATTAATTAAGCCTGTTCTGAAGGCAATATGGGGCTCAACCTGGTAATACTGTAAAAATGTATAACTAATAGAGCAGGTTTAATCAATTCAGTCACACAAGGGCTGCAGTCCTGCAAGTATTCAATGTTTCTCTTCTTCAACAAACCTAACTCAAATTAATGAGTCACTGTGTAGAAGTTGAAACAGGGAAACATCAAAAACCTGCAAGACAGCGGCCCTCATGGGACCGATACGAATCGCCCTGTAATAGAGTGACCAGTAAGGGTATATGCTTTGATTTGTGGTCAGCTGTTATCGACTGATTTATCCTTAATATTGTAATTTAGGTACTAGATCCTGTCCACAGACATTTTGATTAAATTACTGGGTAATGTCAATAACAAACTGATGTAATGGCTTCTTTCATTATTTAGTTTAATGGTCTCTGAAAGCTCTAAATTTTCCATCAAAACAGAATTGTTTGTTTGTTGTTTTTAATAGGCATCAACTTCAGTCTTTGAAATTCTTGAGATGTCAAAACTGTCTCAGTGATTTTCAGATTGATTCTGTGAAGTAAATAAACCCTGTTGTTACTCAACATCTGCGTTAGTAAATTGAACCTCACAGCTCTCAACAAATTCTGTGGATAGATATTATAATTATAATTATTATTATTATTATTATATTACTATTATTATTATTATTATATTATTATTATTATTATATTCTTTATATAGAGGCTCTGTCTAGTCCACCTCACTGAGATCAAGAAATAGAGAGCCATGGCGGTGTTGGTTTTGTGTCATAGTAAAAGTTTTCTCATGGTGTGAGAAATCTATGACTTGCTTAATAAATCACAGATTTAAACTAATCTGAGTTCGTACGAGTCACGATTTGTGGTCAGATAGGCAGCAGTGGTTCGGCCACAACATTCTTATTTCGTACTTAAGAAAACAGCTTATTTAAACAAAATTTAATAAATTCAGCCAACAGTTTTAACTACGGGCACAAGAGCGCACATTTAAGGACCAAATGAAACCTGCCAGAATGCAATAATTTTGTTCCTGTTCCGACGGGCTGGCTTCACTCTACAAGGGGAACTTCCAGCCTTCACAGATTATTCATCCTACCTGCAGATTTGTTGGCTCCATGCGGTTTCTTTCAAAAATGAATATACACAAACCCTGATCCCCGCAGGTTTCGTTTCGTTTATCCAGCTAGTCAACAATCAGTGTGATAGTTCAGTTCCTGTTTGCTTATCACTCCCTCATCTCTGACACATGCGTCCAAGAGAACGCAGCCTGTCCAGTCGAAGGAATGACAGCGATGCCCAAACATGAAGTCACGATGCCCAGTTGTTGCTGTGGAAATGAAAAATAAAAACAAAACAAAACACACAGTTCAGGGATATTCCTGTAGTGTCCAGACTAGAAGTTCACATGTTTTTTTTTTTGTTTTTTTTAACTTAGATTCCTTTCAAGAACTAAACAGCATACATATAAGACAAAAGAATATTTAGCTGTAACTCTGCATGTCACCTCCTATTACAGACGCTAACCCAGAAACACGCGAGACTTGTTACGTGCACATGAATGTGCGCGACACTGAATTTTATTTTTAGCGCATCTGGTGTAATGACAATATTTTCCACTAGATGCCGCCCTAAGATCGTTGTTAATGGATCGGGAACTAAGCGCACGCCTCACTGGGCTCATCTGCATCTTCAATTAGATAGCTATGGTGTCACCAATGTGCAGATGCCCATCAGGTCTTTATTGTAGCATTTAATTATCAATCTGATTATTCTTATTTGCATTTGGGCATGGTTTGAAATCGCAAATATCTAATGTACCCTCAAAAGTTACCTCAGAAATAAAGAAACAAATATTAATTTAGGCTCTCTAAAATTAAACTAACGAATCATCAAGGATTATTAAATGTGCAGGCTCACAGGGTGTAAAAAATTTACATGTAAGGTACTCTTCTTTTGCTTCAAGAGAATTAAAAATCGGAGGTGTCTCTGGTGAATGCAGTGTAAATTGTGACGCAGACCTTTGGCCCCACTCGGTTACAGCGCATTTAAGTCCAGCTCAGACCCTCGACAGTCTGACACCTGAGAGCCCCAGCCGCGTAGCGCGCAGATATAGTTTAGTCCGGAACGCGGAAAACTGGCCTCGTTTCGGGGATATGCACCGAAAACAGGACACACCTTCAGAAGAGGATGATGAACTTGAAACTGTCTGATAGTAGCAGACCTACTCAAAAGCCTCGCGCGTAAACTCACGGACCATATAGCGCATTTCATGGAGAGCCATAGATGACAAAACCTGCAGGCACGCGGCGGGTTGCTCTCAGCATCTACGAGGGTCTCTGATGTGGAACATGGCGAGAGGGGTAACACGAGCTCATCTCCTTGCTGTAATTATTATTTCTTGGATAACAGTTTTCAGGGACGCAGATGGTCAAGAAACTTTTATGGACTTGGGGTTCAGTTTGAATCCACCGTACTTCAACCTCGCGGAGGGGTCCAGTATATCTGCCACAGCAACCTGTGGCCAGGATGAAGCTGGCGCACCGAGGTTTGATTTATACTGCAAGCTTGTCGGAGGACCCACAAATAGACTTCATACTCAAAATATCAAGGTGAGAGAAAAAAAAATAACAAAAAACGCAGAACATTTAATCTGTGCATAAAATAGCCTGCATTGTTGTAAAGTTGATAAATTCCATTGATCTACATGATCGATTCAGTTACTTTCTATATAGCTTAAATTTGCCAGAAACACCAACATTTTAAAACATGTTTTCTGCGTTCATTATTTAGGGTCAGTTTTGTGACTACTGCAACTCCATGGACCCAAGCAAAGCCCATCCGGTGAGCAATGCCATTGATGGGACAGAGCGTTGGTGGCAGAGCCCCCCTCTCTCCAGGGGAAGGGTCTACAATGAGGTGAATGTTACCCTGGACCTTGGGCAGGTGAGATTATCTCTTGTTACTCTAACAGATGTTTACCAGCTGTTACCTGCAGCAAGAATAATGATAGCTCTTTGGTAACAGTAAAATATAGCATCTGAATGTTTAAAGAGAAGAACTTGCCTCCTTATTTGGCCATTGCTGTACTGTTGGGAAATGAGTTGTGCCACGTTTACTGGATATTTGCAATGTTTTGCTCCACATTCTTTGTAATTGCTGTTTTTTTTTTGTTTTGCTTTGGACATGCTTGGAATAAAGTTGTTAGACTCACAGGGCTTCATTCACAAGTATTTTCAAAGGTGTTATATGATTATATTTTCAGTGAGAGGTTCATCACCTCAGCGAGCAGTAATCATGTGCTGTGGCTGGATTCTTTCCAGGAATCAGATTCCATCATGATCCGTGTCTCTGGCAGGAGCTTGGCTAACAGCCCATAAAAGTGCACCTCACGCTCAATTATCCGCTGCGAGGAAAGGGTGGAATGCTGTCTCTGGATTAGGGATCAGAAGGATGTAAAATCAAATTGGAAATGTGCAGGTGGACTTTTGGACTATAATGCTTGATAAAGGTTTCTGAAAACAAAGGGGCTTCTTTGCACACATGCTGCACCTTTGACTCCCTGTGGGCACTGTGTCAGACAATGGGTGTGGGCTTTTCTGTCTCTGTTTTTAGACAGACTGAGCTGAGCACAGATCCTGCATGGCTAAATATAGTCCACGCTATAGAGAGGATGGACACATGTAGGACCTTTAGAGATGTCTGACTTTAATACGTGGTAATGCTCAGTTTATTTGGGAGCAGCATTATTGTATTATGGCGTGCTAAAAAGAGCGTGGCTAGATCTGTGACTGTGACTACCAACCGCACAACACCCTGCTCTGGCTTAGTACATGACACAAACCACGCACCTGTCACACACATTTCTCTTTTAATGGCATCTGATGCAACCACCAAGATTATAATGTTCACCTGCCAATGTTGCTTTGTAAGCTGTTTGGTTGTTTTGGTGCTCAAATTGGAGGACATGTTTGTGATTTACTTCCTTGTAGCTTAATGCAAAAGATTTAGTCTACCCAAATACATTATGATTGGAGTTTGAGTAGTTTTCTTTAGACGTTTTCCTGAGATGAACTGAGTCCTTTCTTTACCTACCTGTGAAGTTTATTGCTCTTCTCCATATAAGCTCCTGCCTTATCTAAGATAGAGCTATAGCTGTCAAATGTTTGACTGTTCCCTGAGGAGCTTTAATAGCTTTGTAGATTCTTTTGAAAACCACAGAATAAACAATGTGTTTAATGAAATATGTGGGCAAGACAGAGCTGAAAAGGTTCTGTGGTTCCTTTCAAGACCTACGCAGGTGGCTGCAGGGTTGGTCTCTGTCGAGCTCTAAGTAGATATAAAAGATAGAAGCATGGTTGGTGTTTATGTTAAAAATGTTGAGGATTAAAGCAAGGGGCTCTTTTTCTTGACAAGGCTGTTTCCGGTTTCTCTGTTTCAAAGTAGGTTGTTTGAAGCACCGCCTGCCACGTTTAAAGCCAGATTTATCTGATCAAAAATGAAAAATGAATGCAGTTGTTTGTCAGACAGATTTACATCGGCAGGCTAGCTCTAACCATGGTGGTGTTGGCTTTATAAGTTTATATCTTAACCACTCTGGGATGGACTGGCATAATTTTCTTCTTTTTACATGTATGCTGTCCTCTGATCTTCTGACCTCTCCTGTATCACCAGAAAGTTCTTTTATTTTTTTTTTATTTTTTACTGTGAAATGTGTTGACAGTTACTGACTTGCATTAAATTTGAGCCATCAGTGGTTCTTGTCATTATCTGATGTGAGTTGCATGTGCTCAGATAAGAGTCCTGCTTATGGTCATGCAAACTAACTTGTCTCTTGTTCTCTATCCTGTCTGATACAAAATCTAGGTGCTTATTTGCTGATGTAAATGTATCTGACCTCCAATTTAAATGTAAATTGCTTAATTCTTAATTGAGTTTTGGTTATTATGTGAGAAATTGGATAACATCCAGGTTACCTAGTACATTTTAGATACTATTTAAGCATCTAATATAACTAATATACAACTGCAGCTTGGGTTTGTGTATTTGAGCACAGTGCTTCCTGATTATTTATTTTAATTATTTGACAGGGAAATTGCATTTGTACATAATAACAAAAGTTAGTAGCTGATGCCATGCAAACAGAGTTTTTAGCCAGAGCTAATTCTCAGCCCTTGTCCCTGGTTGGGCCTTTATAAACTACATTACAATGATATATTAAAAAAACCTAAAACTCACCTATACACACAATACAAAATCTATAATTCATTCACACATACATACAGTGCTGTTTATAAAAGGGTACAGCTTTGGTTTATTTTCAGCCAAGACTTAAACCTGGAGGTGAAGGTTTTAAACTCAGATATGGTCTTGAGTTCAGTCGGAAATGTATTCCACAGCTTTGCACTTTTGTGAGAAGAGGCAGACTAACCAAACGAAGTTCTGCAGTGTGGAAGTTTACAGTTTTGTGTCTGAATAGGCCAATCAAGCTTTGGTAAAGATGATGACATTCAGTAATGTCCTTTCATCATCACAACACATAAATAATAAGTTTACTTCTGCAGATTGGATGGATGCCAATACTAAAACATAGAAACAAAAACCAATTTTCCAATGTTTCATTAACATCTTATTGCTGTGAGAGAAAGAAGAAATATTGTTAGTCACTGAATTTAATGCTAAACTGTAATCAGTATCTAGGTTGGGTAGATCCAAATGACCCCACAGGGCCTGTGTATTGTGTCTACAATTAATTCCTATGATCATGACCCGTGAACAGTAGTGCTTATGGTTAGTTAGTTATTTGTTTGAGACAATCCTTTTGATATCATTGGTTTTGGTCACATTTTCCATTCCTGGTTTAGTTTTTATATAAAATGTTACAGAAAAATATGTATGGCATGTCTTAAATAAAAGTTAAAGTAATTTTTCCCAGCAAATGAAACAGGATTTTATGTCTGCATCTACAGTAGGCCCTCACAAAAACAGGAGGCATGACAAAATAAATCTTTATTCTACTAAAGTAGAGAATTATTTTTTTTATATAATTATAGATGAATTGACTTCCAAAGGACACAAAGTTAAATATGAAACATAATTTTAATTATTTTAAGCAAGATTAATCCATTATGTTAGTTTTGTTCAGTTTTGGAGAGAAAAAAGAGTAAAGGAGCAGCATGCAAAGCTCTGTTTTTTACTGCTTTGTCAGTGCAATGACAACCCTCATTCAATAACGAAAAAGTTTCTGACAGTATTGAATAATGATGATAAATTTCCCTCAGAACATTAAAATAATTGATATTCACAGGGCATAAAACTATAAAAAAGATGGAAAACCTTCTAAAAGAACTAGTAGGATTCCTATTTTTTCCTCGCCGCAACCACAATTCAATTCAAGATGTCATTCCAAATCCAATCCAAAAATGGATTATGTTATTATGTTGTTTATCTATTCAATAAAAAATGTTTTTCGCCTCCTTGCGCCATGTTGAGCTTCTACCCGCAATGCATTGTGGTGTATATTGACTATCTAGTGATCATCGATGTTTACTACTTTTTAAGATGCATTGTGGGTAATTTTGAGTGCCCTACTTTTTTCTCTCTGAACATTCGGACACCCCTACAAAATGGCATGACCCCTATATAGGGGACTGTGTGGGGAGTAGGGTGCACATTCAGACACAGCCCATGTATCAAGGTAATAGGCAAGTAGATTGATTGATCATGCATTAGGCTTGTGTTGCAGCCAAACGCAAAGAAAACAGTTTGTTAGTAGATGGGAGAATATTAAATCTAATAAAAGTAGTGAAGAAGTGAAAAGAGGGTGGCTTTGTTTTTGTTTTTTTACAAGATAATGATCATAGATGGAAAAAGATAATACCAAAGTAATCTTGCAGACAGTATTAAAGGAAATATATCAAGGAATGCAACTTTATGCCTTTTAAAAATCACCATCTCAGAAATTCTAATTAGCTGATCCCAAACATGTCATATCCAATTTTTCTTGAGATGTGATCAGTTTTTAAACTGACTTGAGTTTAGAAATCTGGAAATTCTCTCCATGTCTCAGAGAGGCCAATGCAAGCAGGCGAAGCTGGTCCCTGTTTGTGTGACATCTTTGCTTTTGACCCATGACCCTTGACAAATTAGAAAAATGACCTCTATGGTCTTCAGTTGACTCCCGTGTGACAGTTAAAAATGGAGTTGGCCACAAATGGTTTGAGAATTAAAAGACTGAATTACAAGTAAATATTTGAGGGTACCCTATCTGAATTATCTATGAAACATAAAAAATACCAAAAATTATCCCGTTATGTGCCTGCTTCCAAGTAATTAAAAAGAAAAAGCCCCAGTTCTGTACAATTCAGGTGGTTTGCATCTGATTCAGAAGTAGTGAAATATTTATTGTATATCCAATCATGAATTTATGCCATGAGTATGAATATACTGGCTACGTTTCCTGGAACCTTTGTCCTTGTTAAACTATTTACTAAGGACACAATAGGTATAAGCCATTGTTCTGCTAAACATTTACACCATGTATCAGACCGCCAGTCACTGCTCTTTATTTTTTCTGGGGAATGTATTTTAGGAGTCGTGACCACATGTGCTTTTCTGCCTGAGTGGGCCAGAGTAGAGCATGTGAGTCAAACATACCAGGGCTTACTGCTGTCTGTCTCCTATTTGATGAGTCTGAACTGCTTTTTATTGGTAGTGAGGCACCAGGTGAATACTGGATATGATTGGGTTTGAATTAGGTTCTGATTGCCAGCTGATTGATTTTCATGGGACTGAACTTGTGTTTTAACATGAAGGTTAAATCTTTGGTTGCCATAGTTTCATGATGGAGCTTTTTTGCGCTAAAATTGCTATTTGCATAGTTTATTGAATTTATAGGTTACCATACTCACCCTTCACTTGGAAAACATAACTAGCTGCAAAACCTATGACTTCTCTTTGTAATGAAGTTGGAAGATGGTGCTCTGGTCCAGCCTAGTACAACGACTTTGCCTTAGCTCACAATTCTGCAATTGCTAAGAGACAAATCTTCCAAGAACTCAATTTTAGAGACATTCCCCAGAAACTTAATCCTCTCTCTCAGGGGTCCACCTCCCACCAATGTTGGTTTGAACGTTTTATTTGCAGCCGTCGCCCCCTTTTGTGTTAGAATCCTCCCAGGCGGTATTGTGTGACATCCTTTCTGTGCTCTCAGAGCCTCACAAAGGTTTGCTTCTCTTTAAGTCTCGTTGAAACTGACCTAGCCCTCTCTTTTGATTGGATAAACGATAGAAATAGAAAGGTGTTGTAATTTGTTGGTGGGAGAGTGCTTTAAAAGAATACACATTCAAACACATTTATCATTACATAAAACACATAAAACATTAAATTTTTCTTTCAACAAGCCTGCTTACACAGAGCCTCTTGTTGAGCAGACATTAAGGTGCATGCATGTATGATCTTGAACAGAATCGTCGACTCCTTCTCAATCATGCAGTAAGTTGTTTTCAAATACAGTATATATAGTCTGTGAGCCTGATTGATGTGTCATATGATCTGGATGTGTAAGCTCCTAAAACAAATAGTGGAGTAACTGATGTTAAAAATCTTGTATGTCCTGGTGCAGACATGTGCAGATTTACAGATATAGTGTAGTTGGCTCAGTTTGACACCGGATTGGCTGTTAGACATATTGCTGCAGTGATGATTGAGGTGATGTAAGTGACTCTTGTTTAGTTGGGCTGCCTAAGGCACAAGGCCAACCCAGCATTTATTTATTGCTTCACTAACAGCCACCGTGTGCTAGTTAGCATTAGCAGTCTGGCTTGGAATGTGCATCACGTTTGACTGTTGGACTGCAGCTCCACCTAAATCTGGAGCTGCGGTGTGGAAAAGCTTGTGGGGTTTAATGTGGGATCTTTTCACCTTTTCAAGGCCTTTGTCATCAATTGGTACATGGTAATGCTTATCACTGGTCACAGGCTTACTGACGCAGGCATTGATGCAATGGGAAGTGTTTAGAGAGCAGCAGTTTTCCTAGACCTATTTGACAGGGCTGTGTCGTGAATAGCACAGCGTTATGCATGCTATCAACTGAGGTCACTGAAAGAGGTGGTAGGAAATTCTGCTAAATTATACAATGCAATGCTTTTATTATATTTTACACATTACAACTAAAACATTGCAGTCTGGAATCAGTGTGTTTTATGCTCACATCTTGAGTTTTAAGATTTAGAATTAAGTCATCTAACAAAGTGTTAAATTGAATTACTAAGTACTTTATGTAAAAGTTGGTTTTAAATTCTTGGCTTCTTAAATTCTTCGTTTATTTGTCAGATCAAATGCAAACATAATATGTATGCAGACAAGTTCAGATAGGTGCAAGTTCTCGAACAGAGCAGCAGCGTATTACACTGAGAAGAAACTTGCATTTTCTTAATGTTTCTGTAACAGCTACACTTCTCTTGAAACTTTTAGCCAACTGTTCTTTGTTACTGCGTATAACTAATTCTGTCATGGAGACAGAGAAAAATACACCAGACAGCCCCCTTCTCCTTTCATCCCACCTGTTGCAGACAGACAAACAGTTGTACATTGCATTGTTACAAACTGGACAGCAACTGCTCTGCGCCACCCCCACTGGACTACAGTGTTGTTGTTTTTTTGTTTTTTTAATCTTCATAGCTGATTTACTCCAAAAGAAAGTGATTAATTTTCTTTTGTCTTATTGTCTGATCTCATGTCAGATACTCAGGAGCAGACTGAGATGAATTCTTTCTGCCAGGATTCTGATCCTACTTTAGATTTAGTCCTTCTGCCTCTGCAGGGCTCCTTGAAGGGATTTAGGATCAGGATATCAGTTTTTTTTTGTTTTTTTTGTCATATCTAGAGTATATTGAATAGCTTACATCTCGTGGCCTTTTACTGTAACATGAGCTACAATCAGGTGTTGCATTACAACCTGTTTCAAAAAATGGTAAATATAGTTATCAACAAATCATTTAAAGCCAGCATTTGATTTATAAGCAGTCCAAAGAAAACATTAAACCGTGAAATAAGTTTTTATTAAATTAAGTGTTAACTATTCATTTTGTAAAATTTGAGACAGGAGCAACAACAAATTAAAGGTTGTGTAATTTGGTAATTGCATTGAACTTTGGACCCTCAGGTGGTACTACATAAAACAAAGACCCTCTCCACCTTTCAGCACTCCACCTGTTTCTGCGGGATTCACTGCATGGCTCAGGAACACGTCTGAAAACCACTCCAAAGATGTCAGTGCACCACTACACCTATAACAAAAAGCCCACAATCTAGATGTGCAGACATTATTTCTGGGCCTAGGCCCATGTAAAATTAATTGAGATGGAAAATTATTGCATTATCTGACAAAACAAAATCAAATCTTTTATGTAAATCATGGATGGCTTGTCTACTAGGCTGGAAGGGAACAGGACCGATCTGGTTTGTTATAAACACACAGTTAAAAAAAAAGAAGAAGAAGAAAAAAAAGTATGACAATGTTAAACTGTAAAGAGAGATCAGACTGACAGAAGCCTGGACAGAGCAAATGGGCTGAATGTTTTTAACAAGTTAATTTCAGATAAAAAATTAGCATTTCTCCCTTGCGTCTTTACTCAAACTAACCTCACAACCATGATAAACCTACAGCTTTTTTTTTGTCACACTTCCATAGTGTCACCCTGCAGCTCAGTCATGGATTTTAACATAGCCTCATCTGGTTCCACATTTGGACACACTGAGGCCTTCTGTGCCTCCTTCTGGAGCCTGTTTGTCTCAAACAAGTCTACAGGTCCAGACAATGTCATCCCCAAAGACCTGTACAGAACAGCTTTGTGGGATTCTACAACATTTCCTGAATCATTGCACGAGTCAGAAAAAAGATCAAGTGTTGTGGAACAAATCTAGTCTTGTTTCAGTTCCTAAAATATCTCATCCATCTTCACTTAGTGTTTACAGACCAGTTACCCTTAAAAATCCACATTATGTAAGTCCAAGGAAGACTGTTATTGGCTCATCTCAAGAGGCAAATGAAGACCTTTCAGGACCCATAACAGTTTGCTTATGAAGATGCCATTATCTGCCTGCCTCAGCAAGTCCACTCTCATCTGGGCAAAGCAGGCAACACTGTAAGGAGAATGTTCTTTGATTTATCTAGTATATTTAAGACAATTTAGCTAGCATCATTATAGGAGAAGCCTCAGAAAATACAGGTGAAAGCCGTTGTAACCGCTTCATCTTAAATATGAACAAAACCAAACTAGATAATTGGGGATTTTAGGAGTAAACAAAGCATCATTTACATCATGGGAGAAGAGGTGGACACCTTTGTGTTCTCCTTTATACATGCTGTCTTACATGCAATAGAAGGTTAAGTCACAATCTCACTGATATTAACTCTGGTGCCACTGTAGTAATCATTATGACTGTTGTGCTATCTAAGACGCTGAGAGTCTTTGTTACAAACCATATCTGTTATAAAACAAAATGTGTTGTTTGTAACAGCACACTGGAGCATATCACAAAGTAAAAGATTTTATTAAAGTTAGAAAGTGAGCTATTATTTTATTTAAAATCAAAGTCTGGGTGTTAAACTGACCACCATGTAGTCCAGATGGTGACCTGAAAAAATGTGGTGCATAATTAAAACAACTATAACAAAGGGGACGCAGAGCATTTGTGCTCCTATATTGATCAAAATGGGTGTTTTCACATTTCCAGCATGTGGTTTTACAGGTTTTCAAATAGGGTTTAATTTAATTTAATTTAATTTAATTTAATTTAATTTAATTTGATTTAATTTAATTTAATTTAATTTAATTTAATT
>JBAMHW010000008.1:16871680-16887682 GCA_037177495.1 Rhadinocentrus ornatus
TAATTTAATTTAATTTAATTTAATTTAATTTAATTTAATTTAATTTAATTTAATTTAATTTAATTTAATTTAATTGCATTGCATTGCAATTATTTATTTAAAAAGGGACAATGCAATTTAATCAATACAGCTCAGTTTGTAGTGGATTTAAACTTGACTAGTTCTGCCTGAGGACGAGCTGGAATATGCATAATCTTATAAATCAGACAAACATTCTTACACTCAGTTAAATGCTGCCGATCCAGAAGTGTTTATTTCTACGAAATACTACAGTGATGGCTTTTTATAACAGTATGTAACTGTTTAAAAGCATGTTTTTATACTGAGCCCAATGATTTTAAAGCTGAAGGTTCTGTGTTTGACCAACTTCTGAAATAGTAGCTAATATGAGAAAGAAGTCGTGTTTTTAATAAATCTAAATTTGCCAAATTGAAATCAAACTACTCACAGACCTCTTTTTGAGTGTCTTAAATATAAGTGTCTTAATGAGATGTCTAAATATATCTGTAAATATTTGTATTCTGAGATAAGTTGTAGTCTATTTCAGAAAATAGACTACAAGTCATTCCATCTTTATTAGAGATGGACTGATATGACAATTTTGGCCGATACCGATATCTGATATTGATATTGTTGTTATGCCGATTACCAGTATTCACCAATGTTGAAATATATATTTTGTTTCAAAAGGTTTAAGATTATCAAATTCTGTACCAAGTAAAAATGATGCAAACATTAGGGACTTAGCTTTGTGATGATCAAATTTGTGATGTTGAATGATTTGACACGGCATCCTCCTCGCATCACTTCGACTTTGCAAATATTGCATAATGCTTTTCGAGTATCTTCTTTTGACACCGTAAAAAAATTACCACACAGCTGACATTGCTTCTAGCTTCAGTTAGATACCACAATGTAGTGCCGCATCGCTGTCACATGTCCAAACATGGCCAAACCCCCTTCTCTTCCCACCACACGTATACAAACAGCAATTAGACGATAATAAATATCGGCTGTTTTGCTCATTGTACCGATAGCAATATGTTAAAAAATTGCTAACATTGCCCGATACCAATATTAATGCCGATATATCGTGCATCCCTAATCTTTATATCTACACTTTGGCTATTAGTGAACAATTAGTTTTGACAGATTGTTTTTGACACTCAGATCTAAGCAACAGTGTACACTGTGTCTACACCGCTCAGTGACTGAGAATGGTTGTGAGAAATGTGTAACCAGTTCATTTTCAGCACACTTCATATGATCAACACAAAGAGATTATAATTGAAGAAATCCACATGGCAGGCATGGCTAAAGTTGCTGGCAGAGAGTTGTGCAGTTAGAACTTTGGGTATGAAAGCCTGCTGCACAGCTCTGTTAAATGAGAGGGCAAGCATGTGTGAAGTTAGATGTCAGGACTTTTGCTGCAGTTTGTACTTCATGGTGCAAATTTATCACGTTTGAGCAGTTGCACACATTAAGTGTCAGAGGTCATCATTCTAGACTTGATGATTCACACACATCACAAATATTGGGCATGACACATTCAGGATCAACAGATTTACTAATGGTGGCACATTTGTTATGATACATTTACATATTGCTACAACTGGACGGAGAAAGTTAAAGCGTTAAGGCACCTTTAATGTTGTTTGGTCTTAAGGAAATTATTTTCATTGTTTTCCTTGAAGTGTAATCAAAAGTGTGGAGAAGATCTTGTCACTTTTTCTCCTGTTAGTCATGTTGAACTCCAACGTCTGAAATTAAAGAAGGGTGATGAAAGGCAAAGAGGGTCTGCCACAGCTCAGGCCCTGACCTTTTTGACACCAACCCACAGCCTCTCAGCATAAACCTCCATGTATGACACTCTTGTTTACAGCCTGAGGTTGCACACGCAACACACTGGCAAATCCACCGGTTTGCCAGTGTGTTCTACACCACTGAAATCCTTTGTGCGTGTGCTGGGCATGCCATTACGATATTTTATGCTTTCTACAAATAATGCAAAGGTGCTGGACGTGTTTCAAGAAAGTGTGTTTAGCTTGGCAGGACACGGTTTGTAAAAACAGCAAAGCCATGCCAGAACAGATCTCCTTCATTCAAGATTAGACTGTTTCTGCCTGGGTTTGTTTCCGGAGGAGTATTCTTGGCAACTTGAAATCAAGTCAACATGACGCACTACAGGTTCTGTCAGCAACACATCATTCTTAATTCGAAGATAGGAGATTAAACCAAAGTTACATAACTAGAAAGCAGGGGCGGGATTGCATCTTTTTAGGATTAAAATGTAAAAAATATCAAATAAAGTTTTCACAGATGCCAAAGTAATGAAGAACAGCTGTAACTTCCCCACCAGTAGGCCTGGCTTGATACTGAGTATACTTTGACCTCTGGCCATCAAGTGCTGCCATCAAATGATTTAGTAATGGGATGTGCATATTATGTTTGGCACCAGTGCAAAATTATCCAACTCTGTGCACTCGTCTTGAAAAAATATGCAAAACAAATGTGGCTGAATGACACACAGAGTCCTCATTTAGTGAAGCGGAGCAGAAATAAACAAGCAAACTGATGCAACTAGTTATCTAACCCCTGACTGAAACATTTATTTGTTGTTATTAAGTATGATTTAGGGTATGTTTTTTTGTTGTCTCTCTTATGAGAAGTGACAAATAAGATTTCCAGTGCTGTGGGTTGCTGTGAATAACGGGTTCCTGAAACCAGCAGCAAGCTCTGCTTTGGGGTGGGAGGACATTAGGACAGAGGGGGAATTTGGCGCTATGTTTGGAATTTTAGATGGGTCTGCATGCCAGCCAGCACGTCTCTTGCCACCCCTACCCTTTTTACCCTCCTCTTGTCTCACCCTCCTGCATCCCTCCTCCCCCCGTGCCCTCCCTTAATGTCATCACAACCCGTGTGAACTAAATTTCCTCCTGGTCCTCAGCAGAACCAGCAGATTGATAGTAGGCAGCTCCTTGTTTCTATTATTAGATGACAGCCCATTTCTCGTGTGCCCCATTTATCTTTTTTTTTTTTTTTTTTTGCTTTTGCATCCTGTTGCATGTTGGTGGAAGTGTTCTCTGATTAATTTCAAGACACACCCCATCCAAAGTTGAAGCCAGGAAAAGGCATTTTAAGCTGTTTTATTTACTTCCACATGTCATTTTCCTCAGTGGTAACACTGATTAAAGAACAGTCAAGTTAAAGACTATTCCTAATTTTACTTGCTGATTTTGTTGTTAGTTTTTAGGGTTTGTCATCAGTCTGACGAGAACAAGGCCAGGCAGTTTCCAGGTTGACCCTTGAACTCTCTCACAATCTATCAGCCAAAGAGCTACTTGAATTTTAGGTTTTAAGTTCTTCGGGTGGGGGAGGAATTCATCCAAAATTATCAATCTTTCACAGTCAACGACTCCACAGCTGAGGCCTTTGCCATGCTCCATGTTGCTCTGATATGTTAACAAAATCCTTTTCCTCGTGCAAGGAGAAACAGAAACATGAATATTTCAAGTACCTGCTGGCCTTTTCATCAAGGTGATGAGGGATGCTGGACGAGTGTGGGCCTGCCTTCATCCTTTTGAAGAGAATCAGTCTGTTGAAATGCCTCTAATTTAACAAGCTACAATATTTTAGCTGCAGTTTTCCATTAATTATTTCAAGCCTTAAGGTAGATACTTTAGGTTGAGCATTAGTCTGTTTTTCAACCGTCTTAAATGTTTATTTTTGACTCTCTGAAAGGATTTAGATAAACAGTGCTTCAGCTTTACAAAGCACAACAGGGCTGTTGTCAGGTGTTGGTGAGGTCTTTTGTTGACACTGCAGATGTCTCGTGCAGGTTCGCGTCACAGGGTTTAAATTCCAAGTCACATTAAATCCATGGCAGATCAAACAAAGAAAGCTTTGACTCTCACAAACCACCTTTTCTGCTGTACAATGCTCAATCAAGCTAAAGTCAATCGCTTTCAGAGCTTGATGGTGTTGTTGAAGTGCAAAGAAAATGCACTCGACTGAACATCAGGGGTCTGACAGAAACAATCACTGACATAATTTTCTACCCTTGTATGGACTCTACACTCTGATGGAAGTTGGAGATAAAGAGTTTAGAGATCATGTGAGCTTGGCTGATGTCTTTTCACTAACCTGGCTGCACCTGCAGCGGTTTCATTGACTCAATACTAACAAATGTTGTTTTTACTTTGCTGCTTGGACAGATTCTGATGAAGTCAACACAAAACATCCCAAAACAGGAAGTTGTTTCTATTCAAGTCATTAAATATATGGTGGGCGTTTTAAGAGCAACAACATCCATGCTGATGTGGTGCCCAGATGCTTATAAGAAAGAAAATGAGAATGCTATCAGAGCCCCAGGCCAAGCCTAAACTCAGTAGTCAGTAGAGCACAGGAAACTACAACATTTTGCCAAAATCCGCTCTGAGCAGAGGTTGCCTTTTGTTACTTCTGTTCTTTGTGTTGTGGTTTTCAGCTATTCCATGTGGCCTACATCCTTATCAAGTTTGCTAATTCACCTCGTCCTCACCTGTGGGTGCTGGAGCGATCTGTAGACAATGGCAGAACATTCACGCCCTGGCAGTACTTTGCACGTAAGTTCACACGTTTGTTTTTCTTTTTTTTTCTCGATGTTTTACTTTTTGTTGTATTCCATGAAAAAACAATAACATTGATTATCAGATCACAGACACGTGCTGTGTGAAATTACAGCAACACTCAAATCAATTATAATAAAATTAATGTTCAGGGTCTTGCAATAAAGATATGAATGACGGCACATTTTGGTTGAAAATTAACTATTTATTCCCAGCCGTTTTTAATATTTTACTATAATAAGTGCATATTTGTTATTGCTATTTCTAACACCATGCAGATATCCATCATATATATTCCCAGAACTCCTTAATAGGTTTCAGTACTCATTAATAAGACTAATTTCTATCCCGCAGTGGCAAGTCAAACAGCCTGCCATTTAAAAAACGGCTGTAAAGATGGATGTTAATGTATTTAGTGATAATCTCTACACACTGATTAACTTGCTTAAGACAGTAAAAAAAAAAATAGGAAATGTGTGTGTGTGGTCCTAGATCTGTTTTAACAGTCACATAATAGGAACTTTTGTACTTTATAAAAGAAAAACAAATGTTTAGAATTTAGAGTTTTGTTCAGTGTAGTCAAATAGTTAAAACTTGGTACATCATTGATATTTTGCAACAGAAACATCAGCATCTGTGTGTTTGTTTGCAACTCTGATAGTTGGGGATCAAGTTAAGGAAATTAACACTTACAGAGCATCTAACTTTTGATGATTTATATAAAAAGAAAATCTTAGAAATGAATCTTAGTTTTCAAGTTGGGCCTTTGCAGTGACACTCACCAGCAATAAAACTTTATTTACCAGGCCTGTAATGTCATCACCTGAACAAACATGTCCTGTGTTTGCTTACTTGGCTTTTCTGTGTTGTGATATCTCATATCTGGATGCACCTTCACACAGGCACTACTTGTAGATTATGCTGTGACTCATAAGATTGATGCTCTCAGCTTTTCTCTTAATATTTCCTTCAACTGAGCTAATTTTATAACTACACTGTACTTTCCTTAATCCAATCCAAATTATGTGTAGCACATTTTAAAACACCTGGTTTCCAATGCACAGTACATTTAAAACATAATTGTTGAAACACAGACATTCAATACACAGCCAAACAATTTGCACTCTAAAAAGACATTAAAAGACTTGAGAAAGAAAATACACTAATATATCTGAAATATCTGAAATCTACAAAATACACTTAATTATATAGAGATTAAAATGCACTAAAAGCAATTAAAATATTAAAATGTTTTAAAAGCAATAAAATATAAAAATGCATAAAAAATTATTAACAGATTAAGATACAGATAAGGCAATTAGAAAGATTGAATACACACACACACACACCAAAAAAAACTAAAACCAGTTAAATGTTCATCCCATGTCCAATTTATCAGTAGCACTAAAACAAGAAACTTGACAAACTTATATTTTCTGTATTGTTTTAGTGGGTGACATGACGTTGTTGATTTTCTTTCCACTGCCAGATTCTAAGCATGAGTGCTTTGAAAGGTTTGGAAAGAGGCCCAATGCTCGTATTGTAAATGATGACGACCAGCTCTGCAGCACAGAACACTCACAAATCATTCCTTTGGAAAATGGAGAGGTAAAGTATGAATGAGAAAACAAATGCGCCAAAATGTAAAGGTATGAAGAATTTTGATAAAACCTCTATCTTTTCCAGATTGTAGTCTCTTTGATAAACGGGCGGCCGGGGTCCAAAAACTTCACCTACTCTCCAGTACTTCGAGACTTTACAAAGGCCACCAACATTCGCCTGCGCTTCCTCCGCACAAACACACTGCTAGGCCACCTTATCTCCAAGGCCCAGAGAGACACCAGCGTTACACGGAGGGTGAGACACAAATTGTACAACCTCTCACTAAGGTGTCATGCTGACATGCTCTAGTTTCCCATTTGGGAAGCCAAACTTACTGTTTTGCACCTCCAACCTGCCAGCTTCCTTTTGGCGGACACAAACACATTGCAGCTGTTTTCACATTCATCTTTTGGAAGACTTTATGTCAGATCTTTTAGTCCAACCTTCATGGGAATTCCTTCCATGGGGCTGGTTTGGACAGCTCCTGTAGGCTGCAGGTGTTAGATGTGACACCTCTTCTTAAAGCACAAGATACTGTTTTAATAAAAGAAAGACTGTGTGGGATTGATTTATTATTCTTTTTTTGTTGTGTAACTTTCTTTTTAAATTTCTTCAAGCAATAATTGCAGACGTACATTATTGTGTAATACCCCTCCCTATTTTTTTTATATTTTGCTTCCAAGAAACCAGACTTCCTTCTAAATTAAAGTTCTCAAAAAAAAAAAAAAAAAAGAAAGAAAAAGTCTTTCCTTGGACATCAGTCATTTTCAGTCACTTCTTTCATAGGGTGATGTGTTTACACATAGCAGAAAACCTAGCAAAGAGGCATTTTTAAATTGTATCCTTAGGCATTTAGCTGCTAGTTGTCTTTTGCAAAGATACATAATTTTTTCCCATTTCTTTAGCTTTATCTATGAAAAAAGGCCAAAGATAAAATGGTCTGACAGAAATAAAACACTCTTTTTGCACCAAGAAGGTGATTGCCAAATAGATAACTGTTGAAATGTGGGATACCTTAGCACAATGTGCTGTTTTTATAAAACATTTAATTAAAGTAGACAAGTGAAGGTGAAAAGAGAAGTGGCTTACCTTTAAAGAACTATCAACTTAATCAAAGACCTGTCACAGAACCCGAGAGTTGCATTTGTACCTTTATAAATCCATCTACTGTTGGCTGAGCCCTCAACAGGTCTTCACTGAAGGGTGGCTGTCAAGATGGCATTCTTAAGGAAGGGAAAAATGGAGGAAGGGCTGCGGTATGCCAAATTACAAAAGACTTGGACTGAAAATTTGTGGTAACAGGTCTAATGGAGGGATGAATCCTCCTCGGAGCCCAGACCTCAATCTTAGTAAACCAGCGGTGGATCATCTTGACATTGAACAAAACAAAAAAAGGCAGCCAAAATCCAAAGACGAGTTTTGGAAGTCCTTTAAAAAGCCTCATAAAAGCCTTTACCTTATATGTTTCATTTCCATGTGCTTTTGCACATGTTTTCATAAATCGCTGCACTTGTGTAAATAAGGACTGACTCAAGACTTTTGCACAATATTATTGGTATTTGCAGCAAAAACAATTAGTGCATTTTTCTCCTTTTAAAACACAGAGAACCAATCAGTGCTATCTTAGTTTTATCTTTTTATGTGATGCACTGATTCACCCCATAAAACCATTATCTCATGGTTTAAGTTTATGTCTGATTTATCTCTGCTGCTAGGCTCCGTCAGACATTTCACCTAGTGTTGTTGATATGTCTGATAACACCACTATTAGTCTTGAAGTTGTACTGGCACTAACATTTTGATTTGCTTTTTTTCTTATTTGCTTATTTACAGTATTACTATAGTATCAAAGACATCAGCATCGGGGGACGCTGCGTTTGCCATGGCCATGCCCAGATGTGTGGTGCTCGGCACAATCAGGACAACCCTAACAGGTCAGTAATACGTGCCATGCACACAAAAGTGTTATTTGACTTAATAGTTTTTTGTGGAACGCTCCGGCTGAGACATTTTTAAAACTCGTTAGTTATAATCAGAACTATTTTCTTATTAGCTTTTAACAGTTAACTCTGAGGTGAAACTTTAACCAGAAATTCTAAATCTTCAGTTTATTTATTAACAGAGTAAAATTGTCTTTTTGTACAATTGGCTCCACCTTGTGTAACCAGTCTGGTGTGATGGATTCATGCAGAAAGAGAGGTGTTAAAGAACAAAGATAAGCTACAAAACATGGTCTGTCTAGAATGATATAAAGAGTAAAAAAAAGAAAGAAAGTAGAATAATTCCTTCATATGGTATTAATTTCTACCTAAGTATGCTGTATTGTCTGTGATAAAGTGCTACTTTAAACCACTTAAGCCCTTTGTTTCGTGAAAGCTAAAAATCAGAACAACACAGGATTCAAGATATTTGCTAGTTTTTTTTTTTGTTTGTTTTTTTAATAGTAACTCAAAGAATTTTGGACATTTGCTCTCAGTTACTCTAAGCTGTTCTAACATATCACAATAAAAATGGATCATCATAGCAGCTGCAGCTTGAAAGGACAAGCACACAGAGGTTTCTTAACTGACCTATATTTCCCACAGTCCATCCTACTAGGCCAATCAACCTGGTATTTGAACAGGCCCCAACTGCTTGCATACATCCAGTTCTGTGCTGGTCAAATTTACATGCATTAGTCCCACGGTGCTTCACATATGCACAGGAGGACCCATGTGCTAATATGTGTTCTGTCTGGAAGCTGTGACTCACTATGATTAATTAAAGCTTATCAAAGCAAGATTGACTTACAAAAGTACACATGTTGCCATTTTATGGTACTCTTAAAAGCTTATAGGCCAGCTTTCATAGTTTAAGTTACACAAAATACACAGTAACATTCAAATTAATGTCATGCACTTTCTTGTTTAGTTTACTTTTCTTTTTCTGCTTGCCCAAATCCAAAATGTCTTCAGTGTCCTTGCTCAGAGCAGTTAGTCAGATGTTGTCAATCACTGAAGCAATGAGTGTGATACTGTAAATGACAGACCTAAAATCTTCCTCCTCTCTTCTCAAACTCATTCCACTGATTTGATTTAACACATGCAGGTATGGATAGCAATGACTGATGCTATTTGCTCCAGGGTGGTTGTAGGATTTTCGTATCATCTCTGGTCTACATCAGTGGTTCTAAAACTGGGGGTTGCGAGATTATTTCAGGGGCTCACCAGATGATTGTAAAAAATTTATAGCCTACATTTATCAAGTAAATCTGGGATTTTTACAAGGGGTGTCAAAATTTAACCATTAATCAAAAGATAAATCTTTGAAATTTGCACCTTAATTTTTAACACATAAATTAATAAACAACAAAGTTAGTAAACATGCCATATTAAAAATCTAAATTTGACACTATCTTCACAAGAGAAGTTGACTTAGGGTATGTAGTTGCCTTGTCACAGTGGTTAACCAGCAAAACCACTTTATCCTCCTTATGTATGAAGATTCTGACAGTTTTCAAGCCTAAAGGCCCATTTCTGCTCCCTTACATATGTAAATAGCGACGTCTGTTTCAAACAATGTCATACGTCTCTGTCCTCATACTTACATGCATGTTTTGTGTTGCCATGGTTATTAGGTCAATTCCTCCACTTGTGGGCTCCTCCACTAGTGGGCTCCCTGAAAATGGGTAGCGAACACCAATGTATTTTATCTCGGGGGTCGTGGCTTAAATGGTTTGAAAACTACTGGTCTACTTGACTTCCTTACCTCACCGATATCACTGATGTATCACTAATGTAAAACAAAGTTCTTAATGAATTCTAATGTAGGTTAGCATCTTGGATTTAAAGGTGACTGATTGCTAATGTGTTTGTAACAACTTCACAGTGTTAAAGCGTCATTGATGTGCAGTTGTTAAAGATCGCTGAATCCCCCTGTGTCTCATCTCCTTTCTTTAGACTCCAGTGTGAGTGCCAACACAACACCTGCGGGGAGTCATGTGACCGCTGCTGCCCAGGCTTTAACCAGAAGCCATGGCGCGCTGCAACTGTTGACAGCCCGAATGAGTGTCAACGTAAGTGTTCTTGTACAATACTTCATTAGATGTGTAAACAAAGCCACACTCTACTACTCCCCATGCTGTTGTCTCCTTGAATTACGGCTCCTTTAGAGGACAGAAGTGTCCTCTTGCCTCTGATACTGAAGCCCTGTTGTGGATGCCCTGATATGGTATTGTGTTAAGCCTCTGTGAGAACATTCCTCATATGGTGTGTGTGACCAACAGCACAGTAGCTTCGGGATAACTGCTTTTTGTCTGCCAACCCAATCGGGTCAGATGTTCTTGCTGGGTATGCCTGCGCCATGGTAGACAGTGGCGATCCATCCAGGAAGGCAACAGAGCCTGTGTCAGCTGGAACCTCACTGCTTTGGACTGTTGACAAATTTTCCTGTCCTGAAATGAAGTGAAGAAAGAAAAATGAACAAGACTTGTAATTCAACCAGTACACTCATGCAGTAGAAATCCACCCTAACCTTTCATTAACTTTAATAAGACACTACGGGGGGTTTACAGGAAGAGGAAGTGAAACATTGTTGGTTTTATTGTTTATTTTAATATTTAACAAGTAGCTTAAGATAGTTTGAGGAAGAGTTAATTTACGGTGTATATAGACTAATTCTGGGTGTTTTTGTCTTTTTTATGGGGGTTTCCACCTTAGCCTGCCAGTGTTTCTCCCATGCCTTTGACTGTTACTATGACCTAGAAGTGGAAAAGAGGGGAGCAAGTTTAGACACCTTCGGCAGGTATGATGGAGGAGGAGTGTGCATCAACTGCCAGGTATGAAATGCATGTCAAATCTTGTACTTGTCTTATATACAAAGCTTGGTGTCCCCTCTGTTTTCTGCTGATTTTATCCTGGACATGGACGTACAATGTTGTGGCTATAATGAACTTTCATTAATCTCTCTGGGCACAATTAAAACAATAATTAAGTGCACAAGTTTTAACTTATTCTGGAGTTTCTAAAAAATAACCACGGTTGAAAATACAGGTTCAGCACAATTACTCTATGGTTAATGTTTCTTAGCAAGTTATGGTATGATCAGACTCTTTTTAAAACCATCAACAAGTGACTTGTAGCATTTAAGTTTGATATTTGTCCTGCAGGTTTTAGATGCTTCTCTGCTCAAACGCACCTAGTTAACATGGAATAGGTCCAGCTGCTTGTTGTCAAGTTCGACACAATGACTCATTAATTTGTGCCAGGTGTGTTGAAGAAAGAACGGACACATCTAAAACCTGCAGTGGCCCTTCGATGACCAGAGTTTGAGATCACTGCCTTAGACTTTCCAATTATGCTGTATGTCGGTCAAAACACCAAAACACCATGTTGATGCATATTGTATAGTTATCCTGTCCCACGAAAAAAACACCAACAAAAGACAAAAAATGCAAAGAAGCCTTTGAAAACAAAGGAAAAAAATAATAACTTTAATTTTCACTCAGTTTAGTCTTGTGTGGGTCCCTCTTTATTTTTTAAAAAAATGATTGTTCTTTAGCACAACACTGCTGGCGTGAATTGTGAGAGATGCCGTAAAGGTTTCTACAGACCTTATGGGGTTCGTCCTGAGTCTCCCAATGGATGCATATGTAAGTCAAATTTTCTCTTCTTCCCTTTGACCTACTGTGTCTTCAGTATGCCCATTTTTCCAAATAAATAAAATACAAATAAAAAAGCAAACAAACATTTTTATAGAACTTTACTTGGTAAGAATCTAATTGAGGAGATGATTGAGGGAAATGTTGGGTAGATGTGTGTGGGTTTATATGTTTCATAAACTTGATGTGTTTTAATCTTCGTTACTTTATTTCTCTGAAGGTGGATTGATTGAAATGCTTAATTTTTTGTGGTAGTGCTGCAACCAGTTTTCTTTCCAGTCAACATATATAATTGAAATTGGTCACTGTTTTTTGTATTTGATATTACAATTTATTGTTGAGTTTTGCACCTCCGTTACATCCTTTAAACACCACTTTAACTCAGTTTTTGCAGCAGTTCTAATCAATGCTATGAACACACTGGATTGTTTTACAGCAGATGGTTTGGGATCTAAATCATGTATTACCATGAAGGCATTCAACTATTTTATTCAAAGAAAGACTTAAGCATCTTGTATTAGACAGACAGAAATGGCAGTGAAGCATCACCACTGACACCACAGCTTGTATTATTGCTAAACTGGGCTCTACCATTGTTTACATTACTTTAATGCTGCATGACTGTTCCTTGTGGTATAAATAGCTGGCAGTTGTGTTTGGACATTACAAAGCAGTGGAAGGGAGATGGTTGCCCTGAACACTTTGAAAAGTAAACCATACCATCCATAAACTCAGTTAAGTCTACTTAGCAGTGGAGGATGTTCAAATAGTAAATATTATGAGTTAATATTAAATATAATTCATTTCATTTTAAGATCTCTTATTTTTAAAGAAAGCCTTCAATTATTTAGTAGCTGTGATGTGCAGAAATTTTTCTTTACCTATGCAGCCTCTATTGATATTGTCTCTTTCACTTTTTAAAAAAACTCATATGGCGCCTTCTAGCCTGCAGATGTGATGAGAGGACTGCATCTGGCTGTGAAATGGAATCTGGAAGGTGCTTCTGCAAGCCACAGTTTGCTGGAGAATACTGTGACCGTTGTGCTGATGGATACTCTAACTACCCCCAGTGCATTCGTAAGTTTAGTTTTACTTAAACCTTTGAGATGTTAACTTTATAGTCCATCTATAGATCCAGTGGAAATAAAGATTCACATTCATTTTACCATACCTTCTTTTTCTGACCAGCATTGCCATCAAAAATTGTCAAGCCATCATACACTCAAAAACCATAACATCTGTGGTCGGTAGATTTGTCTGAGGTGTACTGTTGCCTATGTCTTTATCTTTAATTAAATTTTCGTTTGTAATTAAAAGATTTACTACATGAAGTTATCAAGTAGTCCTCTAATCTCCGATGTAAACACTGACAAAATAGACTAAACATGTCTAATGAGGAGGCTGTCTTGGTTTTAGACTCTTCTCTTCTCTTCTCTTCTCTTCTCTCCTTTTTTTTTTTTTTTTTTGTCACTGCAGGAAATATTTGCAACTTGTTGTAGGTTGACACTTAAAGGAAGCCTTCTATCTTTTGCCCTGCAAGGTCACTGTGGCCATATCTGATCATAATAACATCATAATAGGACAACCCAAATTGATAGTGAGGAAAATGAATCAGCAATATCTGTAAATACTGAAATATTAATCATCTTACATTGGGTAACAGTAGTCATTCTGAGATCATATTCAAGGCCATCAGAATACTAGTCAAAATAAGGGTATCAGAGGGCGCCGGATAGCTCAGCTGTTTGTGGCCCACAAGCAGATACTGAAATTCCTCATCGCAGTCTGCTTCGAGACCTCACCTTTGCTGCAGGTTTAATGGCTATCAACTAAAGTCTGACCCAAAAGTGTTTGACGCAAACATTTCTCATAAGGGTGCTTACTTTCAACCTGAGTTTTGGATATTTTTTTTTTCTTTTTCTTTTTTTAAATATTATTTTATACTGAGTTTTGGATCTGAAGAATCAAAGTCACCCTTATGTCCTTTAACAAGTGAATGGTCTGGCTCTGTCCAAAGGTAAAACACTCTTCTCGTCAGCATAGCTGAATTTTATTAACGGACATGTAAAATTTTATTTTGTCCAAAACCAAATAGAAGCTTAATAACGAATGCTATAGTGGTAATGGGATGCTAGAGGAAGAAAAGGGACATTGCTCCTATAGCAATCGATGCATAATCCCACTTAGACTTACCAGTTCTAAGCTGATCCTACAGGTTTCATGAAGAAGCAAACATCTCTAAAACTCCTAGGTTGTACAGTTTTGATAAGTGCATTTAGGTTTTGCAGTAAACACAATTCTCCCCTGCTATAAATAAAGTTGACATGTGAGGTTTAGGCTTATTGCAGTTTCCCATAATTGGAGTCATTCTTTTTGTGCCTTTCTTTTGCAATCAGGATACCCTGTTTACCCGCCCACCACCAAATCTCCTGCAGGCCCTATTGTGGGTAAGTGCAACAAGCAAAATTATCCAGCTTGTCATAATACAACTTCATATGACAGGAATTTTTAACAGTATCTTTTTCTCTCTCTGTCTCTCTGTCTCTCTCTCTCTGTCTGGGTAGTGCCCACTGTCTGCCCCCCAGGTTATTTCAACTCACCCAACTGTCAACGTGAGTGTGGTTAACACTTAAGTGAAGATTTCTTTTTGTACAATTATGCTGTGTTTACTTGTTTTATTGCTTGCTCTGGTTTGAATTTCTTGTTTCTACAAGAACTCTGCTGATATGATTTCCTATGAGAAAGCTTTTTTATAGAGACAGGCAGCTCAGGCAGTTAAAAGTGGCTGTAGAGAGGACCATGTAAGGATCCACTGAGTCTAACAGGCTTTGCTGTGAAGTTAAATGTTAAGAACATGTGCTAGAGGTCAGCCATCTAAAGGCCTAATGTATATAATGTGTGAGGTCATGTTTAAAGGCCATGTGAGGCCTGGCTTTTGTCATGTTTGGGTTTAACAGGATGGTTAGACTACTGGCATAATGCATGAGAATGCACAGTGAAAGTAGATAACATGCATTTGTTAAGCATGACAGTCTGATGTTCTCAGATGATCTTGTCCACCAATGGGGATTAAGCTCAAGTGGTCTCTCATGATAGCAATGCTCATTTGGGACTGTTCACTGAGAACTGGCCATTCTAATATTAGTTATGGCCTCTGTTCTAAATTCCCGTGTCTGGTTTCCTTTAAGCTGGGAAATCCATTATTAGTAGTATGGTATTTCTGTTAAAACAAAGACCTTTGCCCCTCAATCTAAGTTTTTCAGAGAATATAAACAAACAATTGTATTCTTGTGACATGTCTGCTCAAGAACGTTTCTTTTATTCTGTAAGCTGAATGAGAAGGATTTTAATCAGCAGCCTTAAAAAAGCTTATTTTATTGTTTTGGAGCTGCTTAGAGGCAAAAGAAAAAAGAAGAAAAGTGTCAGTCTCGTTGGTGGCTGCTCTGTCTCAGTGCCAAGTCTATTAACATACCAATACCAGGCGAGGCTTGGCAAGACGTGGGCACCTGTGAGGCTGTACCACTGTGTGCAACAATATGAGAGCTGCTTAGAATCTTTGTTCTCAAAGAAAATGGCCAAGTTCATTTATTGTCACACTGTATTGTTCAGCAAGTGTTGCTTATTTGAATTTCTTTCCCTTTGGATGTGTTAACTTTGCTTTTGTTGTTAGAATAAGCCTTTGTTAATAAACCAATGTGTTTGTGTCCAGCATGTGCTTGTGACTACAGAGGAACAGTGCAGAGAATATGTGATGCTACAGGCCGTTGCCTGTGCAGTCAGGGTGTGGACGGAGAGCGATGTGACCGCTGCCGATCTGGATACCACTCCTTCCCAAACTGCCTGGGTGAGAGAGAGCACATCATACCAACAAACTCAAAAAAACGCAAAAGTGTTAGATGTCAGAGAGACAATAAAACTTTATTTCTATGTAGAAAGACGTCTTATACAGTGAGGAAAATAAGTATTTGAACACCCTGCTATTTTGCAAGTTTTCCCTCTTAGAAACATGGAGGGGTCTGAAATTTTCATCGTAGGTGCATGTCCACTGTGAGAGACATAATAAAAAAAAAACAATCCTAAAATCACAATGTATGATTTTGTAACAATTTATTTGTATGATACAGCTGCAAATAAGTATTTGAACACCTGTCTATC
>JBAMHW010000008.1:16950137-16965473 GCA_037177495.1 Rhadinocentrus ornatus
AACTCATGAAAGATAAAATAAAAAAAAAAAACTCATGACACACCTTTTAAATGTGTATCAGTAAAGACATAGTACTTGCAAAGCTTTAAAATAGTAAATAAAATGTAAGATTTGGTAAATTGTCTTCTTGTGTTGGAACCTGTGGCAACGCTCCTTCTCTCAGACACTTGGCAGAAAAGCCCATCGACTTGGTTGTGTAACTATCCCAGCCAGCTCTTTCATTCTCACTGCATCCTCTCGCCTGGACACAAACAGTGCTATTTTAAGACTTGCTGAGGCTCTGTGCTGAAGCTGGAGCCTGAGAGGGATGCTTCTCCTTTGCCAACACCCCAAAGGGTAGTGATTTTTATTTGCTCTCTGCTGAAGGGAAAGCAAATCCCAGAGGCAACATTACTATAGCTCTAGAGAGTGCTACATTTTACTAACTGTGCATCAAACTGCCCACAATTGCAAGTTGTCTGGAAGCCAAGAAACCAAAGTGAATCAAAAGATTTTGCAGCAAGACATGCAATGACCATTTGCACAGAAATAGTATTAAGAACCTTTAATGCATGGACAACCTTGATAAAAAAAAGATCAGAAGCAACTCTTACACAGAAGGAATGCTAATTTGACTTTACCAGAAACACAATAAGTAATGACTCCATGATAAGAAATGACAGTCAATGGGTCAGTTGCCTGTGTGGTAATGACTGAAATAAAGATGTAATAAAGTGTCACCTACAATACCAGAGTTTTATAAGCCAATGAGTTATTTTACAGATAGCAAAGAAAAAAGGTATATATCATATATACACACCGTGCTATCATTCACCTCCATTCAGAGGAACACAAACCGGCAGATGTGCTCATCTGCATTCACACCTGTCTGGCAACCTAGTAGAGGCGTACAAATTTAGAGCCCCCCCTCTAAAAAAAAAAAAAACCTAAACCAAGGTTGTGCATTTGCAGCTCAATCTTTTGAGGTTGTTGCTCAGAAACAAATATAGTAGCACAATTCTCTCCACATGATTAAATACCATGTACTGCCACTACCAGCTAGTCACACCGTACCCTGCATGCACTGTATGAATGTGGCACTCTGCAGCAGCTGCTGAAATGGGTCACATCTACAATGCTAAGGGGCAAAACTGTAACTGCTTCAAAACCTTTTGAACTATGAAGTGCGTTTCTCTGTTATATCATCCTCACGGATGTCATAGTGCAAGTACAACAACACACGACCACTGTTGTGCATCATGCACACTCAGAAACAAATGTGTGAGTGTTTCCAACGGAGACATATGGGATGTGACTATGAAAATGTGGGATTAGCTTAATACTGCTTAATACAGGCAATCTCAGCAGTGTAGGAAATATAATCCAGTTAGCTCATGTAGTAGCAGCAGATTAGCAAGAGACTAGTGAATGCAACATGCTTGTTAAGATATTTTTTTCTTATTGTACTAAGTAATTAATTCACCCTCCTTTCTTGTGACTTTTTAAGGGCTTCTTGGGTGATGAGACTGCAGTGTATGTCCACAGTCTCTATGCTGAGAATGCCCGGTTATTTCTTGTGACAGGACACTGCCAATCTGTAGCAAGACAATGTGGTTTAACAACTCACTGAGTACAAAGGATACATTTGGGAATTTACATTATAAACAGTGGAGTTTTATTGTATCTGATGATAAATAAATCAAGTTTTCTACACATTATAATGCAAACTGACATGTACTCTCCCATGAATCTCCCACAGGAAGGTTAATTCCCGCTTTATCAATGGATTTACGCATAGAGCAGACATGCCTGTCATGTTATGCTCAGAAGTCAGTGTGGTATTATCAAAAACTATAATAATAATAATAAAAAAACAAAACAAAAAAAACCAGACTGATATATGAGTTAAGGTGCTACATGAAACACTTAATATGTATCAATAGCTAATCACAAATCTTTACTTTTAAAGCTAATGTAATGGTATTACCTCATCAAATAAGTCCTTAGTGCAACTGAATCCATGCCTGTCTACGCTCATACTTGGACAGAATTCATTACTAAATAAGATCATCTAATTTATGTGATGCAGTGAGGAGTAGCATTCAGCACCACTTCAAATGAGCTCAATTCATCATACTAAATTCAGTTTGTTAAATCCATAGAAATGACCTCTGCATACTGATGATAGCCTTCGCTTCTGCCTGTGCTTTATATCTACACATAAACGCATAAATCTCAAGTCAACAACACGCTCCAAACATCTGAATAACTGCTTAACTTCAAATGCCTTACACCAAATCCGTGGGGGATAAGCCCACGGCAAACACAGACAGTTATCAGCTGACAAGAGAAAAGCTGAGAATATTTCACAAGAACAACAGCTGAGTCTTGTACCTGTGCAGACGTAATCTGAAAGTGCCGTCACCGCCTCTTCTTCTTCCTGTGCTTGTATTTTCACTGTGTGAGGGTGAATGTATGCATCTCCAGCTGAGCCTGTGAATATGCAAACGCTTGAGTTCCCCACGCTCAATGCACACGCAGCCTTTCCCTAGAGCAGGAGTGTGTGGCTCCAAGTCCAAGGATTTCAATGTCTGTGTGTGTGTCTCTACACTGATCTCCAAGCTGAACGCAGACCTAAGCATAAAAGCGGATCTCTCCTGTGTCCTTCCACCAGACATGCCAGTGATTACCACACTCTTCCAATGCTCCCCCCCCTCCCAAGGGCACAGCGCAGCCACTGAGACAGGTGGACAGTGACACACAAGCGAGGACACAAATTTTATTAGGCATTGGTATGAGGGAGCTAATGTAAGGGGAGGGATTAGAGGGTTTGTAACCATTCAGTATAATCTATTCAACCAGTAGGCTGATCCCAGTACGTTGGTGCTGGTATCTGAATCAGTGAGACGAAGATTCTCACATGCTCACGGTGCTGCAGTCAGTTTTAACATTCAATGTCTTTTCACATCAATAACAGGATTAAAGGAGCTTCAGCAAAGCTAGATCAGATTTGAAATCAAACATGTTTTCACATCCATTAGGGGAAAAAACAACGTTACAACAACACAATATAATACATTAGATCAACGTTTGCAACATTTTACTGGCTCTGATTTTATGCAATCGTGCAGAAGGACACAGTGGGCATTGAAATCAGAATAAATATAGTATAGTTTTAGATTGGTCAGCTGTAAGTGAAATGAGGAAGATGTTTCTCTTACCACTTCTTGTCTTGACAGCAGTTCTTGGCACGTTTTGAGG
Source organism: Rhadinocentrus ornatus (assembly GCA_037177495.1). Lineage (NCBI taxonomy): Eukaryota > Metazoa > Chordata > Actinopteri > Atheriniformes > Melanotaeniidae > Rhadinocentrus > Rhadinocentrus ornatus. The sequence goes on from JBAMHW010000008.1 coordinate 16,953,378, forward strand.
GCAGCACACGTTTCACTGGAAAGTTTACTGGTCTCTTTGGCTTTCAGTAGAAGAGGTGCAGCCAAAGCTCAAAAAAAGAAAAAGAAAAAAAGAAAGAAAATTATGCACATGTGACATGTCCATCTGCCTGAAACATGTCAAGTGCCATAAAACATAGCAGTGGCAACTAAAAGGCACATTTCCACTTTAAATGGTTAAAAATCAGTTGGCAATAAATTTTCTAATTAAATTAAATCTTGCTTAAAAAGTATAAACAAAATGCAGGGACATTGCATTATCTGCATGGATTTACCTGATACTTACCTAAATTTCCTTCATTCTTCACCATAGATTCAAATGTTAACACTTCACTTTCCAGTTTCTGCTGGCAGGCTTTGGCTGCCTTAAACAGCATAAACAAGAGAAATACTTAACTGTGGAACTCTTTGTAGCTTAAGACACCAATTGATGCATATTATTTGCAGTTGGCTGGAAACGAATAGATGGCAACATCACTTGAAAAGAAAAGGTGACTGAATGCATGTATTAAAAACTGACATCTCTAATGTCACCACACAAACTTTTGTTCCAATAAATTGTAATTTACCTGAACTGCTTGTGTCAGATTCCCCATTTCCAAATCAACACCAAAATCTACATCATAAATGATCTGACCTTGATTGCAGTGCCGAGTGCTGTAGGATGCATGCTCTTCCAAAGCATCCATCCATTTCTAAATGGACAAATACCATTAATATTAACGTATTAGTCTATTCAAGCAGATAGGTTTGCTGAGGCAGTGGTATAGCAGCATTACAGAAGAGGGTTTAACTCACTTTTCTAGTTGCCAATGAGTCTATCTTCGAGGGGACTTTAAAGTTAAGCACAGTATCATCGAAGCACCTGAGCATGAAGAAGCAATGATCCCATGGTTTGACCTCGAGTGACAGACGTGAAAAGGTCATGTTTGCTGCACTAACAAGCTGACTGTGGTCACAACTGAGGCATGTTTTGATTGAGCATCCTTATGCAGTCATAACAAATGACAATAAGCCTTTAACCTCAGCTACTTACCATGCAGTAAGCTCGTGAAAGAGACTTACACCCCTGTTTCCGAGCAGCCTGTGCATCAGCTCTAAAAAATAGGCATAATATAAAAAGAAAAAAAATAGATGAAAGAGCACAAGAACAGCAGTTATACTGCATAACAACATTAATCCGTCAGCAGCACAGATGTTGCCTATAACTAAACAGCGTTCACTGCATGACTGATGAGTTGCTGCTGGTTATTTCCACCCCAGTAAGAATTATTTGGAAGGAATGAGATTTGCTTCATTTCAGTATCGGCCTTAAGCTTTGGAAAACTAGTGAAAGTTATCTTACTGCATGGGGTACCAGGAGATGGTTCCATTTTCAATCACCACCCAATGAGATCGCCATCCAAGAAAGCGTGAACTCTGTTGAAGAAAAAAAATGGACCTAATAATTGACCAATAATAAAAGTTGTCTTAAAAATAGTGATACGATACTCCTGCTTAAAAAAGGTAAATGCACACATATGATGCATCAGGTCTGAATGACATAAGGTGCAGTGTGTAAGAAAAATCAAAAGGTCAATGAGTGAAAAAATATTAAAAACGTGTTGGTAATAGTATGTAATCACTTTACTTATGTCTTTATGTGTGAAATCATCTGTGAAATGACAAACAATTCTGTGTGAAGTGAGAACCATCTGAGCTTTAAAACTGCAGTGCTGGCTATGGTTGTTTGGTGCTAGAGCACTGTTTGAGATAACTAACACCTAAGAAACCTTATGGAGGAATACAGTACACAAGCACAAAACTGTACTGCAGTTATCGCTGCTCCTGAGGCCACTGGATCCACTCACAGATGCAAACATGTTTATGTCTGATAACATTTTGGCCACTAACAGCCACCATCCATTCACAACTGTGCTTGGCATTTAAAGTAATCCCTATACACATCTTTATCACTAGATTAAGTAATTCTTACACACTGCAGCTTTAAACAGTAAAGCTTTGTTGTAGGAACAGTGTAGGATTTAGCAGCATCTAGTGGCAAATTTGCAAATTGAAATAAACTGAGAAATTCTATTGCAGGGGTGCCCAAGTCCAGTCCTCGAGATCAACTATCCTGCAACTTTTAGATGCATCCCTTCTCCAGCACACCTGAATCAAATGAATAGCTCGTTACCAGGCCTCCGCAGAGCTAAATGACAAGCACATGAGGGAATTCAGACATTTATTTCAGGTGTGTTGAAGAAGAGATGCATCTAAAAGTAGCAGGGTAGTAGCTTTGGAGGACTGGACCACAGCAGCCCCACCCAGCAGGACAATGCACCATGTCACAACACATAGGAAGAACTTGGGAAATATGACAAAAAAAAAATCCAAATTTGTAACTAAGGTGTAAATTCCCCCAGATTCCAATTCAACTGAGCATCCTCAGGATGTGTCTGATCCATAGAGGCCCCACCTTGCAACCCACAGGTTACATAACGTCCACTGTAATCGTCCTAGTTCCTGACATCCCAGGTGAGCAGCACAATTTTGGGCTTTAAAATGAGTTTGTTGTGGCAAAAAGTTATATAACAAAAAATGTGTTTAGGTTTTAGACTGAACAAATATATGGAGAGCAGACGGGAATACACTTCAACATCTGTGTACCTTCCAAAGGGGCCCCTCAACCTTCTGCAGCCCACTGCTCACATCCTAGAGGTAAAAAAAAAGAAATCTCAGATGACAAGATTAGGTCTTTAATGAGACCAGAAAACACTCAGCTGCACTGTTTAAAAAGGTATATAAGTATATTTTGTATATTTATTCATCATCTCTGTGGTTTCTTTGTACCATGACTATGCACAGCTCCACACTGACACTGTGCCAGGTTTATCAGACATTCAGGCAAGAGCAAAGCTGCTGAGTTGCAAGACTTTTCTTCACAGTCTATAAAGCTAAAGTGAATATATACAAAGATAGAAAAAAGATATGTGTAGAGAACTAGTTTGCTGGACATCCTACTCTATATTAAAGCAAGATTTATGTTTTGGTTGTAGCTGAAATTTTGTCTACAACAAGAAATTTATAAAAGGACCCATCAATTTGGGTGCTGAATAAAAAAATAAATAAAATAAAATAAAAAAATTATCTTAAATCGATGGAAGAAGAACTACACCAAATACGGAGCTAATAGGAATCTTATCTTGACATGAAAGCTAAAGAACTTGCAAAAGACTGAGGATAAAAATGCCCACAAAAATAAAAAAAATGTTAAAAACTTATAATAAGTGTTTGCAAAAGGCAAATCTAAAGAAATCTGCTGATTAAAAACTGTGGTTTTCTCACCTTATCTTGATAGGCTGCCAGAATCTGCTTCAGTTCGTCAGTGCGTACCAGATCCAGTGGTGTCTGATCTGCAACATCATCAGTCAAATGAAGAAACAATTATGCACCTTTAGACATTACAATACAAACAGTGCTTATGGGCAGTCTACTTCTTCCAAAGAGCAACTACAGAACGAATACATGATGAAAACAATACAACTGATGTACCATTATTGTTCTTGGCACTTGGGCTGGCTCCAGACTTAAGCAGCTTTACAACGCACTGCTTCTGCCCCCTGTAGGCTGCACAGTGTAACGGTGTGTTCCCCACTGAATCCCTACAGTGGATATCTGGAGCTTCTTTACCACTGAGCTGAAGAATTGCAGAAACCAGAAACCAATGTTTATTCTTTTTATATAAATGAAACTATTATTATCCAGATTATAAAAGTCAGAGCTGGTCTGAAAGAAAACTCACAGGTCACTGTGATAGTTGGCACATATAATCATGTTTAGGACTCGAACTGCCAGCTTAAGCATCAATCAGTGAAACTCTGTTAAAAATATCCTGATAAAATATCTAAATTAATGAAAGAAAAATTCTATTCATGCAGAACCTCACAGATTACCAACACCCAGTGAAAGTCCCCGTCTTTCAGTCAGAAAAAACCCTCACCAAGTGTAATATATTCTCCCAAAGTTCTTAGAAATGTCAGATGCAAACCAATTTAGACAGACTGGAAAGGTCCCCCTCTCTGGCAGCTCCTAGAAGCTTCTCCTCTCGCCGTCTCATCTCCCTCCTCTCTGCAGCTGCACAAACCAAACAGTATTTGAGAACAAAGACAGCTGGGCTTCTGTAAGGAAAAACCATCGGCTATTTAAAAAACACCAGTAATTTTACCCTCCAGCATGGTAATGATTTCATCATCTTCTGTGACATCTTTAGGGATTTGAGCTGTTCCATTGATTATGTTGGCACAGGCATCATAACGAAGCAATGACAGAACGATCTCCTTAAGGTTCCATAGAGAAGGGGAAAAACACATGTGGTCTATTACTTGTCATCAATTAGGAGTCTCAGTGGGAGAAGTGTAAATATAATACTCGAGTTTCTGACAATTAATACTGATAATGTACATTGCAGACAGTATCTTCTGTTAGAAGAAAATGTATTCATACCTTTCTTCCAGTGTAAGCTGCTTTGTGTAGAGGTGTATCGCCCATATCATCCTGCAAATTCACATTGACCCCTGCCTGCAAATGCATTCCTTGAAGTGATTTTTCAACTTAACACAGCATAGAGTACAGTAGACTGTTCTAGCTCTGACCTTTAGTAACTCCTCCACAACATCCTTGTGGCCACAATTACAGGCCAGATGTAGGGCTGTCCACCCTGAAGTGGTTTTAGACCAAGCTACAGTCAGAGAAAGAGAAAAATTAACTCCCAGCTACACCTGAAGTAATGCCAGCAGTGTTATACCTGTTCCACACACACTTACATCTGTGGTTGATATTAAAAGAGCTGTTTTGGTCAACCCTGGACTGAAGCAGCCTCTGAATAGGAGGAAAATTGCCTTCTTTAGCATATAAGAGAAGCTGATCCTCCCGTGTGTGTTCCTCCATCACTGAACTTTCTGGACAAGTAAAGTTACGTGACTTTAGATCCACGTTCACGATGATTTACGCAAATTAACCGCGGTTTGTTAAACAAATAGTAAAGTAGCAGAAGAAAAGGAGATTCCAAACTACAAATAAAGTCTTAAAGTTTAAATTTAGTTGCTGCCATGTCACTTTTCTACGCTATTAACTTCAGCCTCAGTCCTATCCAAATTCTAAAAGTAAATAAAGCCAAAAAAAACAACAAAAAAACTAAACGCGACGTTACCAAATAATGATGCCAATGGAAAGATTTAGCGTTTAGACTACTTATAAGCTAGTTTAATCAGACTGAGATGCAAATTCAAATCTTAAGTCGTCCAACTTTCCCAGGCACTGATCTGGTTTAGAACATTTCACAACCGAAATTTGATCGCTGCAATCAGCTGACGATCGACTGTCACGTGACAAGGCAGCTGCTAAACTGGTAAAAAAAATATTCTGCGTAGCAGCTTCTCCTGGTGCAAAATGTGCAGGCCCCCACCCAACCCAAAGCTACAAACAAGGAACAATTAATAGCAATGCTGATCTACCACTTAGTGATTGGTACTTATAATTAAAAGTAAAATTGGAAAGTCAAATTATGTTTGAAAGGTAAACATAATAATAATATGAACAAAATAAACATGTATTTACTATCAACTGTTGAATAAAAAACATTTAAAGTACATTTAAAGTCTCGTGTTACACATAACTTTAATCATATGCTAAATTGTGCCTTGAAAATCCTTGTTTTCATGATGAGTGTGCCTTCTAATAATCACTTTGAGAGGCAATGTACTAGATGATGTAACTAGCTAAAGACCACTTTTCTTCAGCAAGCTGGGCTTCTGATAAAGCAGTAGGACACTCATCCTTGCTGCCTCAACAACAGGAGCTCCGTCACCGCCTCTTTGTCACATCACAATTGACTGTCTTGACGCTTTTTTTGTCTTTTTTTTCTTTAAAAAAAATCTTATTTTTATAGTCTGTTGACACTGAGACCCGCTACAGGTGTGCTCCCTCTCATAACTCTTATTGTAATGATTGAAAAATCATGCATGATCAGAATGACAGATACAATTATACAGTGTTTTGTCTTATTTAGTCTTTGTTGTTTGTTTGTTTTTAAGGTGACTTCATAAATAAAGGCTGCAGCTCTAGATATTTTCTTGGTTGATTAATGTTATCGTTTCGACTTTTCTGAAAAAGATAACAAATCATCATTTAAAATGAAGATAATTACACCTTAGAAAACAATGGTTTTGGATTCTGGGTCCTCACATGCTTTCATAAATGTGCTCTTTTGATATTTCAGGTGTAAAAAAAAAAGCGCTTCTCCTAAAAAAAATAGATTCTAGATGTTGCTACATTACATGGAAATGAAACATGATGATCCAAGTAAAAGCAACAATAAATCCTGGACTCAATGATGAAATAGATTTGTCTCCTTTTTGCGAAATGTTGTAAATTGTTAAACAAGTTATGTATTTAAATCTTTTATACCCTGCCTGACCCAAGTAAAAGGTCACACACTCTAATATTTTATTGGACCACTGCTAGCTTTGACTACAGCATGCATTTGCTGCGGCCTTGTTTTAATAAACTTTTGCAGTGTCACTAGATTTATTTGCATCCAGTGTTGCATTCATTTTTTATCAATATCTTGTATTGATGATGGAAGAGTCTGACCACTGCGCAAAGCCCTCTCCAGCACATCTGAACGATTCTTAGTGGGGCTCAGGTTTGGACTCTGTGGTGGTCAAATTCATGTTTTAAAATGATGTGTCGTGAGTCAAACCACTCTTTCACAATTTAAGCCCGATGAATCCATGCATCGTTGCCTGTGTCATCAGGGAAGAAACACTTACACTGATGCTCCCATCACTCTGTAAATCTGGAAACATCAGACCTCATGACTTTCTTCTGTTGCTCCATCTTTATGCTCCCTAGTAAACTGAAGTGATGATGATTCCAAACTATCCTTCCAGTTTCTAATGTGTTGAACATTTTTAGCCCAATTTTAGAAGTTTCTTCAATCTCATCAGATGTTTTGACCCTTCTTAAACAGAATAACATATTTTCCGCAACCACAGGATGTGTCTTTCTGCATAGTTGTTTAAGAAAAGAGAAGCTCATTGCAGTAGTTGGGGTTAAAAAACTTCCCAGCTGATAGTCGGCCATTCAATAAAAAGTATAAAGAGAAATGCAAGTTTAAGTGCAAGAATGGCTGCATTGAGTTAAAATAGATGATTACACTATTTTTCTAAGAATATATAAATTAACTGATTTGTGTATACGGAATAGATAGAAAGTGAAAAAGGAAAAAAAAATAGTAGTAGTGATAGTAGCAGTCAGCTGTCTTTAAAATAAAGTAAAATTTTAATTAAAATAAATTTCTCTCTTTCTCAATCTCTCTTTAATTGTGTTTAACCGTAAACTGGAAACTCGCTCCATAGCAACAGCCCACTCTAATATCCTGTTGGTGCCTTTCACACCACTATCTGCAACTCAAAGACATCTTAATTTCATCTTATCTTTCACTAGTGATTATAGAAATGAAGAAAACAAAAGCCAACATTTACCACAAGACGCAGTTTAATCTCATCTTTTTAAAGGGTCTTTAAACAAATGTGCATTCTTTTTTCTCTCAAGCAGTTCTGCTTTTAATGAATGATGCATAAGAGCTAAAATAAGATTATAAGGGGGAAAAACAGTAGGTTTCTTTCCCCTCTCTAGACTCTTACTTTTGTGGTTATCAGCCAGCTACATTTTCTTTCTGCATTTATCATTTCACATTTATAAATTCACGGTCTGTATAATTTGGCTTCAGTTGGAGATCCCAGAACAAAGAAAGAGTTCTGTTGGGACGGGCAGAGAAACACAACAGAACACTGCTCCGGTCTGTGGGATAAACAGGAAACATAAAACATGAAACAATGAAAATGACCCCATGACATCATGACTGACATCTCTGATACATTTAGTTTTTTTTACTTACTGTTTAATTAAGCCAGAGGTTGTTAAAACAAGATCATCCACTAAAGAAGATTAATTTAATGTCTGTGTGTCTCATGATTTTCCTTCATAGACCCTTTGTTTTAGGAGGTCTTCCCGAGTCTCGTCATTTTAACACGTTAAACTTATTTTTATTTTTTTACCCCATCACCTCTGAAGAAAATGTTGGACCCAAAACATATACTCCTGACACAAGCTGATACTAAACTGTTTGAAGTAACATTTCAGTAACAAATATCTTTAGTAAACTCTTATATCTGCAGCACAGATGTTTGTAAAGTCTAAATATATGATCCAAGTATTATACACAAAAATGATCACTCATTAGCCCACTTATCTAGATCAGTTAAATCATGCACATTCATCTTTATCCATCCACACATTAATAACATTTAAACATTTAATAGACTTAATGTTGCTTGAAATAGATCTTTGGTCAGAGATTTTGCTAATTACTTGTGTCATCATTTTATAACCTGTGTTATTTAGACCCCTTAATTGTCTATTAAAGGACTGTGTTTTAACATTTTAAAATGTGACTTTAACCATGCCAAGTTTACTTAATCTCTTTCTATCAAAATTTCTATAACAATTAGGTGCTCATATTGGTTACAAAATAGTCCCAGGGGTGCCCAGCTCCAGTCCTCGAGAGCCACAATCCTGCAGGTTTTTGATGTGTCCCTGCTCCAAAACCACCTGACTCCAATTGATGCGTCATTGTGCAAAACTTAATAGGCTGTTAGATCTATTTAATGTGAGTCAGGTGTGCTGAAGCAGGAAACATTGGAAAATCTGCAGGACAGCAGCCCTCGAGGACCGACTTTGGGCACCCATGGTCGTTAAATATGGCATGCAGTATTTCTTGACAGTGGTTCACATAATTTTGATTTGTTTTTGCATTAATGAGCCAAATTACTCACCTCTGTTGTGTTTTTGTTTACTTGGTATTTACACCTTTGTGTTGTTTAGCTAAACCTCTGTTTGCTTTGTTTTGTACACTGTGTATAATAAGTTTTTTTATTTAGTTATGAACTTGTTTATTAGCTTACCTTTGTGTTGCACTTGATAGAAGCATTTTGCTGGATCCAGTCTTGCTGAATTGTTTGTCTATTTTCCAAGTTTCAGTGAAAGAAAAATCACAGATCCCTGCATGTCACGTGTTTTTGAAAAATCTTCCTATAACTTAACTGTAATTGCAACCTGATGTTTTAAAGATTATTCATACTAGGCTCTTGCGTCTTTGTATGTGGAAAACTCCAGCTGCAACCATTTTTAAGGCATAAAAGGCCAGTCCTTGTGCGGTGCTTTGAAGGCCCTGTTTATTTCTACCAATTAGGTCCCTGGAGGCATGAGCACTTTTTCGAGGTAAGGTGAAGGGAGGCCATGCAGTAATAAAGGTACCTGTGAAAGATAGCTTCAATGTCAACAAGGTATACTTTTCAGAGCTGGTGTAAGGAACATCAGTCAGCAGGAAAGGCTATAACATAATGGGACTGCAGGAGGTAGATGGAAAAAAAAAGCATCCAATGGAGTAGATTCGGTGACTAAATCACATTCATAAACAGCACCATTAAAGGTCAAATAATAGACTTTAAATAGGAGAGGCAGTAGTAGTCATCCACAATGTGTTTGTAAATCAGACAATTGTTATGTGAGTTTTTGAAGCAACATAAAAAAAATGAAGGAGCTCTAATAAAGAGAACTCAGCTGCACCTTAATTGCAATGCTACTATCAGTATAACTACTGAATTTATTCAAGGGTAGCGAGACAATGAAATTCTAATAATTATGCAAAATACAAATGGCTTTGATAAAGAGGAAAACCCGAGAAAATAAATTTCAAATAACTGTTGTAGGCTGGTCCTCTCCATGTGTCTCTCTTGCTATCTTTCTTTCCTTCAGAAAGAACAGACAAAAATAAAGCTTTTTAAATCTTATTTGTGAGCAGACTTCATATTGGTGAAAGTATAAAAGTAAATTAGAATAATTTGGATGTAATGGAAACACTACTAAAGACATTAATCAAAGCATATTCATCAAATCGTGTCTATTGAGAAAAAGAAGCGCACTGGGCTAGTTCCTGCTAATTAGCATGGCAATTATTGTAAGCTGTCACAGTTCTTAAGCAACGGGGTGGACTGTATGTGCTCCAGAGCGTAATCCCTCACAAATTACAAGATAATGGAGGAAAAGAGAGACCACTGCTTCAAAAGGAACCAGGAGATAGAATCCCCAGCAGGGACATTTTAGGGACAGACACTGTGTGAGCAGGGAAGAGGTAGGAGAGAAAGAAATGTGTATTCACTTCACAGCGTATGTCTGAAGCTGAGACTTTTGGCTTAAATGATTTGCTCCAAAGAAAACTGGTCACAAAAGCTGTTCTTGAATTCACTATGCATATTTCAATGTTTCCTTTTGTAAATTGTTTTTAAGAATATCAAAAGTCACTTTTTAATGATGTACATCATGAGGCCAGTGGATGCTTCAGCTTGCAACCACTCTCCACCTGAGGTGCCTAACACACTGTTACAACCAGCTAAGACACAATAAAAAATATATAAAAAAAGGAGCAGAATAGGAAAACACCCAACTGCAACTCAGTATTCCTGTTCTTATTGCTGTTACATTTGCAAATCAAAATGAATAAAGAATCAACAGTAGAAAAGAATGTTTTTGTAATTGATAAGCAAATCAATTGGTCAAACACGAGGCTTACCAGTCAGGTTTAAATGCATGCAGTATTTGGTTAACCTGTTGGTACCAGATGCCCCGTAGGCTGGACTTGACAAATAAATATGTATTTTACTCAGTCTCTCCCTCCCAAGTACCCGTGGAAAGCTAAGATTAATGTTCCGTTCCAGCCAATAATCATAACTGTAGAGTAATATATGGTGTAAGTAACTGGTTACTTTCTGTGCCTTTTTTTTTTATAAATTAAACCTGCCAAGCCGAGCTTTTGCTAACTGCTATGGCACACACTTATTTCTCTTTTCAGTTGGGAAAGAAATGTGTAACTCAAGCAGTCTGATTCTTCTTGGCTTTATAAATTGTCACACAACTGTTTTCAGACCACATAAGATGAAGTCAAAGAGTTGAACATGGCAGATTTTGATCATTCTAATGAGATCATCTCATATGAATATGCAAATTGTAAATTAAATTTCTGTCATCTTTTGGTGCAGCTTCGATGACTGAAGGAGACTAGAAGACAACGTGATTCATTTTGAAAGTAGGAATAACATGATTTCAGAGTGAATCCTTTGAATATCCCCACAACCTTGAATTTGATTAAGCAGGTATAGAAGATGGACGGTTAATTTAAATGTTTTTTGTGAAACATAGTTTGATGTTTTGGCAACACATTTCAATACAGTTCGGACATGGACATGTTTACTACGGTGTTGCATGACCCCTCTCAATAGCTGTCACCTCATTTTCTTTCATTTTGAGAACTGGAGAAACAGATTGTAGTTTTGAAGGTTTAACTGCTCGATGCAGGATTTCAGTGTATCAACAGTTGTATTTTTAGTAAATAATCCATTTGCTTTCAGTGGGTTAGAGGGCTGTAGAAAGGTCTGTTTAAAAGCATTGCACTCTCTTACTGCAGAAACATTCTGCTGTAACATCTGTAAAACAATGTTGTGTTGCTACAAAAAGCAAGATCTTTCCTTAAAAAAAAAGAAAAAAGAAAAGTGGCAAATATATTTTTCTTTGCATAGTAGAGATTTAAGTTCATTTGTGACTAATGGTGAGCTTTGTTAATTGACAGTTTTTAGAGATATTTCCGAACTAAAGTGGTTTGCACTTTGCAGAGTGACCAGAGAATTAGATGAATACTGAATGATGACAGATGAGTTCCCACAGCTTGAAGTGGAAAGATAATGCTGATTGAGAAACACTAAAAAGCAGATGTACTTGCAATGGCTGAAAAGAAGATCCAGACTTAAATGGAAGCAGTAATCAGTTGTCCCAGGTGAGCTGCATAAACAATCCATGCTGCAAATACCACGCCCAAGGAAGGCAGAAGCAGGAAAATAAAAGATAGGTAGGGGGGGGGGGGGGGGGGGGGGGGGGGGGGGGGGGGGGGGGGGGGGGGGGGGGGGGGGGGGGGGGGGGGGGG